>CM038471.1:21965646-22317890 GCA_021464415.1 Lonicera japonica
AATAATTTTCATATGCTAAGGGAGCATTTGATAAAAATGTTGGAAAAAACTAAAAATTTTTGTGAGAGTTCAGAAAACATGATGAGTGATTAAGTGAGATGTGCTTCATGGCTCCGTCTTCTTATTTTCCATAGAATTTTTTTCTTACTCACCACCCGAGGAATTTATTCCATGGAGAATGCAAAAAAAATAATAGAATGTTTCACCTAGGGGCATGCACAGTTTGGTTAACTGAATCGTGCAATTTAACCAAATCGTGCGATTTAACCACCAAAAGAAATTGACTTATCGGGTTTACAATAACGGGCAACTACAGTGAACTGCTAATAACCTAAAATCAAACCGGCCGGTGTCGGCTTGGCTATTTGTTTTTTGTTGGTTTTGGGTTTGAACTTTGGGCCTCTTTTATATTATCGGGCTATGACTTAAAAATTAATTTTATATTGTTGGATAATGGCTCAAGTCATTTTTGGCAAAAAAGAAAAAAAAAATTAATCAATTGGCTCAAGTCATTTTTTACTTTATAAATTTTTATTTTATATATCTTTTTAAAGAAAATAAATTTATACGTTTAATTAATAAAGAGAACAACACGTGTATACTCAGATGGATTTTCTATTGTTATTAGGATTTAGGTAACCCAAATGTTGGGCCAACTAATGGGCTGCTTACAAATATAAATATAGGCTGCCGCAGCATTCAATAATCTTTCTTTCTTTCTTCAGTTCTGTCGAGCCTCCTCTTCTCTTCTAGGTTTCTTGGTTCCTTTGGTTTTCATGAGTAAATAAATTCCACAGAGCATAATTTTTTATTTTTGTTTCCAATTCGATAGCAACATACTTTTTCTTATATTCGGAGCATTGTTGATTAATATTGGATGCTTTATATATAGATCATCACGATCATAATAGACTTTCTTCTTTAATTTATTGACGATTATCCAAGTAAGTATTCAGTTTATTTAATTATTTAATAATATATCGCGTTTCAATTACAAGCATGTTATTTTTATTATTTTTAAGGAAAGGTTATAACGAATATCTATATACTAGTTAATTTCATTGGCACATATTGCCGAGCCTCTTCTTTTCTTCTTGATTTCTTGCTTTCGTGCGTAATTATATTCTACAAATCTGTTAATTTTTTATTTGTCAAATAACAACTTACTTTTTCTTATATTCGGCAGCATAGTTTTCCCTATATTCTGAGTAACATTGTTAATTTAATATTTGGATGCTTTGTCGACTATCACAATTCAGAATTATTATTTTTGAAATTTATTTACGCGTATCTAGTATATATTTTACTTGTTTAACTATGCATTACTTAATAATATGTTGTGTTTCAATTGCAAATATGTTAGTATTGCAAACATGATTGTTTTCATTATACGTATTCGTGCCGATTACTCTACCAATTTAATATTTTCATATCAAAAAAGATAATTATTCCTATTAGATGCATATTTTAACCGATAAAAATATAGTGGATTCTCTTTATAATTTGTAAGATTTAATAAAAGTAGATATAAACTATCTTTTGATAGATATAATAAGTGTTTTGACCTCATATGCACGCTTGGCTATGGAATAATTAAAACTTGATTTTATAATTAATTGGATTAATGATTAAATTAGTACGATGTCCGGCATGAATATTAGGAATATAATATTATAACTATTTGTTTATTTATAATATTGTTATATTACCAATTCTAGCCCTATAACGTTATATACTGTCCATGAATTTTTTTTTAATTTTTTTTGCGATATTTTGCATTACATTTATGGACAATTTTTTTTTGGTGTTTGGTGTGTGGGTGTGTTTGAGTGTTGTGGGGGGGGGTGGGGGGGGGGGGGGGGGGGGGGGAGGAGGAGTTCTACGGGGCTTGGGTTGGATAATTTTTCGGGCTTTCTGGATAACATGATGATTTAATCATTATCATCTCTTCCATTTTTGGGTTACAAATTTCGTCTCTACTACCATTGGCTAGTAGACTTTTTTGCTAATTGAATATTATATATACTAATTAATATTTACATATGCACTTCTTTTATTTTTTTGAAAAAATTAACAATAAGCCACCTCCTTAAAAGCCCATAAAAAGGAGAATTATTATCATTTTATTTCATTATGATTACTACAAAATTTAGTATCCTTTGCGTATTTTTATTATTTTTTTTAAGTTCTAATAGTGAAAGGAACAAAAGTAGTATTTTGTGTATTGTGAGGTTTACAACTTACGTACCATTTTATGTTGACCAAGATATTATATATTGATGGATGTATTTATGGTGTGCATTATGTCATCTTTCACCTGAGTATAATTTTTTTTTTTTTGCTAAGTTTTAGCACACCCTTCAAAAAATACCTGAGTCTGCCGCTCATGTCCGTACCAGATTTTATGTGCATGGATTCCCCATATCGAATTGTACTCCCTTCAGTCACTATGGTATTAATTTGATATGTTCCTTAGTAAACATTTATCCAGCCCAAAATATATACTTCGTTAATTACTTTGTTATTGTCTAATCCCACTTAGATGTACCATGTTCCAACATGAATGCTTATAATGAAGGGTTTACACAATGTTTGTTTCTTCTCCTTTATTTTAAGGGATATCACAACTGTCTTTTGCATTAATAATATGCTTAAATGTAAAATATGGTGCAATTTATTGCTTGTGTTAAAGTTTCGTGCATATATATATATATATATATTTCCCATTCTCATTCACTTTTTGACTTTTGTCCACCGTTAAATTATGTCTAATTGCATGTATTCTTTTTATGTGGTTTTGACTTGTTATTGTTTTAAAAATGTGATTGATAGATGTAACGTACTTTAAAGTTGAATTTTAGGTAAATCTAGAATAATATCTTCTACAAGATTATAGAGAATTTATTTAAGGTAGAAGTTAATCTTGACAAAAAGGCATTTTAGGAAGAAGCTAATTACATTATAATTTAATTTAACATTCATCAATAAATTAAAAGGTAATTTGTGCTTTGGGCTAATGTGTGAAATTGTTTGTCCTTGAGTAAAAAGAAAAAATAAGAATCGTCCCTGAGACCAAAAATCCCTTATTTTTATTATTAAATATAATACAATTATAATTTAATATTATATATACACAAATAGTAATAGTAAATAATTAAATATGCAAATGCATATGCATATATATTATACGTATATGTATGTACATCAGTACATAGCATATTTATTATTCAAACAAATAAATTTGAAATTCTAATAGAATTCTAAATCAAAATTACATATAATTCACAACAATGTTAGTAATTCTATAAAATTCCAAAACTATATAATCAAACGCACCACCCTTAATATATTTCAAATATCTTTATGAACCCCTAACTAACGACCTAGTCAAATTTACGTAATAAATTAATCATCAATATAGTAACACATGCAAATAAGCGTATAAAGATTCACAATAGCCAAATAGGCCGGCCACAAATGGGCTTGGGGCCCAATAAATTAGGATTTGTTGTTAATTATAATTATAATTATAAATAAATGGAGGAGCCAATCAGCCATCAAAAACAAATCAGCCGCGAGCAGTGAACAGCTGCTATTGCGATTTATTTACCTCTTATTTATTTTTTTTCTTCTTTCAAGAATCAAGAAGTTTTTGCTTTTTTTCTTTAATATTAACACAGAACAAGAGACGAAGTTTTTGAAGATTAATTTCAAGTACGATACTTCATCAATTTTCGTGTGTAATTTGGTGCTTCAATTTCAAGTTTCTTAATTTAATTGTTATATTCTTGTTAATTATTTGCGTATAATTTTCATGCTTAGGTTTATTAATTTCTTTTCAATTTGTAAATTTATATAAGCTGATATATGTATTTAATTTATTATTCATGACTTTGTTACAAATGTCCGTTTACTTCTCTAGTTATGGGGTCCGTAAAGAACGGGTATGTCGATGAAGTAGTTTTTCGGTCCGAAATGTAATGTAATACAATTCAATTCAAATTTAAATTTCTATTGGTTAAAGGTTAATATAAATATGATGTTAGATTTGTGTCATCGTATGCTAATAATATATGTTTATAAGAAATTGTAATTGAACTAATTCGAATCGTTGTTATTACAGTAAACCGTAACTAGTTGGGTTAGAGAACGGTCTATATTTTCTAAATCAATTGGTTAAATATCTTTTTCGTTTCAGATATTAATGAGCTGTTTTCGGTACTCGGTTTAAACCTTATTTTTTAGTACCGATATCACCAATTTGGTGTTTTCACCGCCCGTTTTTCTTCAAATTTGATTTCAATCATGTTTTGGTCAATTTGAATTGAATTGTGTTTTTACTTAATCTTTCTAAACTCACTTGTAATAAAATATTTGTAGTGTAAAGCAATACTTCACTTCAATAAACAAGTATTTTGGGTAACGTGATTTGATTCCGTAATTAGTATTGATATGTGTAGTGCATGTCATGCATTAATTATCACAAAAGTTACGATTAGAAGGTCAATTAGCTAGTAGAATATATGGAGACTGATTTTTAAAGAAAAATTAATTAGAAAAAGATTATCAGTCCACCAAATTACTTGTTGCGTTGCGTGAAACTTATGGATACTCTTAGCACCTTTTATTCTTTATCTTGATCAAAGTTTTCATCGTGTTTAATTACCTTAATAAGCTATTTTTAGTAGTTTTCCTATTTAGCTTTATTGCATATTTCTGTTGTATTAGTTTATTTTATTTTTAGGTCAGTAATGTCTTGTTACGTTTTTGTTTTGCGTTAGTTATATGTTTAAGTTAATTATAATTATATTGCCTTTAACTGATTTAGTTAATGATTTTTATTCTTTTTTTTACCATAAATAATCTTTTTTAAAATATTCCTAACAATTGCTTTGTGAGAGACTGGAAAGAAATCAAATCATGCTATTTATAGGTAAACTTTGATGGCGGTTTGATTAAATATAACCAAAAAACAAATTTAGTCTAATATACCTGAAATTAAAATAAGAGTCATAACTAAATAATTTTAAAACTTAATTATTATTATTTTTTTGTAAAAAAAGAAGGAAAGAGAAAGAATCTCAAAAGTACTTTGCTCCAAATTAAATGAAAATAGTCCTAGAAAAAAACATAGAACTTTTTTTTTTTTTTTTTAAATACAAGTTGGCATGCAGCACATCCCTAAATTATAAATAAATAAAGGAGCCAATCAGCCATAAAAAAACAATTTCTAGCACTTTATCAATTTGCGAGTGTAATTTGGTACTTCAATTTGAGGTTCTTAATATAATTATTATTTTTGTTAATTATTTGCGTAAAATTTGTATGCTTAACTTTTTAATTGTATTTTAATTCGTAAACAATATCCACTGATTTATTTATTTTATTTATTGCTCATGATTTCGTTACGAATATCTAGCTAGTTCGGTAACTAGTTAGGTAAGGACCGAATA
Organism: Lonicera japonica; assembly: GCA_021464415.1. NCBI lineage: Eukaryota > Viridiplantae > Streptophyta > Magnoliopsida > Dipsacales > Caprifoliaceae > Lonicera > Lonicera japonica. The sequence continues at coordinate 21,971,100 of CM038471.1, forward strand.
TATCTACACGATTGTAATTTAGGGGGCGTGTATTCAATTTAGATTTCAAAAGATTTTAACTTACTTTTTAAAATCCATGGATTCTGTTAAGTTTGTGAATTATTTTAATTCCTTATAGAATCTGATAAATTTTAATGCATGGGTTATTTTGAATTTACGCAGATTTGATAATTATATTGTCTTTTCTTTTTTTACCGTAATTTGAAAAAAAAGAGTCAAAGTCAAGTGTGATTCAATTAAGGGCTGGGGTTGCCGATGGGCTTCTTGGATTATAGCCCTCTCACAATGCAATCCACATTATGAAGTAGGCATAAGAAAAAAAAATTAGAGAAAGAAGAACAAATACAAATACAACAAATTCCTTTATTGGCCGGGCTTGCCAATTTGGTAACCTTTTTTTTTTTTTTTTTTTGGGGATGGTAAAAATGTTTGTGCCGGTTTGCTCTTACTTCAACTAATGATCCTTAGAGGTTTGATCTCGTTGGGAGGTTGTATCTTGAATTAGTCAAAGGTTTGATCTCGTGGAAGGTTGCATTTTGTAAAGTTCGAACTGATGACCTATATTTCATGAGACGATCATCACAACTCAAGTTTGCCATTTAACTTACCCTTGAAAATTGGCTAAGCACCATGCATTTTGATTTATTCCATCACTTGCATTATTTATTAGAACCAGGGGCGGAGGCACTAAGGGTTCAGGTGGGGCCATGGCCCCACCTGGACTTTTGGAAAAAATTTCAAAAGTATAGGGGGTTTTGTGGGAGAAGGAAAAGACGAGGGTGGTTTGTGAAATTAAGCTTATAAGATGAAGGGGCGGCGTTATAACATGGGGTGGGAGTGTAAAGTGCGGGCGAAGGTTTGGGGCGGGAGTTTTGTGAAGTTGGAAAGTTATGGGCGGGGTATGTGCAATAAACGGTATAAGTTAGAGGTCTTAGTTTGTAATATATATTATTTTTTAAAAATAAATAAATTAAGGGAGGTCTTAGTCTCTCCCTTAAACCTACATCCTACAAATAAAGAAAAACCCTCCCCTCCCACCCCATGAGTCGAACCCTTGACCTCAAGGCAAGGGTGACAAGCAGCCAGGAGCAGCAGTAGCAGACTAAAAGTGCAGCCGTTTTCTTCTTCTCCCCTTTCTCTCCTTTTTCATTCAATCTTTCTGTGAGCTTCTTCCGTTCAGTTTTTTTTTTTTTTTTTTCAAGCAGCCAAGCAATACTTCAAAGCTCTTCTCTCTGTCTTCATTTACTCCGGTATTTTAGGTTATATGTTATAAGTATTGAATTTGATTATTGATATTAAATTTGAGTATTAAGGTTAACTTGCTTATTAGATTGTTATTTGATAAATTAATACTTAGATTAATATATGTGTTTGTTGGTTATAGTAGGTTGAATATTGAGTTGATAAAAATATTTCAAAATATATAATTAATTTTAGTATATCATTTTTAACTTTTTCAAAATATCAAAATAGAATGGAGAAGTATTTTAGTAAAAATTTAGCCTAGAAACATAATTATTGAATTTGATTTGGCCTAAAAAAATTTTTGGCCCCACCTAAAATTTTTTCCTGCCTCCGCCACTGATTAGAACTGTTGTTGAGATTCAGTATTTTCAGTTTTCAAACACACCATATATATACTCAAACTTAGAATGCTAGAATTAGGATTAACAGACCCATTAAGAATCTAATAAACAATTACTTAAAAATAATGCTAATTTAAAAAAGGAAGTCCAACGAAAAAGTTTACTGTTATAGTTGTAAAAGGAAAACACAACAATACGGTAAATATATATTTTGTTTAATTAACTTTTTCTAAAATAATTTAGCACACTGTAGCCGCACATCGCACATACAACAACACTAAGGTAAATAAATATTTTTATGGTATGTGTTGAGTCTTCTAAATTTGTTAATATTAGGATGCTTTATTTTGTTATTTATTTTCATTCTAGGACAAAGAAAAATACTATGGAAAAAACAAAAGAGGTGAAGCAGCAACAGAGGATCCAATGGGTCTCCCACAAGTGCCTCGGCTAGATCCATGGCTTGTTTTCTTCCACGGAAAGCACCGACAGAAGCATACCTTTTACAACATAGCAAAAGGCTACATTCATGCCAAAAAAAGCATACCTTGCTTGCGCGGAAAAGAAATATGCACATCTTCTCATGGTTGGATGGTTTTGATCGGCTTAACTTCTTGTGATTGTTTCTTATTGAACCCAACCACAATGGAGAAAATTCAACTCCCACCAGTGGAGCCATCCTTCAAGTATCGCTTCTGCTTATTGTCGTCTTCACCCATTGATCCTACATGCATCGTCTTGTTTATTTATGGAGGACAATGTGATCATGGAGTCTCATTCAGGTTTTGTAGTCCCAATAAGTTGGCGGCTTCTGCTGATAGTGGTGATTGGACGATATTGGAGGGACAATCCGTTAATAATGCCACAGCATGCGATTACCAAACAATCGAATGAGATATTGATTTTTGAGGTGGTGGACACGACAACAGGTAGTACTCTTAGAGTTAGAAAAATGGAAGGAATAGGACTGGTACCGATGATTACGACGGAGCACTACCCTAATAGTCTCCATGCTTTGGTTGAATCGTGCGGCGAGCTTTATGTTGTGAGGCATATTTACTTTGACATCATGCCTCATGAGATTATAGACTAGCTTTGAAGTATTTAAGCTAGATTTTAGTAGAAAGGTTTGGGAGAGGGTGAAAAGCCTCGGTGACCGTGCCTTCTTTTTGGGTCGAGATTCATGTACATCTTGCTATGCTTCTTCAGGTAAAGATAAAGGCGATGATTTATCAGATTCGGTAGGACTCAAGGGAAATACGATATACTTCACATTGGGAGAAGATAGAAGTCTGTATGCATTCAACTTTGAAGATAAAAGCACTACCGTTTCTATGCCATGCTCCAACGTGCAACATCACTGGTCACAACCTAGTTTTGTACTTCTGCCGCCCTCTTCTTGTTTTGAAGAATAAATAAAGTGAATTTGGTCGTTCCTCGCTTCCATTGTTATTTTAGTATCTAAATTCTACATTTTTCGTTAATGCAATTGATCTGCATTATATGATTTTTTCTGTTTTATGCTTGATACTAAATGGATAATTGAAATATTTTTTTTATGTGGATTGCACGAATGGTTTGCATGGGTGCGACTCTGTTCCATGAGATTATAGACTTGAAGATGCTAGGAAGCCGCTCTTGAAAATGCTTTTATTGATCGATCTATATATTGACATTCTTAATTGATGTAGTTTTTCAATTCAAAAGTTATGATACTCATATACACGTGTGTAACTTACTTTTATCTCTAACTTGAACTCCTTCTTTGAAATTTATGAGATGCAAATAATTAATGTGTTGGTTATATCCGCAGTTAATAATATAAACGTGTCAGGGGAAGGGGAGATTTGGGCAAATTTTTATGAGTATGGTATGTCAGGGTGTTGGAGCAAATGTGTATTTGAGAAAAAACTTAGACAAGGGCAAAGTAGAGTTTTCCCAAGTCTCACATAGGAGAAAGAAAAAACTTTTTATGGGTTTTTTTATGAGGAAATTGACTTAAAGGCTTGAGCCCTTTGGGCATTAGACTTTTGTGCTATTGAGTGAGGACTTGGATGAACGTGGTTCACCACACACACGCGCGCCAACCGACCGACCGACCGACCTAGTCCGGGCTCGGGCTTGAGCAATGTATAAATTTTTTATACAAAATAGTTTTAGAAAATTTTATTTGTTAAACTAAATTTTATTTCGAAATTTTATTTTTTAAATTTCAAAAGTGGTCAAACCACTTCCGAACTGCTCCCTCTTTGATTTTTAATTATCTTCCTACCGTTTTATTTTTTTCTAGATATACTGAAAGAAAATTTATTTTTCTTTAATCGAAATCTTCTTCAACAAAAACGAAACCAAAAATATTCAAAAGAACCCTAGAATTTTTTTTTCCTCCGACAGGGAAATTTTTCGCCTCCGGCGGTAAAAGATTTACCGATTCCGAGTGATTAAAGGAGTGTTATTGTCGAGCGATCAAAAAAGTGCAAATCGATCGTACAGAGGGTATCTGGGCTGTTTCATCCTGGGGACGCGTGGCGATAATCGAATTGCTAGCACAATTCTGGGTAGAGCCGCGAAACGTCTTAAAGAGAGCGACCTAGTCCGCGACTCAACCCGGTGTACTCTTTCTCCATCTTTAATTTTACGTTTTGCAGTTCAGATTTTTCAACAATTTTAAGACGTTTTTATCTGCTATTTCGTTGTAATTTTTGTTATGGATATTGTCGAAAATCAATCTACTACTTCTGGCAATTTGAATAAACCTTTCAAATTTGAGGGTTTGCACTTTCGGAGGTGGAAACAAAAACTATTTTTTTATTTAACTCTTAAGAAGGTGGATTTTGCCTGTGTTTTTGAAAAACCCACCTTCTCTGATCCGATTTTTGAGGCTGATCAAAAGACTCTCAAAACTTGGGAGGACAATGATTATACCTGCAGAAATCTGATCGTGAATGCTCTCTGTGATGAGCTTTATGATGTTTACCTCTCGTGCAAATCCGCAAAAGAAATTTGGGATTCGCTTTAAAAGAAATATGACACTGAAGAGGCTGGGGCAAAGAAATACGCTGTCAGTCGTTATCTGAAATTCCAGATGACAGACGACAAGCCTATTGTTACTCAGTCCCACGAACTTCAGAAAATTGCACATGAAATCATCTTTGAAGGGATGAACATTGATGAGCAGTTTCAAGTGGCAGTTTTGATCGATACGTTACCCCCTGGTTGGAAAGATTTTAAACATAATCTGCGTCACAAATCTAAAGAATTTTCACTTGAAAGTTTGATCACTAAATTCAGGATTGAGGAGGAGAACCGTAAGCAGGATCGGAATGATGAGGTTCTGGTTGTTTCCAACAAAAACCAAAACCGTAATCAAAATCAGAATCGCTTGAACAACACACCTGCAGCTCTAAGGCCGAACTGGAAAATATGAAAAATCAGAATAGTGGAAACAATGCGATTCGGATCGGAAACTATAATAGGAACAACTAAGTTCAGAACCAAAACAAAAATGGCCAGGCTAATAATAATAACAATAATAATAACAGTGTGTTCTCATGATATCACTGTGGAAAGCCTGGTCATATGGCAAGAAATTGTCGAAACAAACGCCGAACACCTCAGGCGAATGTTACTGAAGAAAAGCCCTTAGTGGCTATGATAACAGAAATTAATCTGGTATCGGGTTCTGAAGGCTGATGGGTGGACACTGGCGCCTCTCGCCATGTCTGCTATGATCGTGCTCTATTTAAGACCTATTCTGATGCTGTTGATAAGAAAGTGCTGTTGGGTGATTCCCACACCACTAATGTTGCTGGCTCGGGTGATGTCGAGTTGAAGTTCACTTCTGGAAAGACTGTCATCCTTAAGGATGTTCTGCATATTCCAGAAATTAGGAAGAATCTTGTTTCGGGTTACCTCCTTAATAAAGCTGGATTTGTTCAAACTATTGGGGCAGATTTGTTTACTCTTAGTAAGAATGGTGTATTTGTGGGGAAGGGTTATGCTTGTGATGGCATGTTTAAGTTGAATGTTGATGCTAATAAAGTTGTTTCTAGTTCTACTTATATGATTTGTTCATTTAATGTGTGGCATGCTAGACTTTGTCATGTTAATAAGCACCTTATTAAGAACATGAGTAAACTAGAAATTATTCCCCCTTTATCATTAAATGATTTCGAAAAATGTGAATTTTGTAGCCAAGTAAAGATTACTAAAACACCACACAAATCTGTTTTAAGAAAAACCGAACCTTTTGAATTAATTCATTCGGATATTTTTGAATTTGATGATGTTTTAACGAGAAATGGAAAAAGGTATTTTATTACTTTTATTGATGCTAATTCGGATTTTTCCTATGTTTACCTTATGAAAAATAAAAGTGAAGCTATTGATATGTTTAAAACATTTTCTACAGAAATTGAAAATCAGTTTAGTAAGAAAATAAAAAGATTTCGGAGTGATAGAGGAACCGAATATGATTCAACTGATTTTAAAAATCTTTATGCTTCACTTGGTATTATTCATGAGACGACTGCTCCATATTCACCTGAAATAAATGGAAAAGCCGAAAGAAAAAATAGAACTTTTGCCGAATTAATTGTTGTTACGCTACTAAATTCGGGGGCTGCCTCACATTAGTGGGGAGAGATATTATTAACCGTTTGTCACGTTCTTAATAGAGTGCCTAAGATTAAATCTAATTTACCCCCTATGAGATTTTATATAATAAAGGCCTAATATTTCTTATTTACGCGTTTGGGGGTGCCTTTCTTACGTGCGTATTCCTGATCCTAAAAGATCGAAGCTTGCTAGTAGAGCTTATGAATGTGTTTTTATTGGATATGCAATTAATAGCAAGGCCTATAGATTTTATGATTTGAAAATCATGTTATTATTGAATCCAATGATGTAGATTTTTATGAAGATAAATTTCCTTTTAAAATGAGGAATAGTGGGGGTAGCTCACTATCTTTTAGCTCTACCTTACCTGCCAGTACCATGGACAATGATACATCCATTGAACCTAGGAAAAGTAAAAGAGCTAGGACCACTAAAGACTTTGGGCCTGAATTTTATCCATACACTTTAGAAGTGGATCCATCCACTATTCAAGAAGCCTTGTCTTCTTTAGATGCTGACCTTTGGCAAGAAGCCATTAACGATGAAATGGATTCCTTAGAATCGAATAGAACTTGGCACCTAGTAGACCTTCCTCCTGGTTGTAAAGCCATAGGCTGTAAGTGGATACTTAAAAAGAAATTGAAACCTGATGGCACTGTTGATAAATACAAAGCACGTTTAGTTGCCAAGGGTTATAGACAACGTGAAAATATAGATTTATTTGATACGTATTCTCCTGTGACTAGAATAACATCTATACTTGTATTGATTGCCTTGGATGCATTGCATGATCTTGTTGTGCATCAAATGGATGTTAAAACCTCTTTTTTGAATGGGGAATTAGAAGATGAAATTTACATGGAACAACCTTAAGGGTTCATTGCGCGTTTTTAAATCCCTTTATGGTTTGAAACAGGCTCCTAAGCAATGGCATGAGAAATTTGATAAATTGCTTATTTCAAATGGATTTAGAATTAATGAAAGTGATAAATGCATTTATTATAAGACTGAGAATAATGCATGAACTATTATATGCTTATATGTTGATGACTTGCTTATCTTTGGTTCTAATATCCATATTGTTAATAATGTGAAATCCATGCTATGTGCTAATTTTGATATGAAGGATTTGGGAGAAGCCAATGTAATTTTGGGGATTAAAATTACTAGGACGAAAAAGGGACTTTCTTTGGATCAATCTCACTACATTGAGAAGATCCTAAAGAAATACAATTACTTAGATTGTAAACCAACATGTACTCCATATGATCCTAGTGTAAAGTTGTTCAAGAACACTGGAGACAGTGTTAAACAAACTGAGTATGCGAGTATCATTGGTAGCCTTCGATATGCTACTGATTGCACTAGGCCTGATATTGCATTTGCAGTGGGGGTACTATGTAGGTTTACTAGCAGTCCTAGTATTGAACATTGGCTTGCAGTTGAAAGGGTCATGCGTTATCTAAAAAGAACCATGGACCTAAAGTTACACTATCAAAAGTTTCCCGCTGTCCTAGAATGATACAACAATGCTGATTGGAATACCCTGTCAGAAGATTCCAAGGCCACTAGTGGACATATCTTCAACATTGTTGGAGGTGCAGTTTCTTGGAAATCCAAGAAGCAGACCATTTTGGCCCAGTCTACGATGGAATCTGAGATGATAGCACTAGCTGCTGCTAGTGAAGAAGCAAGTTGGCTGAGAAGCTTTCTTGCAGATACCCCTCTATGGGATAGACCGATTCCAACTGTCCTTATTCACTGCGATAGTACCGCGGCTATTGCAAAAGTTCAGAACCGTTACTATAACGGTAAGAGACGACAGATTCGTCGTAAACACAGCACGGTTAGAGAGTTACTTTCCAATGGTGATGTAAGAGTGGATTATGTGCAGTCTGAGAAAAATTTGGCTGATCCTTTGACGAAAGGATTAACGAGAGAGAATGTGTTTAACACCTCGAAAGGGATGGGGTTAACGCCCGATGAGAATTGAGTCACTGTAATGGCAACCCAACCTATGGACCGGAGATCCCAAGAAGTAGGTTCAAAGGGTAAACAACAAGTTACAAGTGATATTTTAGAATCATGCAATATTATCTCATCCCTATGGAGCATGATATCCTGAAGCGACGAAAAGGTTGAGCATTTGCTCTTAATGAGTTCTATAGCTCTATGTAGAGTGGGGTACCTATGCTACAGGAGTACTCTTGATAGACTCACCTATATGAATGTGGAAGAGAGGTCGCTTCTTATAGAATTTTGGGCAAATTCTCTAGAGCATTCACTAACCGGGATATTAGCACATAGCCATAACGTGCTGGCTTTTGGACAACACTCTTGGGGGCGGTGTGTGTTGTAATTGTCAGAGATAGAGTTCAAAACTACGAGTTACTCTAGTATATTCTGAAACACAAATACTACGTAAATGTTCAAGTTGAAAGACACCTTTACTTATGCATTGTCCTATGTAATATGCTTGATGAAAATGTTTTTCCTAAAATACAAGTGGGGGATTGTTGGAGCAAATGTGTATTTGAGAAAAAACTTAGACAAGACAAAGTAGAGTTTTCCCAAGTCCCACATAGGAGAAAGAAAAAACCTTTCATGGGTTTTTATATGGGGAAATTGGCTTAAGGGCTTGAGCCCTTTGGACATTAGACTTTTGTGCTATTGGGTGAGGACTTGGATGAATGTGGTTCACCACACACGCGCGCGCCGACCGACCGACCCGTGCCGGGCTCGGGCTTTGGGCTTTGGGCTTGTCTTGAGCAATGTATAATTTTTTTATACAAAATAGTTTTAGAAAATTTTATTTGTTAAAATAAAATTTATTCAAAATTTAATTTTTTAAATTTCAAAAGTGGTCAAACCACTTCCGAACTGTTCCCTCTTTTCTCTCCACGTCGCTGTGTATTTTTTCAATGAAACGGATTTTTAATTATCTTCCTACCATTTTAATTTTTTCTAGATATACTGAAAGAAAATTTATTTTTCTTTAATCGAAATCTTCTTCAACAAAAACGAAACAAAAAATATTCAAAAGAACCCTAGAAATTTTTTTTTCCTCCGGCAAGGAAATTTTTCACCTCCGGCGGTAAAAGATTTACCGATTTCGAGCGATTAAAAGAGTGTTATTGTCGAGCGATCAAAAAAGTGAAAATCGATCGTACAGAGGGTATCTGGGCTGTTTCATCCTGGGGACGGCGTGGCGATAATTTAACTGCTAGCACAATTCCGGGCAGAGCCGTGAAACGTCTTAAAGAGAGCGACCTAGTCCGCGACTTAACCCGGTGTACTCTCTCTCCATCTTTAATTTTACGTTTTGCAGTTCATATTTTTCAACACAGGGGGTACGTGCAATTATATGCATGAGTACAGGGGCATGGCTTATATTTAGGGAAACCTTAATATTGGCAGAGGAGGTGCTTACTCGGGCCATCTTGCGCGCATCATGATCCAAACTAATCTGCCGCACCCAGATAGCTCCCCGAAGGGGTTAAAAGGCTAGCCCAAATGGGTAGCTTCAAGTGCTAGCTCCTGGATTCAACTTGGGGAGCTCTTAGTCGAACTCAGTTGCTAACCCGGGGTTTGCCCTTAATTGTGTGTATGTGTTATTATATAGTTGTGCTTTATGCTCTCTTCTCTGGTCTCTATTCATGGTTCTCCCTTTCTCCTCCAATCTCTATTTACGACTCTCAATCACATAATTGCTCTAATCTCAGGCCATTGTTGCTTTATATGATATATATATATATATATATATTTTAATATTGTGATATAGGTTTTTCCCCTTTTTGATAATATTGATTAATATATTTGTTTGTTAAATATTATTTAGTCTTATTACAATACATACAAAAATTCTTAGAAGCCTATTACTCAATTAGTTATTTGATATGTAATCGGATCAAAACAAAATTATTACAGCAATTATATTTGGAGATCTATAACCATTTGGTTAAAAGGATTTTCAATACCACAATTAGTTTTTAACACCATCGGTAAAAAAATAAAAGATCAAAACTGAGAATTGCAATGGGAACATATGACAATATGGTTTTAATTGATTTTTATATTTGTTGTTAGTGTACCTTTTCATTTATTTTCCATCCATTTAAAATTGAGATGTGATTGTAGTGTTTAATGTTTTAAGAAATACTAATTTTAACTTAATTATTATTGTGTGATTAGGTACATTAATGAGATAATGGGTTCTAGGACCTCGCTCCGTAATGTTTTATGACTTTAAGGACGGACTCATGTTTAATAAAGGGAAGCAGTACAAACTTTATAATTTGATTTTACAATAAGGACACTTTTCATAATATTAATTTATTTTAAGAAAAATAATAAATGTTGATGGACAAACATACCCCTAATATAATGTTTGCTGGTTTTTACAAACAAATTCTATTATAACAACAACAAGGGTGGGGTATAAATGAACTTACATTAGAAATAACACCGCTGTCGCCAGTGGTAGTGGTGGTCGGCGGGGGTAGTGAGCTGGGAATTTGAAGAAAAATATTAAGGTATTAATTAATTAATAATGTATTGGATGGGGGTCCGTTAATTATGGAGGGAAAGAATTTCGATGACCTTTTTAACCCAGATCTTCCACCACCTCCTCCCATTTCTCATCTCTTTTATCATTCTCTCTTTCCTCCACATTTTCTTATTCTTTTCTCTTTATATTTTAATTTTTAATCACTCTTTTTTTTTGTTTTTTTACATGGTGCTAAAACTGTTTTAACACCTTTAATTTAGTTATTTGTGTTCACTTGTGGTGTTAAAAAATCTTTTTAGCACTTTCAGTTTAATTATCTATGTTCACACATGTTAGAAAATATCCATGTAAAACAATATTATATGTTATCATATGGTGAAAAACGAGAAGGAAATTAAACCAAGTCTTGTGTATCATACAATTTTCTTAAAACAGTTACACCGCCTGGCCGGAATAACTCATAATTTTTCCCACAAAATTTCAATGTAGGACTTACCACTTTTCATTTCATTTTCTATCTCAAGTAGCTCACTTTGGGTGACAATTTTGCATTCACCCGTTATTCATTTTGAGTAAATAAAATAATAAATATACGATCTTAATGTACTCACGGATGAGAACATAAACCCATAATAACCTTTTAAAACCGGCCATTTGGTTTTAATTAAAATTGCTCTCAAAATGGCGCAAAATGACAATTTTTTCAACATTCCCCACATAAATGAAATTGACAACCAAAGACTCGACAGACTCGGTGATAAAGTTCGGCGGTCGAAACCTGCATAGGATAGGTAGGTGTTATCCCTTGAACCTTCCCTTGTGGAAAAATATGTTTACTTGACTAACTAAACAGTAAACTCAATGTCCTTGAACTGTTCTGTTATTTGTGTAAATTATGGCATATCTCACACAAGAATCTTCCTAACACATTTCAGTTCTTACTATTATGTTCGTTATGGCCATGAACATATGCCTAGTTTAGTAAGAGTTTTAATAAGAATTGTGCCCTTTACAATTCCCTTGGAAACGACCCTTTTTCCCTCTTACATAGGTGACTTCTTAATTAAGAGTGGTCCGCATTACTCCGCTCGATTTATATCGATGCATAAGAGTTATTAAAAGCTTAGCTTATCTTTTTCCTTACGGGTATCATTGTTTTCATCATAGAAATAGACATGAAAAAATCTCCACAGTGATCCAACGTAGCCTTTACAATTTGGTTGTCCCTTTTAAACCTAGATCTCGGGATCTCCTGTCACGTAAGTTAGGTATCCATTGTATCGACTTATTTATTTATGGGCTTTAGTCCCATTCCCTTCGATGACTTATTAACTAACTCTTTATTCAATCATTTGGTTAACGGATCTGTAATATTATCTTCTGATTTTACAAAGTCAAGTGAGATTACTCCTGTTGAGAGTAGTTGTTTAATGGTATTATGTCTACGACGAATATGTCTAGACTTACCATTATACATATTGCTTTCTACTATACCAATTACTGATTGACTATCAAAGTTATGCAAATTAGAGGCACGGGCTTTGACCATCTTGTTCCATATAGATCTCTTCTTCTAAATCTCTGTTAAGAAAAGTTGTTTTCACATCCATTTGATGTACTTCAAGATTGCGCAAAGCGGCAATTGCAAGTACCATTCGAATGGAATGTATTCTCACCACAAGAGAATATGTATCAAAGTAATCAATACCTTCCTTTAGTCTATAACATTTGATCATAAGCCTTGCTTTATATTTATCAATTGATTCGTTTGCTTTCATTTTCCTTTTGAATATCCACTTGGAACCTAGAGATTTGCTATCCGGTGGAAAATCCACTAATTCCCAAGTATGATTTTATAAAATAGAATCAATTTCACTCTTAATGGCCTCTTTCCATAAAAGACCATCATTTGAATTCATAGTTTCTTTATAAATTTGAGGTTCATCTTTTAGCATATATGTCAAAAAATCTAGACCAAAAGATTTTTCCGTCCTTACCCTTTTGCTACGTCTAGGCTCTACCTCAACTTTCCCAACTTCATTATGAGTATCATTAATAGTCTCATGTGTTCATTTAAAAGAATTAGTTTCTTCTTTCTTACATGGAAACACATTTTTAAAAAATAATGCATTCCTCGATTCCATGATTGTGTTCTTGTGTATATCAGGTATATTAGATTTATACACAAGAAATCGATAAGCGTTACTATTTTGTGCACATCCAATAAAAATGCAATCAACCGTTTTTGGTCCCATTTTCACCACTTTAGGTAGAGGTACAACCACTTTGGCAAGACATCCCTACACGCGCAAATAATTGTTGTATGGTTTTCTTCCTTTCCATAAGTCATATGGAGTTTTCTCCTCTTTCTATTTGGGCACCTTATTTAAAAGGTAGTTAGCTGACATAATGGCTTCTCCCCACATGTTTGGTGGCAATTTTTCAATGATCCATGCCACTTGAAAGCTTTCACTTAAAGACATCCCTTCGGTTTGAATCTCATGCAAGATCAATTGGAGCTCTTAGACTTGGCTCATCACGGTTTTAGAATACACCATTTTAAAATCTAGGAACCGGCCAACAATAAAATTTTTGGCACCGGGATCTTTGATTTTATGCTTGTGGTCCAATGCCTCCTACAATTCCTTAGCCGTTTTCTTTTCAATGTAAACATTGTATAAAATATCGGCCAAGCCATTCATAATGGTGTTTCAGGCTAGGTAGTCTGAATGATTCCAAACGTCAACACTAACCGCTTGGACATCTTGCGATCCTCCTCAAGTTTAGGTCGTTCTTCAGTCAAAACCGAGCAAAGTTTAAGTAAAACATAATTATTTTTTTATTGCCATCATTTAAAGTTTTAGCCATTAAATTTTTCAGGCTTTTCGCCTTTCACAACAGCAACATGAGTGGTTGCAGGAGGGTTAACCGGTACAAGAACATTTGGTATAACTTGAGTGACAGGGTTGAATTGGTTCCAATATTAGCCATTGTACAATTTCCTTAAGCACAAATAGAAGTTAATTCACAGATTAACAAAACAGAGACAATTCTAATAACTATTAAGTTCCAGAGGCTACAATTTTACTCGGCCAAACCGTAGTAAAAATTTTACTCGGTACAAATTTTCCCTTCGCAAAACTTTCTTCGGCAAAGTTGAAAATTTTCCTACTCGACAAAATTTTCTACTCAGCAGGAAGAAATTTTGCTCGACAACAGATTTCTCTTCGGCAGAAACTTTATAAAACAAAATAAGCACTAACTATTTTAAGATTGTTAAAAAATATTCGTGTAAAACAATATTATATGTTATAATATGGTGAATACGAGAAGGAAATTAAATCGAGTCTTGTGTATCACACAATTTTCTTAAAACTGTTACGCCGCCTCATCAGAGTGCTTTGAGTTGCTTATGGCGTATGTTTCCTAAAATAAAACAGAGTTAGAGTAGCTACCTTAAGCACAGAAGGTGTTACTAACTACGAACTGAACAAGGTTTGAACAATATCACCAAGGAAGGGAAGAACAAATTTTGTAGTGTTTATCAACTGAGTATGATCCGAAGGAGAAGTGTCTAATACAAGAAGAGAATGGGTCTATTTATACACAGGTGAGGGAGCGTGGTGTTTAATGCGTCATTTAAACCAAACCGTTTTGGTTAATTATGAGCCATAATTCAAACGTTTTACTGAATTTAATTTAGTTATAATTTAGATGTTTTTTTAATTAATTTAACTATTACAATAGTTCAAAATCGAATGAAAATGGAAAAGAATAACTAAAATTAATTTAGCTTCGGATGCAAAACATAACCCCGTGCGGCTAGCCATTTTCGGAGCGACATTCGTGTCTACAGGTGCGGACGCACACAAGCCAAGCCTGTGTCAAGCTAAATTCGGTCTGAGATTTGCACCCCCCCCTGCGCTTGGGTGCGCAAGAGAGAGCCTTATTTTTCTTATAAGCTTATGAGCTAGTGAAAGGTGATCTTTTATAAGCTCATAACTTTTCCGACAAAATTTCAATGCGGGACTTACCACTTTCCATTTCATTTTTCATCTCAAGTAGCTCTCTTTGGGTGACAATTTTGCATTCACCCGTTATCCATTTTGAGCAAATAAATATACAATCTTAATGTGCCCACGGAGGAGAATATAAATCCGTAGTAATCTTTTAAAACCGACCATTTGATTTTAATTAAAATTGCTCTCAAAATGGCACAAAATGACATTTTTTCCAACATCACGTGGTGCTAAAACCTTTTTAGCATCTTTATTTGGGTTATATGTGTTCATTTGTGGTGCTAAAACTTTTTAGAACCTTCAGTTTAATTATCTGTGTTCACCTATGGTGCTAAAACTGTTTCAACACCACGGGTGAACACATGTAACTACACACAGTGTTAAAAAGGTTTTAGCACCATAGGTGAACACAGACAACTAAACTGAAGTTGCTAAAACTGATTTAGCACCATTCCAGTTTTGGACAATTGGTGATAAAACTATTTTAATACCATGTAATGAATTATTATGTTTTGGACAATTCCTGCTAAGTGTCTTTTGGAGATGTGAGAGAGAAGGTTATTTGGATTTTGAAATTTTTGATCGGGATCAGTTTTAAGTGTCTTTTGGAGACGTGGGATATTATATTAGGATTATTTGATCGGGATCAGTTTTAAGTGTTTTAAGTGTCTTTTAAGTGCCCTTATGCTCGATTGCCCTTACATTAATTATGTTCAACTTAGTATAGTTAAAGAATTATCTATTAAGATTTAAATTTGTTGATAATTTGTTAACCATGCCATAAGTAATGCAATTATTTTTGGTGTAAATTCCTTTCTAAATTTTTTTAATTTTTTTTTGTTTTCTATGAACCTGACATTTTCAATGAACTGTTAAGTTGTATATACAATTTTTTCCCCTATTAGTTTCCTAAAGAAATCAAACAAAAGAGCTTAAAACTTGAAATTGAAAGAATTTTGCATGTTGAAGCATCATGCATATGCTTTTCCCTTTCTTTTATGCGAATTTTGATCTGCATATTATGAATTATTGTTCAAAATATATTTATTTCACAAAAGGAAAAGAAAAACAAATGTTATATATCTCATAAAAATAGATAAACCAGTACCACAAGAATTTAAATTATTAAATTAAAAGTGAAGATTTCATAGGTTACCTGTGAACTTTTAGTATTGAACAATTAGTTTGTGCGCAAATATATACATACGTTAAATAGAGAAAAGGAATGGTCAATATGTCTATTAATTAGGACTCTTAAATATATAATCAAATTCCAATTATAATCAATATGCTTATTACAAGGATTCTTAAATAGGTAATCAAATTCCAATAAGAACTTTGTTAAGTAAAAGGTAGCATTGAAAGGACTCTTAAATTCCTAATTCGATTCCACTTAGGATTCTGTCAAGTAAAAGGACAATTGGCGTAGGATATTAAAATCTTGTGGTATATTTGTCTCTCTATATATATATATGTATATAAAAGAGGAAAAACATACGATTATCGAACTTTAGTATATAGTATAGATAATTCTACCAGTGACGGAATGTGACAAACAAATTCCTTTAGACAATGTACTGCTTGTTACTTGTACCTCAGTATCAGACTATCACCAGTGAAACTCTTCATCAAAAGATACGTGAGAACTGGGTTGAATCCACGAACAATGCATCTTCGTCATTGTGATATAAAAATCATTACTATTATCATGTTCCTAAAGTATGAAACCTGTCTGTGCTGAGAGAGTAAAAGACGCCGTTTTCTTAATGAAACCTGGGAAAAAATATTTTGTTCTCCAATCCAAGTACTTCTTGTTGTTTGGTTGCTAATAATGATTTGGACCAACTCACAAATAACATTTGGTCTCCTAAACTCTCTACTTCCTCCAAACCATCATATAGGAGTCAAGCTTAAATATTTTAATCCATTTTCCCACATGTCCAACAAACACAGCTATCAAATCACCATTGCACTTGACCAAATAATTTTGTCGGATAGAATTACAAGGTTTTTCCACTGGCTTTGCAAGAATAATTAATCCATCCATGTGCACCTTCATATTCGTCTTCGCCTTCGCCTTCGCCTACCTTTTTAGGATCAAAAGTACCCAAATTCCCATTTTTACCCAAGTAGTAAAAAACTCCATTGTGAAAAACAAGATTATTATGAGATACCCAAAAATCTAAATTGCCTATGCTGCGGAACGTATTACAAGTATCTTCACCGTGACGAATAAAACTAAACAAAATGTAATCCAAAAAGGATTGTGTAATTCCAAAAACTATGCAGTCCGCTGAAGTTGGAATAGAAGAAAAGGAAATACTTCTGAAATTATAAACGCCGTCAGGTAAATTTGGAAGATTAATTATTTTCTTTGTAAGAAGGTTAAAGAAGAAGATTTCGTGTGATCAAGACATAAGTAACCAACCACCCTTTGAAAAGCGGATTTTAGCATTAGCTATTTCTGGGAAATCCAATGCGTAAGTAGTGTTGCAAATAGGGTGGTAGAAACTGAAAAATAAGCTTTCACATCCAAAGTACATAAGCAAAGGGAATTAAAATAAGGCCGATATGGAAGAGGTTAGAGATTTGGTGAAATGAACCGAGGAAGAAGGAAGTGGAGAAATAACTAATCTCCATGCTCTACAAACAGAGCGGAAAAAAACAAGGTCTCTAGCTAGGAGACATGATCCAATCAAACTTAAAACATTGACCAGAAGATAAGCCATCGATTTCTCCTCAGCTTCCACAGTTTTGATGGTTGTCGTCCCCATTGAAAACTTTGCAAAAAGCCTACATCAAAGCATTTAAAAATAGGAGTTGCATACGAAAAAAGTTAGTCAACAATTAGCTATTAAAATTCATATACATATAACATAGAGTAGCTCAATGATGGTTACATTGTACCATAGTCTATGGTGCCTACTTTGATCTTTACTTTTAAATCTTAAACTGGTGGTTCTGATTGAAAAGCAAAATGAAAACAAGAAGGGAGAGAAATAATGGTGTTTGTTTGGTTCAAGTTTTTGTTCGTTTCTGGAACCCAAAATGATAATAACTTCACCAAGTTGCGACTCAATCTCTTGACATGAACCATAAGAGACTTCTAGTGTGAATTCACCATTTTATGATTCCATAATCGAACCAAAACTCGAAAAAAAAATGAATAAATGATGATTAATCATCATTGTCTGTGGATTCACATGATAAAAGAAAATCTAAACTAAGCTTAAAATGCAATAAAAGTAAAACTAACAATTAACGAAAGGTATTCTAATTAAAATGAACCTAAAATAACATTACGGGAACATGGAATAAGACTAAATAAAAATACCAGAAACAACGTGCTAAAATAATTAAACACGTGAAAAACTTCAATTAGAATCAACAATAAAACGTTCTAGGGTATCCACAAGTTTCGGGCAATGCAAT
Organism: Lonicera japonica; assembly: GCA_021464415.1. Classification (NCBI taxonomy): domain Eukaryota; kingdom Viridiplantae; phylum Streptophyta; class Magnoliopsida; order Dipsacales; family Caprifoliaceae; genus Lonicera; species Lonicera japonica. Next base: position 21,989,261 of record CM038471.1, read on the forward strand.
GGGAAATTCGGTAGACCAGGAGTCCTTTTATAATTACATTTTCCTTAAAAATAAGCCTATTATCTACAAGATAATTTATCTCATAAACACATATTTTTCATGATAATTCATGCACAACATGAATTATATATAACAATACTAGCTGCAGAATCAATTTGCGTTAAAGTAGTGTTTAACACTACAAAACCTTTTATTAAAATTGAATTTAGAATGATTAAGCAAAAAACGCAATCCAATTCAGATACATCAAACTTGAACATTACGGGACATGGAAACATAAAATTGCGATTTCAGTCTCAAAATGTATGGTTTAGAACAAATACTGAAAATTGTGCTCTAATTTGACATCATAAAAATACAAAACCAATTGATTAGAAAGTATAGATTGCTTCTAACTCGACCGGTTTAAGGTTTAGCGCAAATACAATAATTCAAACTAGTTTTGACTTTTTGTCGAAAAGATTTCATCAGAGTTCTTACAAACATATGTTATTAGCATTCTAGGATAATAATCTAATAAAGTAATATTTATATTGACCATTAACAGATAGAAAATGAATTATAACTAAATTCCGATCCGAAAAACTACTGCATCGGCATACACGGGCCCCTAACTATTAAACTAGCCACGCATACGTAGTAAATTAATCATCAATATAATAGACATATAAATAAACCGATAAATTTTCTCAATATTAAACACAATTAAAAATATAAGCATGCAATTCTACGCAAAGAACTAAGAAAACAAGAATTTAAATATTAAGGATCTGACATCAAAGCAATAATCCAACATGCAATCTAACAATAAAATTTAAAATAAATTTTCAAAATTTACTCAATATCTTCTTCTCTTACTTCGTTTAGATTGTAGCAGTTAAGTGAAAGGGATATAATAATAATAATAATAATAATAATAATAATAATAATAATAATAATAATAATAATAATAATAATTGAAAGAAGAAGAGAAACCGAATGGGGGATACTACTATGATGTAGGGGTGTTTTCGGTTTCGGTCGGGGTAGAAAGTAGGGTACCCCAAACCCAAACCAAATATAAAAATTCGGTTTCGGTTCGGTTCGATTTCGGTTTCTAAATCTTCAAAACCCAAACTCGAACCAAACTTTTCGGTTCGGTTTCTGTTCGGTTTTATTCGGTTTTGACATATATTTTTTTTAAAATCAATTTAACATAAAAATGTAATACTAATAGTAATGTAAGAATGATTCATATTCAAATTAAAGTTGTGATTTTTTAGAAACAAGGAGCAACATATAAATACCATGTTTTCTATTTAATTACAATTTTATTTGTACATTTATAATAATGAAACACATTAAATAAAATGATGAATTATCTTTCTATCATGTATGTGATAAAAAATCTTAGCATTGTGTAGTTAATTAAATAATAAAGGCACGCATTAATGACTATGTTTTTAAGATTATCATAATATGCAATTAATAAGAAATATATTCTTATAAAATGTCATTTTTTTGTATTATAGTATAATTAACGTGTGCCCGTAGAGTATATATTAACATTTTTTTTTCTTATACATAATTCGGTTCGGTTTGGTTTAGTTCGGTTTTAGACTAGCTTGCCCCAAACCCGAACCAAACTTTTCGGTTTCGGTTCGGTTTTCTTGTTTTTGGTTTCGGTTTTTTTTCGGTTCGGGGTTTTGCGGATCGATTCGGTTCGTTCGGTCGGTTTTTGGATTGACTTTAACACACCTACTATGATGTGCAAGGCTCCTTTATTTATAACTGAAAAATATATCTTGAATTAGTATTAGGCCTAATATTTTAAACGTCTCTTTATTTAAACCTACCATATTTATAAAATTAGTGAACACTCTGAAATTTTGTATTTAGCTCATTATTTTGTTTTTATCCTAAGTCAAAAAATCTATTTATTTTTATAGAAAATTGGGCTAAAGGAAAATATATCTAGACTGGTTGTAACAAAGGACACCCTTTTTTTTCTATTAGTTTTCATATCCAAACTTTTTAATCTAGGACATTGTTTTGCTTGAAGGAAAACCAATTTTTGTTTTATTAACTATTTGTCTTATTTCTAATATTAGTTATCTTATCAATTTCAACCCTTTAACGTTATTATTATCATTTTATTTCATTATGATTACTGCAAAATTTAGTATCCTTTGCGTATTTATTATTTTTTTAAGTTGTTATAGTGAAAGGAACAAAAGTAGTATTTCGTGTATTGTGAGGGTTTACAACTTACATATATACCATTTTATGTTAAACAAGATGTTATTATATATTGATGGATGTATTTATAAAACATATTTATGATCCACATTATATCAGTTTTCTCCCGTACCTAGAGGCGGACCTAAGGGGAGATAGGGTGGTTTCAACCTAGGGGGAAATTTTGAAAAACCCACTGGCACTCGTTAAAAAAAAATAAAAAAATAGTATAAGCTCACTTATTTACTAAATTTTAGCCAACCCTTCAAAAGATTCATGAGTTTGCTCCTGCCCGTACCAGATTGCATGTCCATGGGTTTCCCATATTGAATCGTACTCCCTTCAGCCACTATGGTATTAATTGGATAAGTTCCTTCATAAACATTTATCCAACCCAAAATATATATACTCCCTTAATATTGTCTATTGGTAATCCCTCTTAGATGTACCATGTTCCGACATGAGTGCTTGTTCTTAAACAATGTTATTTTTTCTACTTTATTTATAACTGAAAAATCCATCTTAAATTAAGAATTTGGGATGATGCTCCTTTGCCGAATTGCTCATGGGCTTGGGCCCACCACGTATGGCTTCTTTCTTTTCTTTTTTTTATTTCTTTATTTTATTTTTTAATCGTTTGGCTTTAATATCCTTGACTTTTGAAAAAAACTGAAGGAATCAAAACTTGGCCCCATAGATGAAAGGCTAGCACGCTAGTCATTTAAGCTTGGCCCACACTAAAATATGGGGTTCGCATAGAGTGATACTCTTTTGTTATATATGCTAGTATATTACCTGTGCATTATACGTATAACATAATATAAAAAATATTAATATAGTGAAGAATAATGAGATTTAGTAATCAAACAAATAAATTGGAAACAATGAAAAAGAAATAATAAATTAAAATCAAACTGAACTACTAAATTAAATTTACAATAATATGTATTAAATTAAATAAAAAACACGGAAATTTAAAAAAATAATAATAATACTTAAAGATACCTTAGGATAGAGATAGGAAAACTAAAAGTACCTTAAAAAAAATGGTAGACTTTTTTATTATGTAGCGATAAATATACTTGATCATTCAACTTAGCCTATTTATATTTGTAAATTTAGTAAAAAGATTATTTGTTTTAACCAAACAAGCCCTAATATTTTTAATCTGCTTGTCTTTTATCTAAATAAACTATTCTAAGGACATGTTAAGCTTGTTAATAAAAGATGGGACATGGATAATATAATTGAAAAAATTAAGTGATGTAAGTTGAATAAAGAGTAAGAAGAATATTTTAATGCTTGGGTTTTAAGATTACCCATTATTGTGGATGTTTTTAACAAATAATAAACGAAATTCAATACAAATAGTTATCTTTCTTGACATAAAAACATTAAATTAATAGAGTCAATTGACATAAATTTATGTAATGAAATCAATCATATATGTTCATCCTTAACCGATTAGCATGCTTGTAATGAACGGAATATATTATTGAGTAATGCATAATTAAATAAATTAAATAAAAGAAGAAAATATTCTGAAGTGACCATCAAAATATTAATCAATGCTGCTCTTAATATAAGAACGCTGCTATTGAATTGTCAAATTGGAAAAATAAAATAAAAAATATTATGCTATGTCGATTTTAATTTCTCAAGAATGCCAAGAAACCAAGACGAAAAGAAGAGGCTCGGCAGAACTAAAGAGAAATTAAATCTTTCAAAGCCGTGCGTATATTCTGCACGATTATCGAAGTGATGATTGAATGCTGCGGCTGCCTATATTTATATTTGATTCGACTTTTACAGCATAATCTATAAGCTAAGTAGTTCTAAATTATATTTTTTTACTACAAAGAACAATTATACAAATTGTATTTTTTTTAATTACATTCACGTAATCATTCAACTCAGCTTATTCATATTTTGTAAAATTAGTAAAAAGGTGAATTTTTTTTAACCAAACAAACCCTAATATTTTTAATCCACTTGTCTTTTATCTGATGAAGTATTTTAAGTACTTGTTTAGCTTGTTAATATATCAGATAGAACATGGAGAATATAATTGAAAAAATTAAGTGAACTAAGTTGAATTAGGGGTAAGAAAAATATTTTAATGCGTGAGTTTCAAGATTACCTATTATTATGGATAATCCAACCATATCTTTTTATTAGTTAAAATAGGCATTTAATAGGAATAATTATATTTTTTTGATTTAAACTGATAGAGTTAATTTGCATGAATACGTGTAATAAAATTAATCATATATATTTATCCTCAATCCTAAAAAATAACTATGACTAACTTACTTGTAATTGAAACAAAATACATAATTAAATAATAATGCATAATTAAATCAACTGAATATTTACCTGGATGTGCGTAAATAAATGAAAGGAGAAAAATAATTCTAAATTGTGATGGTGCAGGTTGAATGCTGCGGCTGCTATATATCGAATTGTCGAATTGAAGAAAAGATAAAAGAAATCTGTTGTGTTAGAATTTGATTACTCGCGAAAATCAAGAAACTATGAAGAAAAGATTTTATTTTATTTTTTCATTTAATTGTCCAAAGCTGTGTGTCTATTCTGCGCGATTATCGAATTGATTATTGAATGTTGTGGCTGCCTGTATTTATATATTTGTAAGTAAACTTTTGGGAGGTCGGTAAGAAATTTTTTTTATGAAAAATAAAGAGAAGATGGAGTCGTGGAGAACACGTCTTGCCAAATCACTCCTCACTTTTTTCAACTTCTAAAATTCTTTTTCCTCCAACTTCTCACAAAATTCTTATACGTCCACGTAAAAAACAAGTATAGTCTTATTCATTTTCCTATATAGCACATCTGCTAGGAAATAGTATGCACTATAAGCACATAAGATATAGTACCTCTATACTTAATAATGTTAGCTGCTGCCCTCCGCCAACACTGGCAGTATTCCGGAATCGAATTTGACCTAAAGTTGTCGGCTTTGACTTCCCATCAGGACCAGAAATCTGAGAGATATCTTGCGAGCAACAACTTTCTTGTTTCACTTTCGGAAAACTTCCTCGCATTTGCAATACTGTTGTTGGCACCTTATTATGAATAGGCTGCATTTGAGCATCGTTACTTCCTCGGATTCGTTGATTTACATGATCCAAACTAGGCTTTGCATTAGATACAAAGCCAGATTCAGGCACGGGCTTATCAAAATCATCAGCCAGAGAATCATGTAAGTCCACCAGATTGCCAGAGCTAGGTCCCTCTGCATTTAGGATGTTTTGATTGGCAAAGTTTTCCATGGAAAATATATAATTTTCCATCTTCTGGTAATGTTCAATTGCCTAATTTCTAGGCATAATACTAGGAACTTGAATTCTTATCCTCCCCCAAGGTAAATGACTCCTAAGTAAGGTGAAAAATAACTCAAAGGCAAGAAAGTCCAATTCCAGTCAAAAAGTGGGCAATCAAAGACCAAATGTTGGGAAATGTAAAGTCATTGCGTGGAAAAAGTGCATACTTTCCACCTATAAAATTAATATAATCAAACATCTTTGAATGCTTTTCCACGGAATTTAATTGCCTAGAAAAAAGAGTAGCCCAAAATTTAAACATCTCCTACCCTAATTCCATGCTTGCTATCAAACACCCTTACTTCACGTACATGCCTACATTTACATTAGCTGTCAAAGTATTTACCATTACACACCAGAAATAATAGATGAATTTGCCTAAATAGCTGAAATGCAATGAGAAACTCATTTTAGAATTCTAGTAAATACCTGAGCCATCATTCTTCAACAGCCATTTAAGAACCGTGTCTATCGATGGTGGAGAAAATGCAGGTGTCAACATGTATAAATAAGAACCATCATTTTGATAGTGATTAGGGACACCCATGATAACTTGTCGACGAGAATTCAAGTCGCTTGATCAACATCTAACACTCAACTACATTTCCTTCTTGGTAGCCACCCTCAAAAAAAGGAGGCACTCATTTACAACTCTATCTTGGACTGCGTAATGTAGAAAATATTTCACGACAAATAATTGGACATAATGTTGTTTTTTCTACTTTATTTTAAGGGATATCTAGCTATCTTTTGCATTAATATATATATGCTTAAATGTAAAATATGGTGCAATTTATTGTTTGTCTTAAAGTTTCGTGCATATATATATATATATATATTCCATTCTCACGCACTTTATGAGTTTTGTCCACTATTAAATTATGTCAAATTGCATGTATTCATTTTATTTGGTTTTGACTTGTTATTGTTTTAAAAATGTGATTGATAGATGTAACTTTAAAGTGGAATTTTAGGTTAATCTAGAATAATATCTCCAACGAGATTATAAGGAATTTATTTAAGGTAGAAGTTGATCTTGACAAAAGGGCATTTTAGGAATAAGCTAATTACATTATAATTTAATTTAGCATTATCCGCAATAAATTAAATGGTAATTTTTTGAATTTGTGCTTTGAACTAATGTGTGAAAATGCATGACCTTGAGCAAAAAGAAAATATAATAATTGTCCTTTAGACCAGAAATCTCCTATTTTTACTATTAAATATAATACAAGTATAATTTAATATTATATATACACAAATAGTAAATAATTAAATTAATATACATGTGCATATAAACCTTAGTCACCACTGTCTACTGCTGCCCACCACTGTCCATGAATTCTACATATTAGTCAACCAAATAAACTTGGAATTCTAAATCAAAATTACATATAATCCAAACAATGTTAGTAATTCAAAGAATTCCAATTCTATAAAATTTCAGAACTATGTAATCAAACGCAGCCTATATTTTGGGTGCCTTTACGACCCCTAACTAACGACCTAACCTAATATACGCAATAAATTAATCATCAATATAGTCTACATGTAAATAAGCGTATAAGGATTCACAATATTAAACGCAATTAAAAAAATTTAAGCATGCAATTCTACGCGAAAAACTAAGAAAACATGATTTTAAATTAGGAACCTTAGAATTGAAACAGTAATCCAATGCAATACAACAATGAAATTTGAAATTAATCTTCAAAATCTACTCAAAACTTATGTCTCTTACTTTGTTCAAACTCCAGCAATTAATCAAGAATATTATCTATTAATGATCTCAAAGGGAAAAAAAACAAAAAATATATAAAGAATGAAAGAAGAAGAGAAATCGAATGTGATGTGATCGGCTGTTTTATTTATAACTGAAAAATCCATCTTGAATTAGAATTTAGGTAATTAGGATAGGATGATACTCCTTTGCCGAATTGCTCATGGGCTAGCTTGGGCCCACCACGTCTGCCTTTTTTTTTTTTTTTTGTGTAATCGTCTGGTGTCTTGTTCCTTCTTTCTTTCTTTCTTTCTTTCTTAATCGTGTGGATTTAATATTCTTGGCTTCTGAAAAAAATTGAAGGAACCAAAACTTGGTCCAATAGATGAAAGGCTAGCACGCTGGTCATCTAAGCTTGGCCCACACTACAATATGGGGTTAGTGTAGAGTGATACTCTTTTCCTATATAGACTAGTATATCACTCGTGCATTGCACGTATAACACTTCTTGAATTCAAGACAGAATAAATTGTTAATTTAAATTTTTGTAAGTGAATTATTAAAAAATTGTTAAGTTGTCAGAAATTTTCCTACGGTTTTAATAGAAGATTTACTTTGAGACAAATATAGTATAACTTTGATGAGATAGCAAAAGTTGCAAAATATTTTATTTGTTTAATATATCTAGAAACATTTATATGTTAGCAAGATAAGTAGACATATTAAAACAAGAAATGGCAACATGCTGAATATATATCTAGGAACATTTATACAATAATAAGATATATAGACATGTTGAATTCCAAACCAAAAATATTGCTTCGACGTTTAAAAAATAATCATGCGTAATAAATTAATCATCAATATAATAAAGATGTGAATCAGCATACAAAGATTGACACTATTTAACGGGGTGCTAATTTTAATTTTAAGTTAGTCTTTCACTTATTTAATATTAAGTTTTATTCTTTTATGATTTAACTTGCCTATGCGTTCGTAGTTTCTGAGACAATTTCAAGGAACTAAGGCTCCGTTTGATTGCAAAGATGGAAAAGAAAAATAAATTTAGCTAGTTTGTGTGAAAAGATAGAAAATAAGGTGAGAGATGTTACTCATTTTATGAGTATATATCCTCCATCCTTCAATGTTTTTGGTGGAAAATTTTTACTCACCATCAAGCAAAGAAAATTTCTTCATGGAAAAACTTAAAAATCAAGATGATATCACATCTATCACTCAACTTATTTTCCATCTTTTCACCAAAACTAACTCAATTTTATTTTTTTCCACCTTACAATCAAACGGAGCCTAAGAATTTATTTTCTCTTTTCAATCACATATCCGTTTATGTGTATGTGCTTAGTTAATAAATGTATTTTTTTTCTTTTAAAGGTGCTTGGTTAATAAGTATTAGAAAGGACAACAACAGAAAGGATAAAACGAAGTAAGGAATATACAATCTGTCAATATTTTTGGGGGTATTATATGTTCGTTCATAAAATAAGAAAGCTCCTCTGGCGATATTAATACCCTATTATACGCAGTTAAAAAAAAATCTAAGCATGTAATTCTATGAGAAGAACTGATAAAATAATAATTTAAATTAAGAACATGAAATTGAAATAACAATCCAACGCACAATCTAACAATAAAATATAAAATCAATCTTCAAAATCTTTGTCTCTTACTTCATTTAGGCCCTAGGAATTTAGCAAAAACGATATACACTTTTTATCATGTCAAAGGTAAAAAATAAAAATAAAGAAAGAATGAATGAATGAATGAAGAGAGGGTTCCTTTATTTATAATAATAATTTGAAAAATTCCATGTTGGAATTGAATTAGGGAGGGTGTTGTCTGTGCCTTTGTCGAACAGATTGCTCATGGGCTTAGTGGGCCCACCATCTGAGCTAGGCCCACGCTAAAACAAAGAGCTTGCGTATGAAAAATTCTCTTTACTATAATTAGGGTCGATAGTATTTGACTCGACACGCTAACCCGACACAAACTCGATACGGACATAGCGGGTTTGAGTCAAGCATAAACGGGTTCGGGTCAATTTCGAAACTATAAATGATGGAACTTAAAATTTCATCATTTAAAATTTCTTCGATTGCAATTTCTCATGTTTGGATGTTGTATACGTAGAATTTAAAAAATGTCATAAATTATAATGTGGGTGATTTTATTTGTATTCACTATTTCTTGCAGCTAATTCATATTGTTAAATTGATTCGCGTTATTTATTAAACAAATCTAAGAGTGTGGATAGACTTACAAAAAGAAGTATTGATTTAAGTTTTATAAATATTATTTTATTAATAATTTCATATTAAAATATTTATTAAATTAATAAGTACGTCCATTTTAATTAAGTAAATAAAAATATAGTCATTTGTACTTTGACACCCACCGTTTATATTGAAATTGAGTTTGACTTCCAAAGTTTTGACAATTTAAAGTTTGACACTTATTTTTAGTAGCAACGTTAACTTGTAAGTTTTGGTTGTTAGTCAACCATAATTGCATGTATTCTTTTTATGTGGTTGACTTGTTATTGTTTTAAAAATGTAATTGATAGATGTAATGTACTTTAAAGTTGAATTTTAGGTTAATCTAGAATAATATCTTCAACGACATTATAGGGAATTGATTTAAGGTAGATGTTAATATTGACAAAAGGGCATTTTAGGGAGAAGCTAATTACATTATAATTTAATTTAACATTATCGTCAATAAATAAAATGGTAATTTGTGCTTTGATCGAACTAATGTGTGAAAATGTTTGTCCTTGAGTAGAAAGAAAAAATAAGAATTGTCCTTGAGACCAAAAATCCCTTATTTTTACTATTAAATATAATACAAGTATAATTTAATATTATATATACACAAATAGTAAATAATTAAATTAATATACATATGCATATGTATATATATATATATATATTATATGTATATGTATGTACATAGCATATTATATATATATAAACCTTAGTCATCGCTGTCCATAAATTCTACGTATTAGTCAAACAAATAAATTTGGAATTCTAACAGAATTCTAAATCAAAATTACATATAATCCAAACAATATTAGTTGAATTCCAATTCTATAAAATTCTGAAACTATGTAATCAAACGCACCCTTAATATATTTCGGATGCCTTTATAGATTAGTAACTAACGACCTAGCCGAATATACGTAATAAATTAATCATCAATATGGTAAACATGTAAATAAGCATATGAGGATTCACAATATTAAACGCAACTAAAAAAATTTCAGCATGCAATTCTACACAAAAAACATGAATTTAAATTAGGAACCTGGAATTGAAACAATAATCCAATGCAATCTAACAATAAAATTTAAAATTAATCTTCAAAATCTACTCAAAACCTTCGTCTCTTACCTCGTTCAAACTTATCAATATAGTAAACATGTAAATAAGCATATGAGGATTCACAATATTAAACGCAATTAAAAAAATTTAAGCATGCAATACTACCCAAAAAACATGAATTTAAATTAGGAACCTGGAATTGAGACAGTAATCCAACGCAATCTAACAATAAAATTTGAAATTAATCTTCAAAATCTACTCAAAACCTTCGTCTCTTACTTCGTTCAAACTTTAGCAATTAAGCAAAAATATTATCTATTAATGCTCTCAAAGAAGGAAAATATATATATATATATATATATATATATATATATAAAGATTGAAAGAAGAAGAGAAATCGAATGGGATGTGGTCGGCTCCTTTATTTATAACTGAAAAATCCATCTTGAATTAGAATTAGGTGTTTAGGATAGGATGATGCTCCTTTGCCGAATTCCTCATGGGCTTGGGCCCACCACGTATGGCTTTTTGTTTTTTTCTTCATTATTTCTTCGCTCATTTTCATCTCTTCATTAATTTTCTTACTTTTTATTAATGAAAACATATAAGAATTGAGATTTCGAAATTTCAAATCAAATACAAACTTTTAGTGTAATTTTTGTTATTATTCTCAACATGTATTATACAAATTATTATATTATAATAATAATAATAATAATAATAATAATAATAATAATAATAATAATAATAATAATCGTCATCCATGAAAATATATACTCTTTTATTATTATAATAATATATGTACTTACTATTTAATATATATATATATATATATATATGTTTGTTTACTTTGAGGCAAATATAGTATAACTTTGATGAGATAGCAAAAGTTGCAAAATATTTTATTTGTTTAATATATCTAGAAACATTTATATGTTAGCAAGATAAATAGACATATTAAAACAAGAAATGGCCACATGCCAAATATATCTAGGAACATTTAGACAATAATAAGATATATAGACATGTTGAATTCCGAACCAAAAATATTGCATCGACGTATAAAAAATAATCATGCGTAATAAATTAATCATCAATATAATCAAGATGTAAATCAACATACAAAGATTGACACTATTTAACAGGGTGCGGGTGCTAATTTTAATTTTAAGTTAGTCTTTCATTTATTTAATATTAAGTTTTATTCTTTTATGATTTAACTTGCCTATGCGTTTGTAGTTTCTAAGATAGTTTCAAGGAACTTAGAATTTATTTTTTCTCCTTTCAATCACATATCCGTTTATGTGTATGTGCTTAGTTAATAAATCAAATTTTTTTTTCGTTTAAAGGTGCTTGGTTAATAAGTATTAGAAAGGACAACAGCGGAAAGGATAAAGCGAAGTAAGGAACATACAATTTGTCAATCTTCTTGGGGATATTGTCTGTTCGTTCATAAAATAAGAAAGCTGCTCTGGCGATATTAATACCCTATTATACGCAGTTAAAAAGATCTAAGCATATAATTCTATGAGAAGAACTGAGAAAACAATAATTTAAATTTAGAACATAAAATTGAAGTAATGATCCAACGAACAATCTAACAATAAAATCTAAAATCAATCTTCAAAATCTTTGTCTCTTACTTCGTTTAGGCGCCAGGAATTTAGCAAAAAATATATACATTTTTTATGATGTCAAAGGTAAAAAATAAAAATAAAGAAAGAATGAACGAATGAATGAAGAAGACATGGTTCCTTTATTTATAATAATAATTTGAAAATTTCCATATTGGAATTGAATTAGGGAGGGGGTTGTCTGTGCCTTTGTCGAATAGATTGCTCATGGGCTTAGTGGGCCCACCATCTGAGCTAGGCCCACGCTAAAACAAAGAGCTTGCGTATGAAAAATTCTCTTTACTATAATTAGGGTCGATAGTATTTGAGTCGACACACTAACCCGATACAAACTCGATACGGACATAGCGGGTTTGAGTCAAGCATAAACGGGTTCGGGTCAATTTCGAAACTATAAATGATGGAACTTAAAATTTCATCATTTAAAATTTCTTCGATTGCAATTTCTCATGTTTGGATGTTGTATACGTGGAATTTAAAAAATGTCATGAATTATAATGTGGGTGATTTTATTTGTATTCACTATTTCTTGCAGCTAATTCATATTGTTAAGTTGATTCGCGTTATTTATTAAACAAATCTAAGAGTGTGGATAGACTTACAAAAAGAAGTATTGATTTAAGTTTTATAAATATTATTTTATTAATAATTTCATATTAAAATATTCATTAAATTAATAAGTACGTCCACTTTAATTAAGTAAATAAAAATATAGTCATTTGTACTTTGACACCCACCGTTTATATTGAAATTGAGTTTGACTTCCAAAGTTTTGACAATTTAAAGTTTGACACCTATTTTTAGTAGCAACGTTTAACTTGTAAGTTTTGGTTGTTAGTCAACCATAATTGAATTATATATCTCAAAATACCTTTTTACTACTCTTTGAATTGAACAGCACATATTCCCAAACCCACACTGTTACATTTATGCACATATTTATAAAACCATAATTTACGACTAATTAGAAAATAACAAATTAGTTCACGTATTTCTAATATCTTATCAAAGAGTTCACACTTGCTTAGCTTGTTCTACCGAAAATAAAAATCAAATTTTAATTCGGTGTAATTGAAATTTTAAAAGCGATTGCCTTTGAAAAAATGTTAATCTCATGGTTTTTTTTTCCTTGAAGTTTACTCAAGCAATTACAATTTTATCCTCATTAGTTATTTTTAAATTTTTTATCATTGGACAAATTTAAACATGAAAAATAGATGGTAAATGTATGTTACCTACATCAATATTCAAAATAATACTACGATCAATCACGTTGAATTTGACAATGACCCGCGAACCTACCCAGTTCATTTTATACTTCATTCTTAAACACTTCACAATTCAAAACATATATGGCTTTGGAAGGCATTATTTCGATGTGAAATTTATAGTCTCAATATGTTATTCTCTTTATGTAAGAATTAATTCTAAAAATTAATTAGAAAAATGTAAAGTGAGAATTTTAAAATTTTCCAATGTAATTTTCGTGTTATTTTTTTTTTTTTGCATAGATATTTTTTTAAAAAAATATTTCAAATCAATGTTTTTATCGTTTTGAGGAAAAAAAAATCTTGTTAACTTTGGTTATTTTTTTCATAGTTCCAAAATATATGTTTTAATTATGCACAAACATATTACAGCTTGTGTAAAATATGGGTTCAATTCATATATACATTTTAATTGTAGTTGACTAACAGTCAAAGTTGAAGAGCTAACCGTACTTAAACTAATATGATTTTAAGTTTATATTTTCATTGATCAAACCACCGATAAATTATTCTAGTGTTTTCAATAAAAACTTTTAAAAATCCTTTGAAGAAAATAGGAAATAAATTAAATGGAAGTAAATTTTGATTAAGAATCTAAATTAAAACTCAAAAATACAATTATAAATTAATTTTAATTAGTTAATACACTTTTAAATTTTTAAAAAGGTAAATTGAAAAAGTTTGTTCAAAAACTTCATAAATTAACTATAAGAAATTGTCTATAGAAATAAAATCACTCTTACAATATCACTTCTTTTAAGTCAGAATTTGAAGAACAAGGCCGAACATAAAAAAAAAATTAAAAGGCTGTAAAATTCTAATTTTTTCTCGATGGACTCCTAATCCTCGTGTTTTTTTTTGTCTTCAACGGGCTGGTTAACAAAACCATTTTAAACGGGCTTAAGCCCATTTACCAAATAGCAAAAGGGCAAGGTAATTTAGGGTTTTCGAGAGGTAATTTACGGTTTTTGAGATCTAACCTTTCCCTCGAACTCCTCCCAATATCAACTAACATTTCCCTCGAAAAACTCCCAACTCACACACAGTATCAACCAACAGGTACGAATACTATTTTATTGAATTAATAATGATTTCAAATTGAATTAATCTATCATCTTTTTGCTGTGTTTGGATTGAATAATCTTTGCATGTTTGAGTTGAATTAAACAATCAATCAATCCTTTTATACAACAATGGTCTAAGGCCCCTCATCTAACTACTTGCTTTAAACAACTCACTCGCTTAAAAGAAAGTACAATACATGCTCCCCAAATTGACTAAACTATTCACCCACACAATTGAATGGGAATAAGAGCTCAATTCATTTTCCTTTCAATCTCAGAAGGAATACTTTTTATAATTCCATTTCAACGTTTGGAACAACATTGGAATAGGGATAAGGAAAAGCTTCCCACTCCTACTCTATTGTTTGGTTTCCAATGGAATGGAAATAAAGCCCTGACATTCTACTTGTTTTTCACTTTTCCATCTTGGACGTCAGTCATGGCAGGACAACACACGAACAGGCAAAACATGTCTAATAGACGTGTGACACGAGATGGAGGGGTCCCGTCGAACTGTATCCACTGTCACGCGGTCTTCTACAAAATTGAAGCCCAGCGCATCCATGAGAAGGTGTGCATCAAGGCAGCAATGAAGAGGGATGCAAAGAAGGCAGCCAAGGCCGCCAACGCACCCAAAAAGAAATAAAGAAATGATCCAACGCATTTTGTATTTCAATGCTCGTGATTGAAGGTTTTGGTCAGTCTCAAATACTTGTTCTAAGGATCTTGGTATCAGCCCTTTTTTATCAGTACTTCCAAGTTTGGCCATTATTGATGTTAGTAATTGTTAGATAGATCTTGGTAACATATAACAACTTAGATCAAATGCCAAAACTATGCCTTGGGTCGACGGCTCAAGGTCGGCTAATTTGAATTGTAGTTAATACTAACAAACTACTTCGGCAAACCCAAGCATGCTTTAATTTCGTAATTCTTTCAATATTTTGGCCTTCTCTATAATTATAAATACCTCCGGATCTCAGGCAACAAGCACTTGGGGTTATTTCTTTAATGAAACTTGGATAAATATTCAAAACTAGTATTGATAGAGAAGATGAAGTGCTTGGAGTTTATCCAAGGATGGGGATGTCAGTGTGGGAGAGGATGAGAAGAACAGTTTGATATGGCTGAAAGCTTGTGTTTGGTCTGCTAGAAGGAATTATAATAACTGGGAAATATGTAGGCAGTGGAGGAAGAGACTTACTCTAGAAGTAGTGAAGTGAGCTGATCCTGTAGTGAAGTATAGTGACCCCTTAAGATGCTCTCCACGTGCTTGCAAGTCTCGTTAGCTGTAGCAAGCTCCAACTGTAGTTTACCGTTGTATGGCTGCACGCTTGTCTTGTACTCTTGCAATCTCTTGTACACGTCATTTATTGTGGATGTCTGCAAAATCCAACAAACCCAGATGAAAAACTGTTTCATTTAATTTTATTTTTTTTTATCAGAAAAAGGCTTATGTTGAAAGAAAAATCGAAAACAAGCAAAGAGAACCTGAGTGTGGAAGAGGATTCCACTAACAGGCCTTGAAAACAACAAAAACAACCAATCACAAAGCCCCTGGATCCTACAGAATTCACTGCTGCTAGACCCTAACAAACATCAGAACAACTATAACAATCTGAAGCTAACAAGCTGACAAAGCTTGTGTTTGGTCTGCTAGAAGGAATTATAATAACTAGGAAATATCAAATATGTAGGCAGGGTTTAAGCGAGAGGATATTGGTTGTTTAGTGTGGGGGTATGCCCCTGGTTCTCTTGTACTGTTTTGTTTGTACATAATAAAAATTAATAATTTACGCAAAAAAAAATACAAAAGATATTAATAAATGAAGCGACTTACTCTAGAAGTAGTGAAGTGAGCTGATCCTGAATTATAGTGACCCCTTAAGATGCTTAGGTTCTACACTGCAGCAACTTTCTCTTTCTCCATGTGCTTGCGAGTCTCGTTAGCTGTAGCAAGCTCCAATTGTAGTTTACTGTTGCATGGCTACAGGCTTGTGTTGTACTCTTGTAATCTCTTGTGCATGTCATTTATTGTGGATGTCTGCAGAATCCAACAAACCCATATGAAAAACTGTTTCATCTGATTGAATGCATACACACACATTTATACTATATACTAAGCGTCAATGTTTTAAAAGGCGTTTGAGGCACATGCCTCGAGGCGCGCCTCAAAGCGAGGAGTGAGAAAAAGGTTCCGAAACGTTATTTTTTGGCCAATTTCTGAGGCTTACGCTCCTTCTGGCTGAGGCGTGTTTGAGGCGTAGGCCTCGAGGCATTTGGGGCGTGGATTGAGTGAAAGTACCTGTTTTTGATGCATTATGTTATTTTAAAAAAAAATGAAAAGACATAAGATAAAAACTTACGAACCTAGCCCCAAACCCAAAAAAAAAAAAAAAAAAAAGACGTTGCACAAAGAGCCAGAAAGAAACGACCAACAAACAGAGAAAGAGAGAGCTGCGCACGTTGGAGCTTCTTCTTCTTCATTCGAAGCTTGTGAGGCATTTTGCATAGAGAGAACCTTGTGAAGTGTAGGGTTTTAATTTTAAGTGCTAAAGGACTAACTAACCTTAGTTATATTGAATATTTACATAATTACTAATGGGTCCATTAAATGAGGTGTTTTTTTTAAAAAAAAAAATATTGTTGCTTATTTAAAATTTTGAAAAGTAATAAACAAAATCATTTAGTTAAAATTTTGGTATATAATGCAATTTAATTTATATTTTTTATGATTTTATTAGAGAAAAATTAAATAAAAAAGAGGCTTACACCTCGCCTCGTCTAGACAAAACGCCTCAAACCTGCCTATCGCCGTTTAATACATTGCTAAGCGTGAGCCATCCTTTCACTGTCTCAATTTAGTTAATTAATTGTCCTAGATATAATGTTCTTTAGATTTGAGTAGAACCCTTTTTTCCGATAAAATTTCTCTCTAGACACTCTTTCTCTATGTAGAAACCCAAGGTCAAACCATGAAACCCCATCAATCTTACCATGAAACCACCGAAAATCCATCCAAATCCACTCTCAATCCATGATTCTTAACCCTAAAACCTAAAATCTTACTAATCTCAAAGATCCGATCATGGACAGGGGGCAACATTTAGATAGTCTTTCTCTAAAAGTATAGCAAAAAACCTTCAGTTTGTTCCAGCGGATAGCGCCATAGCCACTTCCCCAACAGAGCTGAGTTTCTATTGATCAAATATCCAATTCCCAAGCCACCAAACGTCTTAATTTTCGACACTTTGTCCCAGTTCACAAAATGCTCACCCTTTCCCCTGTCATAGCCTTCCCAAAGAAAATCCCTCACAAGTTTTTCCAATATTTTTGCAATAGAAACTCGAATTTTGAAGAGAGATAAAAAAAAATAAGTCAGAATGCATTCCAACACCGAATGACTAAGTGTAACTATCACTCCTTTTGAAATGCAACCTCATGACCAACTACCAAGCCTCTTACCAACTTTCTCAATAACCAGCGTCCAAAACCCCATTCTAGATGGATTATCCCCCAAAGGAAGTCCTAGATAAGACATAGGCCAACTACCCATAAAGCAACTGATCCTTCTTGCAATCAATCCTAATTCCTCCTCATCCACATTGATGCCTACCACTTCACTTTTTGCCATGTTGATTTTTATGCCCGAAGCATAACCAAAGATGTCAAGAATGCCAACTAAATTACCGATTTTCTCTTCTTACTTAGAAAGGAAGAAAATAGTATCATCGGCAAATTGGAGATGTGACAAGCCAGTGTTTTCCTTTCAGATTGAAAACCCTTCAACCAACCCTCTATTTTTTGCCCTTTCCACCATTAGATTAAGAACATCTTATACTAGCACAAATAAAAAGGGGGATAAGGGTCCCCTTGCCTTAAACCCCTTGATGCCTTAAAATTTTCCATGAAGAAAATTAAGCAAATCAAACACACTCGATTCACATTTTCTTTCTATGAAAATTCCAATCTTGCATTCAATGATACAACTAGTTGCTATCGTGGGATTTAGTGCCGTGATTTTGTCCAGTAAAACAAAAAAAGTGAAATTATTAATTTGACACATTCCGAAAAACTGAACACCCCATAAAAAAATTGAAGCTTTTGTACTTATTAAGAAGAAATCACACCCCATACAAAACATAAGTGCCATTCCCTCTCCGTATTAAAGTATGAAGTCCATTTGCTTTACTTTAAAACTATCTAGATAAGTGATCTAAGTAAAGAAATTTTTTTAATTTTTTTTTTGAAAGTCCTCTGTTGAAAAAAATTGTTCAAAGTTACCTATTTATCTATTTAGATAAGTGTTCCCTCAGGGAAAAAAAATCCTATTTATCTAGATTTCCTTTACACCAAATTTAAAGTCTATTGTTTTGAACACTCCATAAAAAATTTCAAATTTACTTTAACTTTGGACTACAAAAAAATTAACGCTTCAGAGTATCACATTACAAAAAAAAAAAAAAAAAAAAAACCGTACAAAATAATCATCATCTTAATTTCAATTTATCTGTTTTGTTATTATAAATTCATGACTTTGGGACATAAAAAAATAATATAAATCATGTGGTCGCGTACCTTGTGGTAGAGACGGAGGTGGGGGTCGAATAGACGCTCTTCCGGGCCCCGCCGGCGGTGGAAGGGATCGAGTGGTAGACGGAGGTGGGGGGGATCGAATCGATTGTTTCGAAATTTTGCATCTGAAAATTAGGAAACCAAAAAAAAAAAAATCAAATCTTTTTTTTTATTTAAAAAAAAATAAAAAAAGTCAGATCTTTAATATAACTTTGGATTGAATAGATCTACAAAGAAAGAAATTAAAAAATTACCTCGCCGCCGGTACCATTCCGTTGCCGGGATCATCATGGTGTTGTTGGAAGAGAGAAGATTGAAGGAGAAAAGTTAAATTAAAATTAAAAAAATAGATCTGTGAAAGAGAGAAGAGTTCTTCTCCTTTCCTTTGCTTTCAGTTTGAGAGAGAGAGAGAAGTACAGGTGTGAGATGAAATGATTTTGTTTTTAGGGTTTCTCTCTTTCTCTCTCTATCTTCTTCTGTACTTTCACCCTAACCTACCCCTACTACTTTTGAGAAAATATCCCATGTATCGCAATCACATGTTACCACCGCCACCATCCACGTGGGTTTCCGCTACTTTCTATTAAAAGGCATTCCTCATTATTATTATGAGTAAACATCCACCACTAAACTATGGGTCTAATACCATTTTGGTCACTAAATTTTAAAAAGAACAATTTTACCCATCAAACTTTGGATCGAGTTTTCAAATGTCCATTCCGTCCATTTGAGCTGTTAAAAGTGACGGATTGAAGCCACGTGCCCAGCACATAGCCTCATTTAAGGCTCAAATTGTCATTTTTCCTCAAGATTACACCTCACAACTTTTCTCTCTCGTCACTCATCTCCAATTTGTGTATCATGGCGACTCTCAATGACCCAAATGAAACAATTTCATTTTCTTTCTCCGATTTCCCGGAAGACGTTCAGCTCTGTATCATCTCATTCCTCAGCCCCTCCGAGATCTCCAGCTTCGCTTGCACATCCAAACGATTCGTCTCTCTCTACCGCAACGACAGCAAACTCTGGTTCTCCATGTGCGACCGCAAGTGGGGATCCAAGACCCACTTCAAGAAATGGGACAACGGCAAAATCACCTATAAGCAACTCTACAAGACACTCTCCGAGTTCGATAACCTCATCGGATTCTGGCGCGGGAGTGGCCAGGGAAACAACGCCGGCTTTCATTCCCCACCGCCTCTCGTCTTCTTCGAATGGGGCCCTTCCTTTATCTCTGGCTCGAGGGTTTCGCCGACAAAGTCCGGCAATTACAGTATTGTAAAAGCATCTTTTATGTGGATGCGTATTACAGCCAATGGAGAAAAAGTTAGTTTTCTTGATCTGGAGTGCCGCCTCGAATTGAATGAGGATTTTGGTGAATTAGGGTTTTCTGAAAATTAATTGGTTCCTACTAATGTTAGTTTTATTGGTAAGTGTCATGTTGTGGTCGAAGAAAATCCGAGCTTCCGGCAGTTTAATTCACCAAGGGGAAAAAGAGTGGAATGAGGAGGATTTCGAGTGGAGGGAATATGAGGGGAGAGGAGTATGGGGATGTGGATGATGTAATTGTGCCGGAGAGTGGGTCATCAGGGAGTTTACCGGACCGGTTAATGTTGAATTTATATCAATATTTTGCGAATAGAACGAGTCCGAATGGAGACAGGGTCGAGGAGGCAGAGGAGGAAGGAGAAGGAGAGGCAGGGGAGAAGGAAGTGGGAGCCTGAGCATTTTGTCAAGATTGTTAATTGTTCCCCAACTCCATCTAGGCCTTTGTAGGGATGGTGTAATTTTGAGGGAAAATGACAATTTTAGCCTTAAATGAGGCCATGTGCTGGGCACATGGCTTCAATCCGTCACTTTTAACAGCTCAAATGGACAGAATGGGCATTTGAAAACTCGGTCCAAAGTTTGATGGGTAAAATGGTTCTTTTTAAAATTTAGTGACCAAAATGGTACTATACGCATAGCTTAGTGGCCAAATAGGCTGTTTACTCTATTATTATTGTTATCTATATTATAAAATATTAAATTTGAGCAAAAATTTTATCTAAAAAATAAAAAAATTTAATAGTTAAAAATATGTATATTATGGTGTTCCTTAGTTCTACACCTTTAAATGAGTTTTATACACACATTAAGATATTACATTAAAATTAAAACACTTACATCAATAATATATACACAATAAACTCTCACAAATTAATAATTTTGTTTGTACTAAAAATGCTATAACTTAAAATAAAAAATTCAAAATTTAATAAAAAAATTAATTTTTAAAATCGACTAATTAATATCAATTAAATAAAATCCATCATGACTATAAAATTACGTAAAAAAAATTAAGAAAAATTATTTAGTAATATTTAAAAATTCATACATTGTTGGATAATTTTTACATTTTTTGTTAAGTTTATTTTATTAGAAAATTATTTTGTCGAGATCAAAATAAGATAAATATATATATATATATATGATTAATAGATTAAACATACATTTCGGTTGATGTTTGTCAAAATAAACTAATGATGTTTGTCTATTTAGATTTAGAGCACATTACTCTTTTTTATCCTATTATGTCACCTTGCCGGATGGCACAGGTATACCCTAATTATTATTATTATTATACAAAATAAAACTAACACACAAATTTATAAATATAGTATTAAGTTTTTTTACGAGTGACGCAAGTAAGACAAATTTCTGAAGACAAAGTTGTTTTGTTTCTATTGACATTAAAAAGTATTATAAACTAGTCTAAGAATTTTGGATATAATTTTGTTCCTATCTTTAGATCTAGTCATATCTATTTTTAAGAGCATTTGCTCTTCTCTTAAGTCTCTGTTCGGGCTTTGGTTTATCATCACGCTTTAAGGCTTTCTTCGGCTGTCTTGGGATCTCTCTTACGAGCTCTCTTACGAGCTCTGCCTCTATTGAGAGGCTCTTCCATTGTTTCTATTGTTGTTCTGATTAATATAAAGTGAGGATTTGCTTCCCTCTTTGAAGACCGATTCGGTCGCATGTAAGACTGATCCGGGCGAGGTAAAAACCGATCCGTTAGAGTGCAAGACAGATCAGTCTTTGACCTTTTCCTTGAAGACTGATTGGCTCCTCTATGAAGACCGAATGTTGGGCTTTGAAAATTGATTCGAGGGATTTAAAGACCGATCGGTCTTGTATAAGACTGCCCCGGGAGCTCTGAAGATCGATCCATTTTACCCTAAGACCGATCGGCATTTGCCATTGCCCGATAGGTCATTAGTGCTTGCTTTGAACACCAATTCGTTCCTTCACAAAATCGTCGACAAAGACCGATCCAATTTACCCTAAGACTGATCGGTCTATGATGATAACCGATCGTTCAATCGTTGGATTAAGCTTATTTCTTGATATGTTGTTCCCCGCGATATTATCTACTTGTTGTAAAAATTTCAACCCGATCGGAAGTCGAGAAGGCCTCTATTTGATTATTTGATTACATTTAGTCGAAATCACAAACTTGTAGATAGACTGATCGGTCTTTGGGGATTCGACCGTTGGATCAAGCTGAATTTTGGATATGATGTTTCCTGAGATGTCTTGTAACTCCTCTCCAAATTTTAGGGTGATCGAAGTTCGGGAGGCCCCCGTCTTACTATTGAACTACACGTGATCCAAAATATGATCTTGAAAAGTAATGACAATTGAAAATCAATCGTTTGTTTTTTGGCATTCGGAGTATACTGACTCAGTGTAAGGCTCATATGTATAGGCCTATGATGATCTTCAACCTTGCATTGGCCAAATCTAATTTTATCTTGTTCAAGCCTGTATTTCTTGAAATTATGTATCGCCAAGTCTAATTTTGTTTTATTGGAAAACGAGTTGCGTCTTATTTGAAAGAGTTGCAAAATGGGGTGTCCACAGGCACTTTGGCTTAATTTGTGTAATGATTAGATACTGAAACATGAAAAAAAAAATCTTTGTTTTACAAAAAGAAATAGGAAAAAAATTATACTGAAGGTGATACTCTACCAAATATATAAATCTGATTGTCTTGTACTATTTTAATAAGAAAATTATTTATTGTTATTAATGAAGTTTTGTAAGCATCATTGTGCGTGCATGTTGGTCCTCAGTTAATTAAATGTAGAATCTACATTCAATAGAGATGAAAAATATTAATTTCAAAGTAATCCTGAATTTTGAAACACGAAAAGCCCGAAAGAAACGATAATGATAATCAAAATCCAGTATAGATAGTTATGTACTGTATATAAATTTAGAACACATACAAATTTTAAGGGAAACAAATATGCAACATATACGTGACAACCACGTACATACAACATGTCTTTAATCTTAGTCAAGATCAATGGCAATATATATATATATTTAGTATTTTGTTTGGTAGCTGGTGTATCTGTAAAGCTCGCCACCATCCAAATCTTATTCCTTACACTTGTCAAGCTCGCCACCATCCAACTTTCCTTATTTCTTTTGCTCTACATACTATATTGACAAGTCCATGGGTATTTAACTTAGATTTTATAAGATTTATTTGAATTTTGAAAATTCATAGATATTCAATTGGGATTTTAAATTGTCTTTTAAAATCTTATAGTATTTAATTAGGATTTTAAAATATTGTGGTATTCAATTAATGGGGGTGTATTCAATTCAGATTTAAAAAAATTGTAACTGACTTTTTAAAATTCGTAGATTCTATTAAGTCCATGAATTATTTTAAATCTTTATAGAATCTGACGGATTTTAATGCATAGATTCTTTTGAATTTATACAGATTTTAATAAGTTCATGGATTTCTGCAGATTTTAATAAGTCCATTAAAAAAATAAAAAATCAAAAGACAAACAACAAAATAAATTAATTACAAGTTTAAAGTAACATTATCAAAAATTTAAAGACAATTAACAAAATACATTATCAAAATTCACAATGCTCCATTCAAATATCATTATGATTATTATAACCTCTTCTTTTTCATTAGTGGATTTAATGACATTCGTCAAGTACTACAACCACGTGCAACGCACGTGCACAAAAACTAATTATAATAAAAAATCAAAAGATAAATAATAAAAGAATTTTGATTACAACTTTAAAGTAATAAGTAAATTATAAATCCACCACAAACGATCAAATCAAGTCTAAAATCCTAATGGATTGGGTTTTTTTACCCTTTTTATTCAATTTTCATCTTTTGCCTAAAAAAATCATAAAATGGGAGAAAAATTTGTAGGGGCAACATCTCTATAGTTTCGGAAGAATACGACTAAGTGGGTAAAACTTTGAAAATAGTAATATCTAAATAAAAAAAAAGACTTTAGATAGAGTGAATGAATTAAAGGGATTTAAATAGATTCTAGAGACGAAGAAAAAATAATACATAGAGTTTGAAAATAGAAAAAGTTATAGAGATAATGTAGTGAAACGGTTTAATAGATTATAGAGACAAAAATAAATAATGCCAAAGATTGAGAGAAAGATGGAAAGAAATCTATGTGAAATCTTTCGATTGAAGATAAGATTTATTGGTGGATTTGTTATTCATAAAAAAACACGTTAAAATCCATCAAAATCTATCAATTTAAAAAATCCTTCAAATTTTTTTAAGTTTTGAATACCATAAGATTTTAAAATAATATTTTTAATCATAATTGAATATCACAAGATTTTTAAAGATTTTTAAAAATCCTAATTGAATACCATAAGGTTTTAAAAGACTTTATAAAATCTCAATTAAATACCCATACACTTTTAAAATCCATAAAATCCCTATATAATCCAAATTAAATACACTCCCTTAAGATTAAAAATAGTCTTTTAAAACCTTATGGTATTCAAAACTTAACAAATTTTAAAGGATTTTATAAATTAATAGATTTTGATGAATTTAAGAGTATTTTTATGAAGAACAAATCCACCAGCAAATCTTCTCTTCAAATTGAAGATTTCACATCGATTTCTCTTTTATCTTTCCCCTAAACCTTAAGTATTTTTTCTTCTTCGTCTCTATAATCTATTCAAGCTCTTCCATTTTATTCACTATATCTAAAGCATCTTTTCCTTTCTATACTGCTACTTTCTAAATTTTAATTATTTAACTAATCATTTTTTTTCAAAACTATAGAGATGTCATCTCCTTGATTTTTTCTCTCACCTTTTATGAAATTTTTTTAAACGTAAGATGAAAACTGAATATACAAGGAAAAAAAAAATCAAATCTACTGGGTTTTTAAACTCGATCAGAATCATTTGCTATGGATTTATAATTTGCTTATTGCTTTAAAGTCGTAAATTTTTATTTTTTTTATTATTTATCCTTTGATATTTTTATTGTAATTAGAAGAATCAATGAATTTATTAAAATCTATAAAAATAATAAAGAGTCAAATATTTAAAATTTGTTAGACTCTGTATGAATTTATTAAAATCTGTTAAACTCTTTATGGATTTATTAAAATTTGTTAGACTCTGTATAGATTTATTAAAATTTGTTAGACTCTGTATAGATTTAAAATAATATACAAATTTTAAAAAATCCATGGATTTTAAAAAATTTATTAAAATATTTTAAAATTTGAATTGAATACACCATCCGAAAAGTAATGATCTAAACTATTAATTGAGAAGAAACTATTACAATTTTAAAAACTGCTAAAGTGGTAAAAATTGAACTCTTAACTACGGACGAAGAGATTTACTTTTAAACTTATTTGAAAGTTAGTCTTTTAAGTTTTATTCTTTCATGTTTAACTTGCCTATGCATTCCTGGTTTTTGAGATAATTTCTAGGACATTAGAATTTGGATTAGTTTGTTTTTTTCTTTTTAATTGCAAAAGTGCATGTCCTTGATTAGTAAATATTTTCTTCTTTATTTTTTTGAAAGTTACTTGGTTAGTAACTATTACAAAGGAAAATGGTGGGAAAAAATCACAAAGGATAAGGCTGAGTAAGGGACACACTATTTGTCAATCTTCATGGGGTTTTGTCTATTCAATTATAAAATAAGAAAGTTGTTCTCACTAACAGAATATGGAATTGAAGCAATAATCCAACGCACAATCTAACAATAAAATCTGAAATTAATCTTCAAAATCTATTAAAACCTTCGTCTCTCTTACTCTATTTAAACTCTGACATTTATATGAAAACAATGTAAAAAAATATCAATTAATGCTCTCGAAGGAAAACAAAATAAAATAAAATAAAGGATGAATGAAGAAGCGAAGTCGGCTTCATGCCATATGGCACGGTATGACGAAAAAAATATTAATGCTGTCCATGGCTCTTCAAGTCTTCTGCACATCTCCTCCAAAGTATTTAGTGATGTAGTGAGCATTGCCGGTAGCCTATCAGAAAAGTTGTGCGATAAGTTGCGTTAGCCTCGCCTACTGCAGCATTGTTCACCGTCTTCTCTCTCTAGTACAACTCGTTTCTTGGATCTCGTCCCGGAGACTTCCCTCTCTCGTGGTTGCCCTGATTCGAGAGGTCGATTTGAGTCGTCCTAATTCGCTTAACCTCCTTATGGCCATGGTTAGCCATGCCATTAGGATGCCAAGGCAGTAGAAGTGAGCCATTTTGCTTGGTTCGTTCGAGATATTGGGGTTGGCCCCAATATTCTTCTTCCCTCCTTTGTTTAGGCCTACATGTTATCAATAGTGGGCTCCTGACCTGTCATGATTGCTGACTACAGTTAGGGGTGGAGACACGTTTGGGCTAGTGGGGCTTCAAGCCCCCACTTGAATTTGGGGGAAAAATATATATGCGAATATGTACATATGGTTAATGTTTAAAAGTGTTAAACGTATATTATAAATAATATTTAGTATGGGTGAATTGGTCGAATAATCGCATATTAATACTTTGTGATAAGTCGGTCTACAGTGGCGTTTAGTAAAAAAACTGAAAATTGAAAAAGCTATTTGTTTAGTTCTGAAAATTGTATCTGAAAACTGATTTTTTTTTAAGTATGACAATTTTGCCCTTATTATTTTATAAAGTTTCATGAATATCTATAATATATGTATGTATATGCGTCTATGTGTGCGCTTCTTTGTGTGTATGTATATTCATCTGCGTGTGTATGTATGTTCATGCGGGTGTGCGGGGGTGTGTGTGTGTGTGAAAGATCACCTAAAGAGACGAGCAAAAGAGAGAGAGAGATGATATGTAGTTTTGTTAAAAAAGGGTAAAATGAATATTTTACACTCTTTAAAATTAAGTTTCAGATTTAAATAGCAAAGTTGCCATTTGAAATTTTGGATGAAAATTTTAAGTTTTAAGTGGCAGGACACTTAATTTTTTGGATTACCAAACAACTATTTAGACCACTTAAATCTGAAAATTTTAAGTTTTCAGATTTAAGTGGCATTTTAAGTGTCAAATGAACGGCTCATAAGATTTGAACCATGCGGTTCTTAATTCTTTTTTTTCCTTTTATGTCTCTATTTCTAATGCCACGTACTCCTTTTTTTTCCTTTTAAAATCTAATGCTGGAATCTTCCAAAATTTATTACAAATATACATAATATTAACCTCGGAATATTAAAAAATAGGGCTTACATGAAAAAAAAAAATTGCAAAAGAATCAGAGAATAATATTTTTTTTAAATCAAGGGCCTTTATTTGATTAAATTCTGAAAGGATTGCAAAGTTAACTTTACAGTAAATTTTTAAATTGTATTTTTTTTATGGAATCATGCGAAATCAAGTTTGCACTATATGTTTTTTAGCATATTATTATAAATAAGTGTTTAATTGATGGTGCTTTATAAAATTTTTTAACAAATTGCATATTCAAAAGCCATTTATTAATAAACTACACATAATAATTTTTTTCGGAGTTAAGCAAAGTTAATTTTGCAATCTTTATTTTCTAAAATATTACTATGTATTTGTGTTTATTTGACGTTGTTTTAAAGTTTTATGAATGAAACATAATATATATATTTTTAAAAATATAAGCACATCATGCAAAATAAATTTACACTACATTTATTTGATTCCAAAGTTAATTTCCGGGATTAACCCCTACAATTGCACTTTCTAAATTTTAGTATCAAATTTGTCCCTTGATTTATCACTAAATTCACAGAACCTGGCCACGGGTCGGGTCATATTAGTGCATTATATGAATTGGGTTTTAATTTTTTGGGCCGGGCCGAAGGCCATTGGCTGTCTAATTTTTTTTGAATTCAAGACTAGACTACGGTCGGACCCCCATATTCGGATCTATATATTTAGGTGGGTGTTATTTACACTCTAAAAAATATTTGGTAACATTTCTTTTTTTATTTGCCCGAGAACAAGTGAATAAGTGCATCTTATTTGCTCGATGACAAACGAGTAAAAACTTCAATGCCTTACTCGCTTGCCATCGAGCGAATAACATACACTTACTCGCTTGTCATTGAGCGAATAACATGCACTTATTCGCTTGTCATTGAGCGAATAACATACACTTATTCGCTTGTCATTGTGCGAATGAAACATGGAGTAAAACTAAGTGTAAAATGTTGAATTCAAAGTTTGAAAAATGATTTTAATTATAATGAGGTTCTGGATTTTAAGTTTTTATATAAAATATTAGTTTAAATTCAGTATTAAGCATTTAACGGGACTAATGCCTTAATGTTAGATGCTTAGTCACTAAAAAAAATACCCATTAATCTCTTAATGATTTGAAAACCAAAAATTATATTACATATCTGAATGCTTAAAACTCTCTTATTAAGCATTCAGACGTAAAAACAAAATACCCCTTAGTCTCACCTCTTAATGTTAAAAGATTAATAAAAGTCAATATTCAGTGTTAAGAGGTAAGCACTATATATGTTAAATGCTTAATTTTTGTGAAATTTTATTGCATTGGTGTCCATATTAAATATTTTTATTCTTTTTTTTTTTTGAGACATAAATATTTTTATTCACTGGCTATAGCTATATATATATATATATATATATATATATATATATATATATATATATATTAATAATAAAGATAAACAAACAAATTTTTCGAAGTTTTGTTCAGCATTAGAGTTCAACATTGATTGTTCAGTAACAATTAACTAGGGATTAAAAAAAAGAAAAAGAACCTTAGCTTACTTAGATAGTTTTTATTTTAATTATTTATTTATCAAAAAAAGAAGGTCCAAGTTTATTCTTTTTTTTTTACAATAACGAAGAAACCCACCAATTCCTGTAAGATTCAAACCCGGGATTATCCGAACCTAAGAGTGCGACTTTACTATCCAGACTAGCTCACTCGCTCAAATCATTTTAAATGACGTGTCATTGTTGAATTGATAATTGAATGGAACCGGCAAGTATATTGACCCCAGTATCAACGAACGAATTGAAAATTTATTAATAATTCAGTTGGTTTATGTTTCCAACTGGTGCTGAGATTTACTTAAAAATAAACATGTGATGGACTGATGGTTCTATTTATCTGTCACAACTTGTTCTATTTATCTGTTGGTTGAGATTGTCTAAGATTTAAAATTTGAATCATCTCGATTATAACTTTTATGTAAATGACTAAGAACATTTATAGCTTTAGCGTAAAATCATATATTGTGTAAAAAAGAAGTGTTCTAGTCCCGTGTAAAAATGAATGTGTAAAATATGCATCCATTTTACAAAGCCACATAACCTTACTCTCTCCTCAATTTATTTTATAAATTGTTAAAATATTATAAACAAAATAAAAATTTTAATAAAAATTATATATTTGAAATCTATTCACTAAAACCTATAAAACAAGATCCATTAAAATTACGTATTAAAAAAATATGAAAAATAATATAAAATGACAAGTTAACAATGTTTTATAACTCTAAGGATTGATTCATGTTTAATAAAGAGAAGTAGTACTAATTTCATAATTTAGTTTTACAATAATGACACTTTTCATAATATTAATTTATTTTAAGAAAAATGATAAATGTTGATGGACAAAAATACCCCTAATATAAACATATTTTATCATACACATTGCTCGCTATAGTAATGATGAACTAATTTGCCCCTCCTCCCCCACCGAAACTTCCAATACCTCCTATCCCTCTCCCTAGATTCCCAATATTCAACCATCAAATATTTTCCTCTGTCTCACCAATGATCTCACATCTTCCACCACCACCACGCGACTCTTTGATCGTATTGTCGAGAGGAGCGCCGTTCTTATCTTCTTCTTCTTCTTCTTCTTCTTCCTTTTTTTTTGCAGGTACAATCGTAAAACAGATATAACTTTTGAGCGAACCGTTGGATTGAGCTGATTTTTGAATAGTTGTTTGGAAGACAAAGTTTCAAAAATTACGCGAAAAATCAAGACGATCAGATGTCATTTTGCTATTGGAATCGACCAATTTCGACAGCCCAGCGGGATTTGAAAAAAAATCTAATTGCAACTTTTTTTTTTGACGAACCCTACATCGATTCATATATATATATAAATAAATTGAGTGGATGTTGATCTCATTAATTTTGTTCTTCTTTATTTTGTAATGTTACTAAAATCATTTTAGTACCAATGTTTTAGCACCAATGGTGCTAAATTTGTTTTAGCACCATTGGTACTACCACCATTGTTTTAGCACCAATAGTGTTAAAACAGATTTAGCACCATTGTTTTATCACCAAATGGTGCTAAAACAGATTGGTACTAAAACAGATTAGTGCTAAACAAATTGATATTTATATAACTAATTAACATTTACATGTGCACTTCTTTTATTTTTTTGAAAAAATTAATAATAAGTCACCTCCTTAAAAACCCATAAAAAGGAGAATTATTATCATTTTATTTCATTATGATTACCGCAAAATTTAGTATCCTTTGCGTATTTTTTTTTTTAAGTTGATATAGTGAAAGGAACAAAAGTAGTATTTTGTGTATTGTGAGGGTTTACAACTTACATACCATTTTATGTTGACCAAGATATTATTATATATTGATGGATGTATTTATAAAACATATTTATGGTGTGCTAATTATCATCTTTCACCTATACCCACCTAGAGGCGGACTCAAGGGGAGACAGCAGTGGCGAAGCCAGAAAATTGAGCAACAGAGGGGCGAAATTTAATCGAAAATCAACACACACTATATCATATTTAAAGCCATAAAATTTGAATGCAAACATAACACTATTAATAATAAAAGTTCATACAACTTAAATAACAAATGCAAACAATTATGATAAATTACAATAACATTCTATGATTTTTCATATTTTGAAAGTATTGGTGAATGGTGGTAGTAAAAAAATGGTGAAGATATTTAATTAATTAGGTTTAATATTAACAAATTGTTCTTTAAGATTTTGTATCTTACAGTTAGGTCCCCTCAAGTTTATTTTTATGCACATAAGTCCCTAAAAAGTTTTTTTTTTTACAAAAAAGCCCCAACCCAAGGAGGGGCAGCTGCCCCCCCCCTGCCCCTACATAGCTTCGCCCCTGGGAGACAGGGTGAGCTGAGCTCAAAGGAAAATTTTGAAAAACTCATTAGTACTTAGTATTAAAAAAAAAATTAATATAAGCTCACTCATTTACTAAGTTTTAGTCCATCTTTCAGAAGATTTCCGAATTTGCCCCTGCCCGTACCAGATTGCATGTGCATGGATTCCCCATATTGAATTGTACTCCCTTCAGCCATTATGGTATTAATTTGATAAGTTTCTTCGTAAACATTTATTCAGCCCAAAATATATACTCCCTTAATTACTTTGTTGTTGTCTGATGGTAATCTCACTTAGATGTACCATGTTCCAACATAAGTGCTTGTAATCAAGGGTTTACACAATGTTGTTTTTTCTACTTTATTTTAAGGAATATCATAGTTGTCTTTTGCATTAATAAATATGCTTAAATGTAAAATATGGTGCAATTTATTATTTGTGTTAAAAGTTTTGTGCATATATATTTTCCATTCTCACGCATTTTATGAGTTTTGTCCATACTAATAAATAATACATTAAGAAAAGCATTTACAATAGAAAAACACTAGGAAAGATTAAAAGATTAGAACTGAAATTCTTTGAATTACTAACATTGTTTGGATTATATCTAATTTTGATTTAGAATTTTGTTAGAATTCCAAATTTATTTGTTTGACTAATAAATATGCTATGTACATACATATACATATAATATATGTGCATACATATATTTAATTATTTACTATTTGTGCATATATTATATTAAATTATACTTGTATTATATTTATTAGTAAAAGTAAGGGATTTTTGGTTTAAAGGACAATTTTTATATTTTTTTTTCTATTCAAGGACAAACATTTTCCCACATTAGTTCGAAGCACAAATTCAAAAAATTACCATTTAATTTGTTGAGGATAATGTTAAATTAAATTATAATGTAATTAGCTTATCCTAAAATGCCCTTTTGTCAAGATTAAATTCAACCTTAAATAAATTCCCTATAATCTCGTTGAAGATATTAATCTAGATTAACCTAAAATTCAACTTTAAAGTTACATCTATCAATCACATTTTTAAAACAATAACAAGTCAAAACCAAATAAAAAGAATACCTGCAATTTGACATAATTTAACCTGAAAATAAGGTAAAAGGTCTTACATAATAATGTATTTTGTAAAAAAATCAACGAATGATATTTTTTAGAAATAAGGGCCTAAATACTATTATCATTTTGAAACAAGGGCTTGTTTATCAATTGTGTTTTAAAATAAGGGTTTTAATCGATTGCAAACTTAACTTTGTACAAAATTATGTTGAGTGCAAACTTAACCTTGCATAAAATTATTTTTTGTGCAAATTTAACTTTGCAATCAAAAAAATTTAAATCAAATTTGTTTTGCAAGATGTATTTATATTTTTTAACAAGTATATTCTTATATTTCATTCATAAAAGTTTAAAACAACATAAAATAAACACAAATGCATAGTAATGTTTTAGAAAATAAAGAGTGCAAACTTAACTTTGCGTAACTCTGAAAAAATTATTATATGCATTTTATTAATAAATAAGTTTTGGATATGTAATTTGTTAAAATTATTCTAAAGAACTGTCAATTAAACACTTATTTATAATAATATGCTAAATTTTGCATGATTCCATAAAAAAAATACAATTTAAAAATCTACTGCAAAGTTAACTTTGCACTCCTTTTGAAATTTGGTCAAATATAATCCCTTAATTTACAAAAATATTATTTCTTGGTTCTTTTCAGAAAACTTTTTCATACAAACCCTATTTTTTAATATCCCCTTGTTAGTATTACCTTATTATAAATAAATAAATAAATAATAAAAAATATCTATATATAATTATATATATAAATAGTTATTTAAATTAATATTGTATTTTAATAAAATTTTATTAATATTCTTTAGTATGACATTATTTGATCATATTATAGTATTTAGAATATTATTTATATTAAAATATACCATATCCGATATTTTCTGATTAATCCCCCAGTAATTGAAAACTCCCCCCTCCCCACCTCGCCGATCGAGTCCCAAGTTTTAGAATATTGCATAATTCCTATCTGACTAATCCCGACTCTTATCCTATCCAACATTTAACATATCATATTCTACCTCCTTATCCAGCGCACCAAACGCACCCTAAATGTATAATATGTGCAATTTATTGTTTGTGTTA
Source organism: Lonicera japonica (assembly GCA_021464415.1). Lineage (NCBI taxonomy): Eukaryota > Viridiplantae > Streptophyta > Magnoliopsida > Dipsacales > Caprifoliaceae > Lonicera > Lonicera japonica. The sequence goes on from CM038471.1 coordinate 22,023,077, forward strand.
AAGTATGTCAAATTGCATGTATTCTTTTTATTTGGTTTTGACTTGTTATTGTTTTAAAAATATGATTGATAGATGTAATGTACTTTAAAGTTGATTTTTAAGTTAATCTAGAATAATATCTTCAACGAGATTATAGGGAATTTATTTAAGGTAGAAGTTAATCTTGACAAAATGACATTTTAGGAATAAGCTAATTATATTATAATTTAATTTAAATAAAAATTTAATTTAACATTATCATCAGTAAATTAAATGGTAATTTGTGCTTTGAACTAATGTGTGAAAATGTTTGTCTTTGAGCAGAAAGAAAAAATAAGAATTGTCCTTTAGACCAAAATTCCCTTATTTTTACTATTAAACATAATACAATAATAATTTAATATTATATATACACAAATAGTAAATAATTAAATTAATATACATATGCATATATATATATATATATTATGTATATGTATATGTATGTACATAGCATATTAAATATATATATATATATATATATGTATAAACCATAGTCACCGCTGTCCATGAATTCTACATATTAGTCAAACAAATAAATTTGGGATTTTAATAGAATTCTAAATCAAAATTACATATAATCCAAACAATGTTTGTAATTCAAATAATTCCAATTCTATAAAATTTCGAAACTATGTAATCAAATGCTCCTTAATATATTTCGGAAGCGTTTATAGGCCCCTAACTAATGACCTAACCGAATATACGTAATAAAGTAATCATCAATATAGTAAACATATAAATAAGCATATACGGATTCACAATATTAAACGCAATTGAAAAAAATTAAGCATACAATTCTACGCGAAAAAACTAAGAAAATATGAATTTAAATTAGGAACTTAGAATTGAAATAGTAATCCAACACAATCTAACAATCAAATTTGAAATTAATCTTAAAAATCTACTCAAAACTTTGTCTTTTACTTCGTTCAGACTTCGGCAATTAAGTGAAAATATTGTTTATTAATGCTCTCAAAGGGAAAATATATATATATATATAAAGATTGAAAGAATTAGGTATTTAGGATAGGATGATACTCCTTTGCCGAATTGCTCATGGGCTAGCTTGGGCCCACCACGTGTGGCTTCTTTCTTTTTTATAGTGTCGTAGGGAAAAAAATTAATTCATCTTTTAGAATAAGAACATAGATAAAAAAAATTATTAAAATTACAAGTAGTTATAAATATAAAAAAAAGTAGCAATAAATATGATTTTCAATAGTGTCACCAATTACATATAAGCATAATTAATCGTGCCGTAGGTACTGGCAATTACTAGTATATATATAAAAGAGGAAAAACACAAACGATTATTCGTACTTTTGCATATAGTATAAATAATTCTACTTGACAGAAGGCGACAAACAAATTTCTTTTGACAATGTACTACTTGTTACTTGTACCTTAATATCATACTACCACCAGTGAAACTCTTCATCAAAAGATACTTGAGAACTGGGCTGAATCCAAGTACAATGCATCTTCGTTGTTGTGTTATAAAAATCATTACTGTTATATCCTGTTCCCATAGTGTGAAACCTGCCTGTGTTGAGAGAGTAAAAGATGCCGTTCTTTCGATGAAACCTAGGAAAAAATATTTTGTTCTCCATTCCCAAAACTTCTTGTTGTTTGGTTGCTGATAATGATTTGGACCAACTCAAAAATAAATTTTGGCCTCCTAAACTCTCTACTTTCCTCCAAACCATCATACAGGAGTCAAGCTTGAATATCTTAATCCATTTCCCCACATGCCCAACAAATACAGCTATCAAATCACCATTGCACTCAACCAAATAGTTTTGTCGGATAGAATTACAAGGTTTTTCCATTGGCTTTGCAAGAACAGTCCATCCATGTGCACCTTCGTCTTCATCTTCGCCTTCGCCTACCTTTTTAGGGTCAAAAGTACCCAAATTCCCATTTTTACCCAAGCAGTAAAAAACTCCATTGTGAAAAACAGGATTATTATGAGATACCCAAAAATCTAAATTGCCCGTGCTGCGGAACGTATTCCAAGTATCTTCACCGCGACGAATGAAACTAAACAAAATGTAATCCAAAAAGGATTGCATAATTCCAAAAACTATGCAGTCCGCTAAAGTTGGAATAGAAGAAAAGGAAATACTTCTGAAATTATAAATGCCGTCAGGTAAATTTGGAAGATCAATTCTTTTCTTTGTAAGAGGGTTAAAGAAGAAGATTTCGTGTGATCGAGACATAAGTAACCAACCATCCTTTGAGAAGCGGATTTTGGCATTAGCTATTTCTGGGGAATCCAATACATAGGTGGTGTTGCAAATAGGGTGGTAGAAACTGTAAAATGAGCTTTCACATCCAGAATACATGAGCAAAGGGAACTGAACTAAGGCTGATACGGAGGAGGTTATAGATTTGGTGAAATGAACAGAGGAAGAAGGAAGTGGGGAAATAACTGATCTCCATGCTCTACAAACAGAACGGAAATAAATAAGGTCTCTAGCTAATAGACGTGATCCAATCAAACTTAAAACATCAACCGGAAGATAAGCCATCGATTTCTCCTCAGCTTCCACAGTTTCAATGGTTGTCGTCTCCATTGAAAAATTTGCAAAAAGCCTACATCAAAGCATTTAAAAATATGAGTTGTATACGAAAAAAATTAGTCAACAATTAGCTATTAAAATTCATATACATATAACATAGAGTAACTCAATGGTAGTTACATTGTACCATAGTCTATGGTGCCTACTTTGATCTTTACTTCTAAATCTTAAACTGGTGGTTTTGATTGAAAAGCAAAATGAAAACAAAAAGGGAGAGAAATAATGGTGTTTGTCTGGTTCAAGTTTTTGTTCGTTCTTGAAACCCAAAATGATAATAACTTCACCAAGTTACGATTCAATCTCTTGAAATGAACCCTAAGAGACTTCTAGCGTGAATTTACCATTTTAGGATTCTATAATTGAACTAAAACTCGAAAAAAAAATGAATAAATGATGATTAATCATCATTGCCTGTGGATTCACATGATAAAAAAAAATCTAAACTAAGCTTAAAATGCAATAAAAGTAAATCTGACAATTAGAGCAAGGTATTCTAACTAAAATCAACCTAAAATAACATTATGGGAACATCGACAATAAAAGGTACTAAGGTATTCATAACTTTCGGGCAATGAAACGGGCAATTCAACAGACTAAGAGTCCTTTTATAATTACATTTTCTTTAAAAATAAGCCTACTATCCACAAAATAATTTATCTCGTAAACACATATTTTTCATGATAATTCATGCACAACGTGAATTATAGATAACAATACTAGTTACATAATCATTTTGTATTAAGTAGTGTTTGATATTACAAAACCTTTTATTAAAATTGAGTTTAGAATGATTAAACAAGAACCACAATTCAATTCAAATACGTTAAATTTAAACATTACGGGATGTGGAAACATAAAATTGGCGATTTCGATCGCAAAAAGTATGGTTTAGAACAAATACCAAAAACAATGTGCTCTAATTTGAGATCATAATAATAAAGATTGCAGCAATTAAGTGAAAGCGATAAAATAATAATAATAATAATAATAATAATAATAATAATAATAATAATTGAAAGAAGAAGAGAAATTGAATGTGGGAGACTATTGTGATACGCTCGGCTCCTTTATTTATAACTGAAAATTCCATATTGAATTAGGGTGATGCTGCTTTGCCGAATTGGTCATGGGCTTGGGCACACAAGCCAAAAACAATTCTAACAAATTAGTATTAGGCCTAATATTTTAAAGGCCTCTTTATTTAAACCTACCATATTTATAAAATTAGTGAACACTTTTAAAATTTTGTATTTAGCTCATTATTTTGTTTTTATCCTAAGTCAAAAAATATATTTATTTTTATAGAAAATTGAGCAAAAAGACAATCTATCTAGACTAGTTGTAAAAAAGGACATGTTTTTTTTCCCCTATTAGTTTCAGATCCAAACTTTTTAATAACTATTTTGTTTTATTTCTAATATGAGATATATTACGAATTTTAGCCCTATAATGTTATATACTGTACAAGAAAATTTTTTGCTAATTGAATATTGTTTTTTTATATAACTAATTAATATTTACATGTCCACTTCTTTTAGTTTTTTGAAAAAAATTAATAATAAGCCACTTCCTTAAAAGCCCATATTAAGGAGAATTATTATCATTTTTATTTCATTATGATTACCGCAAAATTTAGTATACTTTGCATATTTATTTTTTTAAGTTGTTATAGTGAAAGGAACAAAAGTAGTATTTCGTGTATTGTGAGGGTTTACAACTTACATACCATTTTATGTTGATCAAGATGTTATTATACATTGATGGATGTATTTATAAAACATATTTATGGTGTGCATTATATCATCTTTCACTTGTACCCACCTAGAGGCGGACTCAAGGGGGGACAAGGTAAGAATAATATTTTAATGCGTTGTTTTAAAATTATCCATTGTTATAGATGTTTTAATTACTTGCAAGTGCACAAATTATAAACTAAATTTAGGCATCTAATATGAATAATTATCTTTTTATGATATAAAAGTATTAAATTGATATAGCTAATTGGTATAAATACAAGTAATATATTCAATCATATATACTCATTTTCAATCATAAAAAGTAACTTAACATACTTATAATTAAAATACAATATATTATTAAATAATATATAATTAAATAAATTAAATACTTATTTAAAAAAATGTAAATAAATTAAAGAAGGAAAATAATTATGAATCATGAAATGCTCCGAATATGAGAAAAGTACGCTGTTATCAAACTAAAAAAAAAAAAAATTAAATTAAATAAATTATGCTCTGTCGAATTCAATTACTCACGAAAACCAAGAAACTAAGAAAAAGTGCGGTCATGATGATTGAATGCGGCGGCCTAATATTTATATTTGGAAGAAGGCTTAGAATGGGCTTGGCCACAGCTGAATTAGCAGCCCATTGGCTGGCCCAACATTTGATTATGATTTTTGATTTTTAAACGGTACACCCTAAACTTAAACTAAACATATTCGGTTTTAATTTATTTTTTAATTCGGTTTTCAACGAATCGATTCGACTTAGTATAGTTCAGTCATTCGATTTTTAGGTCTGTCACAACACTCCTACAATTCAAACTCATAAACCTAAAAAAACATATATTATTGTAATTTGACCAAATGCGATTTGATGTGTTCTTATTTTGTATTAAAAAATGTATATAATATTGAATTTTATCAAGTATCATATTTTATATTGCATATGCATGATTCTGGTTTATATTACATGCCAAGAGAGATACAATTATTTTTAGTTCACACTTGAAATTATTATCATTGAATCAGGAAAATAAGTACAGTTGCGAGAGATTTAAACCCACAATAGTTTAAGTAATTCTAAGTCGTACTTTTTTTACACAAAGAATAATTACACAAATCCAAATACACACAAAACAATTAAAATAAAAAAAGAGGACAAAGAACAAAAAAAAAGTACCCAAACAAAAAAAAAATCCCTACAAAACCAAACCTACATTTAAACCCACAATAGTTTAAGTAATTCTAAGTCGTACTTTTTTTACACAAAGAATAATTACACAAATCCAAATACACACAAAACAATTAAGTCGTACTTTTTTTTTGGCAATTTCAGTCACAAAAAATATAGTTTAGAGCAAATACCGAAAATAATGTGCTCTAATTTGAGATCATAATAATAAAGATTGTAGCAATCAAGTGAAAGCGATAAAATAATAATAACCGAAAGAAGAAGATAAATTGAATGCGGGAAACTAATGTGATGCGCACGGCTCCTTTATTTATAACTAAAAATTCCATATTGAATTAGGGTGATGCTCCTTTGCCGAATTGGTCATGGGCTTAGGCACACAAGCCCAAAACAATTCTAACAAATTAGTATTAGGCCTAATATTTTAAAGGCCTCTTTATTTAAACCTACCATATTTGTAAAATTAGTGAACACTTTATTTAAACCTACCATATTTGTAAAATTAGTGAACACTTTTAAAATTTTGTATTTAGCTCATTTTTTTTTTTATCCTAAGTCAAAAACTCTATTTATTTTTATAGAAAATTGGGCAAAAGGACAATATATCTAGACTGGTTGTAACAAAGGATACCCTTTTTTTCTATTATAGTGAAAGGAACAAAAGTAGTATTTCGTGTATTGTGACTTGTGAGGGTTTACAACTTACATACCATTTTAATGTGCTGGTTTTAAGATTATCCATTGTTATAGATGTTTTAATTACTTGCAAGTGCATAAATTATAAACTAAATTTAAGTATCTACTATGAATAATTATCTTTCTATGACATATAAGCCTTAAATTGATAGAGCTAATTAGTATAAATATAAGCAATATATTTAATCATATATACTCATCTTTAATCATAAAAAGTAACTTAACATACTAATAATTAAAACACAAAAACCAATAATATGGAAAACGTACGCTGCTATCAAACTGAAATAAGTAAAATAAAATAAATTATGCTCTGTCGAATTTAATTACTCACGAAAACCAAGAAACCAAGAAGACAAAATGCGGCCATGATGATTGAATGCGGCTGAATTAGCAGCCCATTGGCTGGCCCAACATCTGATTCAATGATTCCGTATGTTGAATTTTGTAACGGCACACTCTAAACTTTAACTAAATACATTTAGTTTTGATTTTTTTTAATTTGATTTTTGACGAATCGATTCGGCTCGATAGAATTCGGTCATTAGGATTTTAGATTTGTCACTACACTCTTAAAGGACTCAAACTCATAAACCTACAAAAACACATTATCGTAACTTAATCAAATGCTATTTGACGTGTTCTATTTTGTTTTAAAAACTGTATATAATATTACATTTTTATCACGTATCATATTTTATATTGTATATGCATAATTCTGGTTTATATTATGTGCCAAGGGAGATACAATTATTTTTAGCGCACACTTGAAATTATTATAATTGAATCAAAAAATTAAGTACATTTGTGAGAGATTTGAACCCACAATAGTTTAAGCAATCAACCAAACCAAATTCCATAAATTTTGTGTTTTTATTACATAGTGATAAGTATACTCGGTATTCAATTTGAGGAGTCTCTCTCTAAGTAAAACAACTTTTATGACATAATTTGTAAGCTAAGTAATTCTAAATTGTACTTCTTTACCACAAATCTAAATAAAAAAAAATGGAAGAAGAAGAAAACAAAAAGAGTCCTACAGAACCAAACCTACGAACATTATAAAAAGGGCCATTCGGTGAAAAAAATGGGCGGTATTAATTACATCAACTTAATCATTCAAACTCAGCCTATTTTATTTTGTAAATTTAATAAAAAAGTTATTTGTTTTAACCAAACAAGCCCTAATATTTTTAATCCGCTTGTCTTTTATCCGAGTGGACTACTCTAAGGACATGTTAAGCTTGTTAATATAAGATGGTGGAGTAAGTTGAATAAGGGGTAAGCATGGATTTTAAGATTATTTATTATTGTGGATGTTTTAATTACTCGCAACTTTACCAATTGAATACCTAGTATAACTTAGGCAAGTACAAAGTCGAACCAAGACTAACACGAATATGTATAATGAAATCAATTATATATACGCATCTTCAATAACAAAAAATAACTAAGACTAACACACTTGCAATTAAAACAAAATACACTATTGAATAATGCATAATTAAATCAACTAAGTATTTACCTGAATACGCGTAAATAAATTAAAGAAAGAAAAATAATTGCGAATTGTGACGGTCCAGATTGAATGTTGCGCTGCTATCGAAAAAATAAAAGAAATCTGCTCTGTCGAATTTGATTACTCACGAAAACCAAAAAACTATGAAGAAAAGAAGTGGCTGGGCAGAACTGAAGAATTTTTTTTTTTTTAAATCTTCCAAAGCTGCGGCTGCCTATATTTATATTCGTAAGTAAGCGGTGAATGGGCTGCGCCCGCAACTGAATTAGAGGCCCATTGACATTTAGGCTTCCCCGAATCCTAATAACAATAGGAAACCATTTTTTTTCTTTTTCTTATCTTACCCAATTAATGTAATATATATGTAGAGAGAAAAACTCAAAATCAGTCTGGAATACCAACGAAATTCAAGAATCTATAGCACCAAATAATTAGAGAGGTGTTAATGAGAATTCATATTAATTTTTTTATTTATTCTTATGTTGTTGTACAGTTCGTGAGGGCAACACTCACATGACTATGAGTAGGGGTGTTGTAGCGAATCCGAAAATCGAATAACCGAACCGTACCAAACTGTAAAAAGTCAAAATCGAAACCCAATATATTTGGTTCGGGTTTGGAGTGTGACATTGTAAAATCGAATCGAATCAAATCAAATCAAATTGAATTATTGCATATGTGACTCAAAAGTAATGTTACTTCACTATCTAAATTTTATATTCTTAAAATTTATAAAATCTACTGAGAATACTGATAAATCTATCTTTTAAGCTATCATGAATATTGAAGTATTCCAAACATATAGTAGCAAGTGTAATGTTATTAATTAATTTTCTAATTAAAATAAGTGTTATAGTAGCAAGTATTGAATGCTGGGGATGCATATATTTATATTTGTAAGTAAGCTTAGAATGGGCTTGGCCCATAGCTGAATTAGCCGCCCATTGGTTGGCCCAACATTTGGGCCAATCCTAATAACAATAGAAAACCATTTTCTACCCTCCAGGGAAGATATTATTAGCGTGTGTGTGATAAAAGCGAATTTCGAATGACGATTAAGCAAATATCATAATTCAATCTAGAAAGGTTAAAAATATGATTGAAATCAAATTTAAACTAAAATGGGGGTGGAAACACAAAATTAACAATTTCGATACCAAAAAGTATAGTTTAAAACAAAAACCAAAATCAGCGAGCTTTAATTTGAGATCATAATAATAAAAAACTAATTGATTTAAAAAGTATAGATCTCTCTAACTCGACCGATTAGGGTTTAGCGCAAATAAAACGATTCAAACTAGATTTAGTTTTTTGACAAAAAAAATTCATTAAAGTTCTTATAAACATTCGTTTATTAGTATTCTAAAAATCGAATAAAATAAAATTTATATTGACCATTAACCGATTGATATAAAATTAATGAGAATTATATTATGATCCGAAAAACTACTCCGCTGACATACTCCGGCTTTTACGGACTCTTAACTAGTAACTTAGCCGGACATATTAATTTACATAAATTAATCCTAAATATAGTAAATATGTAAATTAGCGTATAAAGATTCAAAATATTAATTAAACGCATGCAATTCTACGCAAAAAATTAAGAAAGCATCAATTTAAATCAAGAACCTAGAATTGAAGCAATAATCTAACGCAATTTAACAATAATATCTAAAATTAATCTTCAAAATTTACTCAAAACCTTCATCTCTTGCTCGGTTCAAATTCTAGCAATTAAACGAAAACAATAGAAATTTTATCTATTAATGCTATCAAACGAAAAAAATAAAAATAAAGCTAGAAAGAAGAAGTGAAATTGGATGGGGGAGAGAAAAATCCATTTTGAATTAGTCATGGTCTTGGGCCCACCACATGTGCCTTTTAATCTATAGAAAATTAGTCACAGGTCAAATATTTTTTAAACCGATCTACTCAAGGACAAGAAGTTTTGAGCTATTGTTTAAGATCCAATCTTTTGGAATTAGGACAATTTTATGTCTAAAGGACATTTTATTTTTTGATATTTTTAATTATAATGATATTATTATTTTCATGTACTTTATCAATTTTACCCTTCTTATATATTAGTTATTATTTTCAATATATAAAGAGTCCAAATTCTAATTAAATTCCTCCTCTTCTAGATTCATCCACCTCAATTAAAACTCACCCTCCCCCCCCCCCCCCCCCACACCCTCGATTTCAAATAACTCCCTCCCCCACAACCAATCCAATCAAAACCTAGGGTTTTTAGTTATTATGTTTCCCCAAATCTAAACACACCAATCTTAATTCCCTCACCTCACTTCAATCCGATTTTTCCCTCCATGTCGACGGCGAGATCCTCTCATTTTTCTGTCGACGACACCGACGCCATCGACAACACTCCCTTCCTCACTAGCTCCGCATCTGAAACCAACTTCCCCGCTCGGAGCCTCAGAATCCGCCGAGCTCTGAGCCTTTGCGGTGCCACTCGTTTCTTCCGGCGAGCCAACAGCCGGAGGATGCTCCAGGAACCTTCGATGTGTGTGCGTGACTTGGCTGTGGATGAGATCGAGGAGCGGCAAAGAGATGAATTTTATGGCATTCAAGGTATAAAAAGATTGCATGTTTTTCACCTTTTTCCTAGTTTTAATTTGATTTTCTAAGAAAATTCATAATTTTAGTTTTTCATCTGTTTAAATATATTTTGATTTTATAATGTCTGATAAAATTTTCAACTTAGAGGGAAAATGCCTGTTTATATGCCTGTTATGCCTGATAAAATTTTCATCTGTTTATATGCCTGATAAAATTTGCAATGTCTGCTATGTCTATTCTTTATTGTATGAAATGTCTGTTGTACTGTCTATATGCCTGTTATTTGTTGTATAAAATGTATGCTCTGCCTGTTCTCCGTTTGTATGCCTGCTGCTTCTTCATATATTTAATTTTGAATTTTTGATGGATTAACTTGTTATTTTTTGAATATTTTTAGATGGGTTGACTTATCCTATGCATTTAATGTTTGTTGTGATTATAGATAATTTGAATTTTAAATTTAATTGATTGTTTTCACATTTATCTTCTAAATTTGAATTTGAATTTTGATTATATTATAGATATTTTCTTCTTTTAAATATTTGAATTTAAATTAGAATTAAATTTGGGTGAAGGGCATTGTTGGAATTTTCAAATTTAGTTTATATTTTTCTTATTTATTAATTAAAATATTTATAATTGTCCTTCAAACTAAAATATGTCCTTATGTAAGAAGTTTGTCCTTCAAACAATTGACCTAAAAGACGCGTCCTTGAGTAGATAGAGAATTCTATTTTTGTCCTTTAAACTAAAAGCCCCTTTAATCTATTCGGCTTCTAAAAACGGTTATAGCAAATTAGTATTCTCCCTATTTAGACCCATCACATTTGTGAAACTAATGAACACCCCAAATTTTTGTATTTAGCCTACTTTTTGCTTTTAGTCCAAGTTAAAAAAATTATTTATTTTATTTTTAATGGTGACTTTATTTAATACTCTCAATATTAATTGCAAAATCATTAAAGTTATATTTAAAAATGATCATGTTTATTATAAGTTAATTATATAAAAAAAAGGAAAAAAAGAGTTACCTTTAGATTTTTAAATAAAACTATATTAATAGATCACGAATGTTAAATGATATAGTAATAAATAAATAAATAAATTTCGTAAGACCTTGCATCTTGGTTAATTTATTTGTCGATATAGTATCTTTGGTGATATTGCAGGTGGCAGAGTAAAAATGGCGTAAAGTTTTCAATTGAATGCACTCCTTTTTCTTGGCCAAATAAAAATACGATTCGATTTGTATGTTATGTATATGAGAAAAGGATTTTGAAAGGGTCTAGAGAACATAAAATTTGGTTGTTATAGTGGGCCACTCTAAAGGTCTCGTTTGATTCACGGATTTAAGCACCTCTTTTTTTTTCTTTGTTTGGTGAGTACAAATTTCGAAAACACTCTCCTGGCAGAGGGGAAAGTGGGGGTAAAGTCATTCATCTCAAAACCCATGGGAGTGATTTTCCCTTGTGACTTCCTGGCCTTTATTATAAAAATTTTAGACAACAATACCCCTATCTAAATACTTTCCATATTTTACTAAATACAAAAAAGGAAACTTAACAGGAACTTTAGTTTCACACCTCCATGGGAAAGACAAGAGAATTGATTTCCCTTCCGTAAACCAAATGAGGCCTTGTAGTGATATATATAGTCCACATAATTGTTCAACTTAAAAAAAAACTATGCTTGTATCAATTTCTCTATGTTTGTTATGTCCTCCAAATTCTTAATCGGAGAATTTTAAGCATTTAAATATATAATAAATTGTTTTTTAAAAATTATTAAAGATTAACGGCTATTTTTTTAATGATTTAGCATTCAATATTAAGAGGCATTAGCCCCGCTATCGATTAATATTCAGAGTTTCATTTAGAATAAAAAACAAATAGCAGCTTCAGAGCCTATATTCAACATTCAATACTTAGCATTCAACAATGAACTTTTTTTTAAAAATAAAATAAAATGACGCACCCTTAATCTAATATTGTGTACAAAAATGGTCTGGTGTATTGACTTTAGTGACAATTTTTCATCATTGAAAATATCTTCTCACTATTTTAGCGATGATAATTTATTGCCAAAGGTCGGTCTTTGGTCTGTACCAAATTCAAAGTGGTCCATATCAAATCCAAACTACTAATATATATATGCGCGCCTAAAAATTTGGAACTCCTCCCATTAGTTGAGACGTAGTTTACAAGTCGATTTCTAAAAATTATGGCAAATAGACTTCGAGTAATCCTCTTATACATTATTGATGATACTCAAAGTGCATTTGTGACCGGACGGGGGATTATCGATAAGGTGCCTGTTGCTTTCGAGACTTTCATGCTATTCAATGGAATAAGATTAACAAAATGTGATTCTCTTGTGCTCAAATTGGCATGAGCAAAGCATACAATAGGATGGAGTAGGATTTTCTTGATAGCTTTTGTTTAAAATAGGGTGAGTGTACAAGTTGTGCAATCGCACAGGACTTAATGTTAAAACATAATCCAAACATATTAAGAGTTTGTAATAGTCTTTCAATAATAAAGCGGTTTATAATTTCTATTTGGATGAGTTGAAAAAGGTATATTTTCTTTCTACGTCAACTCAAGTTCGAACCCTCTCTACTCCGTCCCTTTTTCTTACTTTATATTTTCAACTTATTTCCCTCTCTTGTTTTAATCTTTTTTTATTTATCTTTCAAAAATAATTCTTTTTCACTTTCCTTGTGCCATTTTATGTTTTCAACTTCTCATTTTTTTTCTCTTGATTTTTTTTATCTTGAAGAAAGATAAATTTTTTTTATCTCTCCCTTATTTTAAACGCGCCTCCTTTCCCTTCCCCCTCTCAATTTCTACAACAATTGAATTTTTTTGAATAAAAAAATTCCTATATCTATCTCTCTTGTTTTTCTTCTAAGTATATGTACTCTATTTCTCACACACAGTCTAGCCTCTATGACTCTACCTACGTATGTAACCCTCTAAAATTTTATATAGAACTAAAACGACTAAACTTGCATAATACCTAAAAAAGCTTCAATTAGTACTATTTTTTTTTATAAGTTAAAGTAATAAATAAAATTATGGTCTATTTATATCAAGATTATATAAAAAGACCCTATTTTAAGTTTTCGCGCAGGGCTCTTCTAATCATAAGACGAGCGCTGCTTGGTCTTGTATCAAATTCAGATTAATGGTAAGGCATTGCAGCAGTTCTCTCCTAGTAAGTGTTGGAAAATAATTAAAAGTTAGGAGGGCTTCAATTTCTGCAATGAGGATAAGGTGATATTGTGTAATGCAGTGTTACAATGTTGTTAGAAACTATCTTAGTGGGCCAACAATATATACATATATATATATATTATGCTCTTCAACACTGAGAGACAAACTAAACCAAATGTGCACTTTGTGCACAAACACAAAGGGGAAAGACAAACGAACCTGAGACCTTGCAGAACCTGACCTCTGATACTATGTTAGAAACCATCTCACCCAAAAGTTTAAGTTGTTAGGTAGTGGGCCAACAATATATATCATACTCTTCGACAAATCTCTTCTGACCTATTTTATGGGTGTCTTTAAATTACAGAGGGCACTACGGAAAGATCTTACATCTTGAATTTGCTAGTTTTTGGTGAAAGAAAATTCTTTGGGTCATCTGGAGAAGACTTTGTTGTAGTAAATTTGATGGGGATCTCGATTGCAAGTCCATCAGGAATTCAATCAAGGCCATGATAGCGAAAAATTTACCAATTTGCTTCGACAGCTAGCCACGGTCTTTGCTTACTCGAGTCCTTTAGGGTCAACGTTTTCATTCTAGTGATATACTTATTGCGGAAGAGGGATCAAGATCCTCCTATGCCTGGCATAGCCTTACGTGAGAGCAAGACATTCTCGTCAAAGGCTTGCGGATGGTGCGTTAGTGGCAGTTTGGAGATTGACATTTATAGGGAGACCAGTGGCTTCCCCGGATCTTTTCTTTTCGTATTTTCTCACCGCCTGCTCTCTCGGCTGGTAAGTGACCTGATCGTTCCATTGAATTTAAAGGATTTTGTTAAAGTCACCCTCATTTTCAATGTATGAAACTAGTTTGATTCATGCTATCCCCTTAGCAAATGGTCAATCCATTTGGTGAAGAGAGGGTATAAGTTGCCCAGTAATCTCTTGGCTTTGGACTCGGCTTCGGGGTCTAGTAATGAGCTTAAAACTTTCTGGTATACTATGTGAAACTCTCGCCTTCCTAGGAAAATAATTGTTTTTATTTTGCAAGCTTTCTTAAATGATATTCCCTCCCTCTCAAATCTTAGGTTGCTGTCCGAGGTGCGGTTCGGATTTTGAATCTTCGTTTCATGCATTCTGGTTATGCCCCAAGATCAGAGATGCATGGATTGAGGGCCTGTTGGGGTCGGTGTGGGGGAAAATCCTACACCTTGATTTTTTTGATGCAACACTCCTTGTAGCCATGTCATTTGGCGATTCGATCTTGCGGTTGTTTGGTATGCTTTCTTGGTGTGTGAAAGAGATATGTCCTAGGACTATTCATAGATTATGATTTGTACTTGGATATTTTATGCTTATTGTTATTTATAAAGTTTATTTATTATACTTTATATTCTCTTGTAAATAATATATATTAATACTAGTTCATCAAGTACGTGACTTGATTGTGGGATGCTAGTAATGTTATAATAATATTATTTAGATATCCCTAATCATATGTCAATAACCTAGGATCACATTGATATAATGATTAGAGTATGGGTCAGCTGATGATTATGTTCCACAAGTCATGGATATGGAAATATCAAGCTGAACATACTGATACTTGTTAGGGAACAAGGTATTGGACTGACCCGCTTTGGGGACACTGCGAGGAGTGTTACATAATGTCATCAGTGATGTTCCCCATTTGTGATATCGTATTATCCTTAGACCTGAGATCGCCATGGTTACCAACATAGGGATTAGCATGTCAGGCATTATCAAACGTTGCTCTTGATCGAGTAATTATAAAGATGATGACCGAGCATACTATGAACTATGTAGAGGTATGTGGTTGATCAAGATGAGATTTGTCACTCTCGTATATTGAGAGAGATATCGTTGGGCCCCTTGATAAGTGTAATTAATATTTGCATGGACATGCACAAATGAGATGTCATTTGTTTTAGATTAATTATACTTAGAGATCAAGAAATAAAGATTGAACTATACAAGAATGACACTTGCCTAGTCTTGTGTTCAATCTAGATATCGATTGACAAAAGGAGTTAATATTTGGAATATCAATTTAAGGTTGTGTCGTTTTTGACCTTTATACCCTTTGGATAATAGTAATGTTTTACTAGAGACCGCTTACTATTCGTATAATAAAATGGGCTTTTATTTATACTGCCAAAGAGTGTAAAACCTACAGGGTCGCACACCAAAACGAGTTAGATCAAAACGAATTAAAACGGGCCAAGTTGGACTTGGGCCCAGTTCGTTTGTTGCTTAGGGTTCTCACTAGGGTTCTCTTATAAAAGGGAACCTTTATTCATCTTGGCCGTTAAGGAAACTCAGAGAGGCCAGAGAGAGAACCCTAGAAGGCGCTAGTACAACAAGCAAGGATCTCATCCCGTTCGTGTGTGCATACCGTAGAGGCGTCGTAATTTCTACGCTAAGGACGACAACAACAGAAGGATTCGATCCATCCGGTTCGTTTTAGTAACATCAAATCACACATAAGGTATGTCTTCTGTCGATTTTATTGAACAGCATAAATCCTAGGGTTTAAGATTAGTGCGTAAATTAGTGTATGCGATGCATGATTACTGCCCTAATTCCCTACAGTGTGGCAGGACAGAAACAAATGGGTTTTTGAAAAATGTGAGTCCGAAAAAACTTTTTGCGTAAGTACTGGTTTTCTTGAAGCCTATGATCTTGTACACTTAACCAAGACAGGTTCGGTTCCTGTTCTTGGGCAGGTGTGGATGGCTCCGCTCGAAGATTGGGTAAAAGTTATTGTATTCCTCTTTCAGAGGAATCTTTGGGCACATGTATTTTCTAAAGATCGCTCAACTCCTGTTCTTATTGGCAAGTCGATGGCAATTGCAGAGGGTATTGCTTTCGCAGTATGCTTGGGTGCTTCTAAAATTGCAATGGAAATTGTGAAGGTGCAGTCAACCTCTTAACCTCGGGTGTGGCGTGTTTGAATGAATTCGGGAATCTTTGTTAAAGACGTCCATGTTACAACTTTTGTGCCTCGAGCTTGTAATTGTGTGGCTCATAGTTTAACTCTTGTTACAACTTTTAAGAGCCGGGACTCTTTGTTGTCTCCCATGATTAATATTTTCTTTGTCGCGCGCCGACAGCTTTTCGAAAAAGCTTGTTGATGACAAACTATTAGCAGACTTTAAGATTGGGCTACTGAAGGCAGATTCAAAATCAATTTGACTGTTGCTCCAAAGGCAACACTGAATTGAGCTTTGGGCTCGGCATTTTTTAAAAATGGTCAATTTCATAGTGGGTTCATATGAATTTCTATAGATACAAATGTATATTAAAATAACTTCACAAATTACACTACATATCTGTGATCCTAATGTAAGCAATTTCCTATAATTGACGGAAAAAACAAAAAAGGTGGTGGCTTATCCAGAAGAAGAAACAAAAAGGATGAACACAAAGAAGACATCTGAACATTATATTTTTAGCAGAAGCTTTTCTCCTATCATGTTCCCGAAGAAAATAGAGGGGAGGGGTTTGGGGTTAGTCTTAAAACCACTCCACCATACACACCTAGGATACAAACCTAATTCTGTAGCAACAGCAGAGAGAGACTGCAACTCTTTCTGTACTTTTCGCTCCACTTTCGTAGAACACCAAGCACGCAGGCGATGTGCATTTCACTCCACTTTCTGTAAGCCAATCACCAGCTCCACAGTGCCGGCATATCTGCACAAGGTTAAATACCCATTAACCATAAAAAACATCACCTTCACCTCCCTCCGTCCCTCTCTCATCACGTGATGAGAGATGTGAATGGCATTAATTATACACATGACCATGATGAAAGGATAGAGGCATTGTATCTACAACTCTCTCTCTCTCTCATATCACCTGATGAGAGAGATATAATATGTGCGAGAGAGTGCTCTCTCTTGCTATGAGAGAGTTGTAGATACAATGGTCATATTGTATCTTTTTCTTCTTCTAGAGACGGAGGTAAAACTTTCAAGAACAAAAAAAAAGGGAGAACATATTAGATAAGATAAAATGTCGACAAAGATATTGTGAAAAATGGGTGACATAGAACTAAGCCATTTGGTTCAAAAGAGCAGAGAATTAACTAAAGAACAAACGTTTAAGAAGAAAATAATCGAAATAAATCTCAAAACAATTGGAACAAACTCAATATTCAATAGGTGAATTCATTCGACTCAGACAGTGCTATAGGGTTTTAACCACACTTGTAAGAGAAACTAAAACTCTTACTTTCCTATTATCATAACTGCCATAAAATTGTTAATTAACTAAAACAATAAAACCAACTTTCGTGAATGACATCAATTACTACGCTATTTTTAAAAAATCAAATTTTCTCTTTTTACCTTCCTAATCAACGGGACTGTTAGAATATACTATATATTACGTTTCCTATTTCTATTATACTTTCCATATTGTATTAATTGTATTAATTGTGTTCCCATTATACTTTCCTAATTGTATCATAGATTAGGGTTTTATTTCTAGTATATATATTCTTACTCTATTGTACATTCAATTATCAAGAAAGTAATACAATTCTTTCATTCTCCTTCTTCAATCTCTCTTTCGTTTCTATTTCGTTACATGGTATCAGAGCGATTCATCCTCCTCTAGAACCAATCTCTCATCTAATCATCAACCAAATCCAAATCAAAAACCCTAGCCTCATCAACCCAAGCAACCAACCAATCAAAAACCCTAGCTTTATTCAACTGTCGATCCACTGTTCGAAGCCCTACAGAACCTCGATTAACCCAAAACATATACCAAAAGCTTCGTCTTTTCAATACGAACCAAACCCCGTTGAAAACACCACATTCGGACATCACACGCGCTCTCACGCGCCTCTGCAAGATCCCCCAGTCGCGCAGCCCAAATCCCAAGCGCACCCTCCTTTCTTGATCAATCGCCACCTCGATACATAACCCTAAACCACCCATATAATATACCAAAATCTTCGTCTCTTCAATACGAACCAAACGCCGTCAAAATCACCCCAATCGGAGTTGGCATGCGCTCCCACGCGCCTCTGGAACACAGCCACGCGCCACTGCCCTAAAAACCCTAAACCGGTTTTTTTCTGAACCGGTTCTTACTCCCTTGACCGGTTCACCTATATCTAACCCGGTTTTGTTCACTCTAAGACCGGTTCCCCGCTAAATCAACCGCTCTGGATCCGTTTCTGGCCTCAGATCTCTCAGAATCAGATTAGTTTTTACAGATATTGTGTTATTTTACACGTTTCTCAATGGAAAAGCACGAGTTTTCGCGTTCGATTTCTGTCGTTCTCAATGGCACCAACTATGTTCAATGGTCCCAAGCCATGACAAGTTTTCTGAAGTCTCGTAAGTCCTGGAGAATTGTTACTGGAGAAGTTGTTAAGCCAACCAAGAAAACCGATGAAACTGACGATAAGTTCAATGATCGCCTTGATGATTGGGAAAGCAAAAATGGTGATATTATCACATGGGTTCGGAATACATCCATCTCTCGTATAGGGCAGCAGATTGGTCGTTTTTCCACTGGGAAGGAAGTCTGGAATTTTCTACAATCTAGGTACACTCCAAAAGACTTCTCTCATCAATACCAGTTGCTTACTGCTTTACATTCTAAAACCCAACAACCCGAGCAATCAATTGATGATTATTTATCTGACCTTCAAGCTATTTGGGATCAGTTAGCCCAATCCGAACCTTCTTTTTGTGAGCATGATGCAAAAAAATTTGAAACATACCGAGATAACCAGCGTGTTATCACTCTTCTAATGGGACTTCACGATAAATTCGAACCAGTTCGGGCTGCTCTACTCCATCGCAGTCCATTACCGTCTCTTGATGATGTCACGACAGAGCTTCTCTCTGAAGAAACTCGGTTCGCCACTAGGGCCCACAATTTTAATGTTGTTTTAGCCGTTCCAAGCTCGAAACCTACCAAAAACTCGTTTTCTTGAGAATGTTCGTACTGTCATGCCACCACCCATATGCTACTAAAGTGTCCAATTAGAACGTGTTTCTTTTGCAAAAAGGTGGGACCAGGTCACTTTCAAGCCGATTGTTACAAGAACCCATCTAGGAGATCCTCCTCTAGATCATCCTCTAGCACCATCACCACTGCCACCACTGATTCTTCTGAAGCAGACATTTCTATTGCACCAGTGACTCTAGCTGACATCACAGCTCTTCTGAAACAGGTTACATCCTCTTCTGGTTCTGCTATGGCCACCACCACAGGTACATCTTGGTTCTTTGATTCTGGCTGCTGCAATCATACGACTTCTGATCATACTATTTTCACATCTAAAAGTCATAATTCTCATACACCCACCATTAAAACTGCTGATGGCTCTCAATTATCTGTTAGTCATGTTGGAACGGTTACTACTCCTAACCTCTCTTTACCTGCTACATTTTATATTCCCAAATTGACTATCAACCTTATTTCTGTTGGTCAACTATGTGATCTTGGACTGAATGTTATATTTTCCTCGTCTGGTTGTCATGTGCAGGATCCTCAGACGGGACAAATTATTGGGATAGGCCGTAAAGTTGGCCGCATGTTCGAGCTCATACACCTCCGTACCTCACCCACTCCTATTGTTGCATCCACACCACCTGTTGCATCCCCACCAACTGTTTCTTCATTTGAGTTGTGGCATTCCCGTTTAGGACATGTGTCTTTTGATCGTCTTCGTTCTATTGTGTCATCTGGTCAATTAGGGTCAATAAAATCTGAGAAATTGTCTTGTTTATCTTGTCAACTTGGAAAACAACCGGCATTATGTTTTAATAAAAATGATTCTATTTCTTCAGCACCATTTGATCTTATTCATTCTGATGTGTGGGGACCCTCTCCACATTCTACCATGGGGGGTTCAAAATATTTTGTTATCTTTTTGGATGATTATAGTCGTTTTACTTGGATCTATCTTATGAAAACTCGTTCAGAATTACCCCAAATCTATATTAATTTTGCTCGCATGATTCAAACTCAGTTTTCTCGTCCAATAAAAATTTTTCGAGCTGATAATGCCATGGAATATAAGGGGACCTCATTTCTTCAATTTCTTCGTGAACAAGGCACTGTTTCTCAATATTCTTGTCCCGGTACATCTCAGCAAAATGGTCGTGCTGAACGCAAGCACCGACATATTCTTGATACTGTTCGCACACTTCTTATCTCTAGTAGTTGTCCTGAAAGGTTTTGGGGGGAAGCAACACTTACTGCTATTTACACTATCAATCGTATCCCTATTCCCTTCCTTCAGCATCAATCTCCTTATGAGAGGCTTCATGGTACCTCTCCTGATTACAATTTCTTACGAGTCTTCGGTTGTGCTTGTTTTGTGTTACTCCAGCCTCATGAACATTCTAAATTGGAACCACGTGCTCGTCTTTGTTGCTTCTTGGGGTATGGGATAGAACATAAAGGTTATCGGTGTTGGGATCCTATTTCCAAATGCTTACGAATTTCTCGTCATGTTGTCTTTTGGGAACATAAAATGTTCTCATCTCTATCCAAATTTTATGTCCTTGAAGAATCACCACTTCCGTTCTTTACTCATTCATCTCTTGACCTTTTCACCCCTGAACTTGAGGGTCCAGTTGTCACATTCCCACCAGAACCTGAACCTGAACCAGAAGCCACACCATCACCACCTCAACCTCCCAGTCCAACACCTCCTGAACCATCCTCACCTGACGTCATTTCTTCCAATGAGCTTCAATATACGGCACCTCCCAATGATGATGTCTCGCCTGCTGATCCTGTCATACCTCCACCACAACGACAGTCCACTCGGGTAAGAGAGCTCCCTCATCACCTTCGTGATTACCATTGTTATTCTACTATGATATCTCACTATGAACCCACATCATATAAGGAAGCTAGTACTAATCCACTTTGGCAGCAAGCTATGACAGAAGAATTACAAGCTTTAGATAAAGCGCATACCTGGGATCTTGTGACTCTTCCTCCTGGAAAATCTGCAGTTGGGTGTAAATGGGTGTATAAAATCAAGACACGATCTGACGGTTCGATTGACCGATACAAAGCTCGTCTCGTAGCCAAGGGGTTCAATCAGGAGTATGGTATAGACTATGAAGAAACTTTTGCTCCTGTGGCTCGAATGACGTCTGTTCGCAGTCTTATTGCTATTGCTGCCGTTCGCAAATGGGATCTTTTTCAGATGGATGTTAAAAATGCCTTTCTTAATGGGGACCTCACAGAAGAAGTATATATGAAACCACCTCCCGGTTATTCACATCAGTCTACTCAGGTCTGCAAACTTCGTCGTGCTCTATATGGACTCAAGCAAGCTCCCCGAGCTTGGTTCGCAAAATTTAGCTCTACCATCACAAAGCTTGGTTATTCATCCAGTTCGTCAGACTCAGGCCTCTTTATTCGAAAGACAGATTCTGGGACTATTCTTCTTCTCCTCTATGTGGATGATATGATAATTACTGGGGATGATATTTCTGGTATCTCAGATCTCAAACAATCTCTCAGTCAGTTTTTTGAAATGAAGGATCTTGGTCGTCTCAACTACTTCTTAGGGCTGGAAGTCCTTTCTGATTCAACAGGTTACTATTTATCTCAAGTGAAATACACGTCTGACGTTCTGGCTCGTGCTGGTCTCACTGACTGTAAAACTGCATCTACTCCATTGGACACCAATGTTAGACTTACTCCGTTTGATGGTACTCCTCTCTCTGATGGAACTTTATACAGACAGTTAGTTGGCAGTCTGGTTTATCTTACTGTTACTCGCCCGGATATTGCTTATGCTGTCCATGTTGTTAGTCAGTTTATGGCTGCTCCTCGTTCTACTCATTTTGATGCTGTTATTCGGATTCTTCATTATCTCAAAGGGACAGTTTTTCATGGGCTTCACTACTCCTCAAAGTCATCTCTTGTATTAAGGGCTTACTCTGATGCAGACTGGGCCGGTGACCCTACGGATCGTCGGTCTATTACTGGTTACTGTTTCTTCCTCGGGGACTCCCTTCTTACTTGGCGTAGTAAGAAACAGTCTGTTGTTTCTCGATCAAGCACTGAGGCTGAATACCGCGCTCTTGCTGATACTTCACAAGAACTAATATGGCTTCGACGCCTCCTCGATGACTTAGGTGCTCCTCAAGACTCTGCTACTACTCTTTATTGTGACAACCGTAGTGCCATTCAAATCAGTCACAATGACGTCTTTCATGAACGAACTAAACACATTGAGATTGATTGTCACTTTATTCGCCAGCATATTCGCAATCTGTACATTCGTCTTATGCCCGTATCTTCAGATGACCAACCTGCAGATCTCTTCACTAAAGCTCACCAGCCTAGTCGTTTCCAAGCATTGATTTCCAAACTCCAGCTGGTCTCTCACTTACCACCTTGAGTTTGAGGGGGGGTGTTAGAATATACTATATATTACGTTTCCTATTTCTATTATACTTTCCATATTGTATTAATTGTGTTCCCATTATACTTTCCTAATTGTATCCTAGATTAGGGTTTTATTTCTAGTATATATATTCTTACTCTATTGTACATTCAATTATCAAGAAAGTAATACAATTCTTTCAGGGACTATGGAGCAAATCCCTAAATACAAGATAACATATTTTCTGGTTATAAGTGATAAAGTCTCATGTATCGAATATTTTTTAAAAAGATTTGAGTGAAATTTCTAACTTATTTCTAACACAAGAATAAGCAATCGAGTAAAGAAAGACAACAAATTTAAACCACACAAGTCTGCTATATAATACTTACAGCAACAAGGTGCTGTATCTCTCTTTCCAATTTCAAAGTTCTTCCGATCACAGCTGTTGCAGCACCAGCATTATCCTTCGAACATTTATCGCATAAATGGGCCGAAGCTTGAACCAACTCACCACACACAACACAATGTTTTGAGAGGTAGTAATAATTGATTCTTGTCCGGTGAGGATGATGATTTTGGGCAAAAAAGTTGCGTTTACCAACACTTTCAAGAGCGGGAGGGGGCATGTCCAAGAACTACTGGTTCAGGTCGGCACCAAACAAGTCCAAATGCCCGTTGTAAAGCGGGGATTATTTTCTTATTGATGTAATAAAGGTCATTTAATCTAAAAGGGGAATCAATGGCCACAAGATCAAGTGGGTCCACTACCATATCAACCAGAGGGGACCTAGGTTCACCATGGACTACAACATAAGGGATTCGGTCCCCGTACTGTGGTTCAGCCCTGGGGTCAGATCTCATTGCTTTAATAGCAATAATTGCTGCTGGAGGGAGTGAAGAAGTACGTGTACTATATGTACCTAAGCGAACCTCCTTAGCAAAAATGAAACCTTGAAGAGAGACTCTTCCAGATAGAATCTGAGTCCATTGACGCACCAAATATGATTTAACCCGTACAAACGAAAGATATCAAATGAGGCATGTAAGATTCAACAACGTATATGGCTAGAAATGCGATCTTGCATTCTTAAAAACCATTTTACATCATTCTTTTTTTTTCAATAAGAAACAAGCTTATATTGATAGAAAAATCAAGTACAAGCAACATGATGTGAGAGCGGAGAAAGGCAGAATTTTGGAGAGGATTCAAAGTATTGATAGGTTAGAGACTAGGGGATTCTAGGGGAAGAATTGAAAAATGAGAGAAGGGTCTTGATCGAGAGAAAAATTCGGGGAATTAGTCTTAAGAAAGGAAATTACTTGGAATCAAAAAGCTAAGGTAGGAAGGGTTAGGGAATGGGATGGTAACTCTAAACTTTTCCATAGAGTGGTTAATAATAATAAAAAATAACAAAATAATTTCCAAACTTGAAAAAGAGGATAGATCAATTGTGAATTTTGAAAGTGATATCGTGAATGAAATTCTTGAGTATTTCAAAAAATTGTACACTAAGAGAGATAGGCAAAGTGTGGGATTCCAAGGCCTTGAATGGAGCCCAATCGGTTCCGAGCAAAAACGGTGGCTTGAAAGACCGTTCGAAGAAAGTGAGATTAAGGCAGCGATTGACGCTTGTGGGGGGATAAAGCACCTGGGCCGGATGGCTTCACCATTGAGGCCTTTAAAAAGGGATGGGAAGTCATTAAAAAGGAAGTCATGGGGGGGTTTTTTAATGAATTTTTCAAAAATGGAGTGGTAAATGCGTGCACCAACTCCACTTACATTTGCTTAATCCCAAAGAAGTTATCTTCTCTTAAACTCAAAGATTATAGACCAATTAGTCTTGTCACAACTCTATATAAGATATTGGCCAAAGTCTTAGCATTGAGAATAAGAAAGGTAATGAGTGAAACGGTGGGGTTAGCACAAGGGGCGTTTGTTAAAGGACGACAAATCCTTGATCTTGTCTTAATTGTTATCGAAAGTGTAGAGGAGTACCGGGGTAAAAATAAAGAAGGTGTGATTTTCAAAATTGATTTTGAAAAAGCATATGATCATGTGGAATGGGATTTCATAGATCATGTGCTTGAAAATAAGGGCTTTGGGGTTAAATGGAGGAAATGGATTGAAGATTGTCTTTCTTCTTCCAATTTTTCGATTATGGTGAATGGGAGATTGAGAGGCATTTTTAATGCCTCAAGCGGCATTAGACAAGGGGATCCACTCTCACCTTTTCTTTTTGTGCTAGTGGCAGACGTCCTTAAGAGATTGGTGGTAAGTGCGAGAGAGGTGGGTATTATTGATGGGTTTGAGATAAGGAGGGATAAAATTAAGTTGTCTCACTTGCAATTTGCCGATGACACCATCTTCTTTCTATCAAATAATGTGAATAAACTAAAAAATTTGATAAATTTTTTGGATATCTTTGGGTTAGCTTCGGGGCTTAACATTAATCTATCCAAAAGTACGCTAGTTGGTATCAATTTGAAGGAAGAGGATACGGTGTCACTATCGAGAGTGTCAGGTTGTGAGATGGGTTCGTGGCCTATGTCTTACCTTGGGATGCCATTAGGAGATAATCCTTCTCAAGTAGGATTTTAGAATCCGATAATTAAAAAGATTTCCAAAAGGTTAGAGGGTTGGCTAAAAGGTTGCTTGTCAAAGGGAGGGAGGTTAACTTTAATTCAATCTATTTTAGAAAGCATCCCCATTTACTATCTCTCTCTCTTTAAAATGCCGATTTCGGTGTGCAACACCATTGAAAAAATGTTGAGGAATTTTTTATGGGAAGGGTACAGTGAGAGTGTTGGAGATCATTTAGTAAGATGGGACATTGTATCCAAGAGTAAGGAAAAAGGTGGGTTGGGTATTGGGTAACATTGCATTTAAGAATGCGGCTTTGTTAGGGAAATGGCTTTGGAGATTTCCCCATGAACAAAATTCGTTTTGGTGCTTAATTATCAAGAGTAAGTATGGCATTAACATAAATGGATGGGAGACAAACATGGTTATTAGAAACACTCATAGAAACCCTTGGAAAGCTATCTCTACCGATATTGAAAAATTTAAATCATTCACTCAACTTAAGGTGGGAATGGGCAACTCCATAAGATTTTTGGAAGACACTTGGGTCAGTAATTCTTCTCTTGCCTCTCTCTACCCTCGGTTGTATAGCATTTCTCGTAATCTTAATAATTCAATTGCATCAGTTATTCGTTGGCATCATCAAGATTCTTTCTCATGGGATCTAGAATTTCATAGAAATTTATATGAGAGGGAAATTAGGGAATTCTTGGAATTGTTGGGTCTGATTTCTCATTCGAAGGTGTCTAAAATAGAATGACATTCTAGATATTGGGTGGGGGAAAAATCAGGTATATTCTCATGCAAATCCTTCTTTCATTTGCTTATCAATTCACCACAGGATCCCACCTTTATGCCCCACAATTTTATATGGAATATTGGTATCCCTCCGAAGATGAAATTTTTTGCTTGGTTGGCCTCTTGGAAGAGAGTAAACACTTGTGATATTCTCCAAAAAGGAAGGCCTAATTTAGCAATTTCCCCTTGGTGTATTTTGTGTAAACAGAAAGGAGAGAACATTAATCACATTATCTTACATTGTAATTTCATTGGCTATATGTGGAACAAGGTGGGGGAGGAATTTGGTTCAATTGGTGCCAAGCCTAGCTCATGGCATGATTTCCTGGGTATGAAATGGCAGTTTATAAGGAACAATAAGAAGTCCAAATTGTTGTGGTATGAAATGTTGTTTGGCATTAGCATGGTGAATTTGGCAAGAGAGAAATACTAGGGTATTCGAAGACAAATCCAATGAAGCTGTTGAAGTTTGGTTTAAAATCAAGTTGTTATCATCTATTTGGGCTAGCTCTTCTAATCTATTTGTCAACCATTCCATCTCTAATTTTTGTTCGAATTGGGGTGCAACTATCCAGTGATGGAGATGTAATTAGAGTTGTTTTGTTGATATTTTCTAGTTGTCCCTCAGTTAGATTGATATTATTAGGGGTTTGGTGGACTGCTGGTTCACCAATAATGTACTCATATTTGTAATGCTTTGATTATTTAATTTTAATAAAGCGTTTGGTTTCGAATCAAAAATAAAAAATAAAAAAATAGCATCACCAGAACAATCAATCTATCCTAAACCATAGCAGCTGCCTAATCTCTCTTAATCTCATAAATAGACATGAACTCAAAACTATTTGAAGTATAAGCCCACAAAGAAGCCAATGCATTGATTTTGACCCAAATTTTCTCGGTATATTCCTCCTTGTTCTAAAAAATTCTACTATTCCTTTCCTTCCAAATACACCAAAGCAGGGCCTTACAACATCTCCACAACGTAAAAGATCTAGCTTTGTCTCCCTAGAATGTCCATCTGATTGATAAAAGGTCAAACCATGATCTTGGAAATACTGCATGAATCCCAAATTCCTTACAAATATTGCCCCAAACTGAAATGATAAATGGGCAATGAATTGCTAGATGATCAATACTTTCAAAGTCCCTCTTACACATAATGCAACAAGGAGAAATCATCAAATACAATCTTTTGATTTGTAACAAATCTGCTGTATTGACTCTTGTCAACGATGCAAGCCAAGAAAGGATTCTACTGAAAGAGATATGTCCTAGGACTATTCATAGATTATGATTTGTACTTGGATATCTTATGCTTATTGTTATTAATAAAGTTTATTTCATTTTACTTTATATTCTCTTGTAAATAATATTTATTAATACTAGTTCATCAAGTACGTGACTAGATTGTGGGATGCTAGTAATGTTATAATAATATTGTTTAGATGTCCCTGATCATGTGTCAATAACCTAGGATCACATTGATATAATGATTAGAGTATGGGTCAGCTGATGACTATGTCCCACAAGTCATGGATATGGAGATATCAAGCTGAACATACTGATACTTGTTAGGGAACAAAGTATTGGACCGACCCGCTTTGGGGACACTGCGAGGAGTGTTACATAATGTCATCAGTGATGTTCCCCATTTATGATATCGTATTATCCTCAGACCTGAGATCGCCATGGTTACCAACATAGGGATTAGCATGTCAGGCATTATCAAACGTTGCTCTTGACCGAGTAATTATAAAGATGATGATCGAGCATACTATGAACTATGTAGAGGTATGTGGTTGATCAAGATAGGATTTGTCACTCTCATATAATGAGAGAGATATCTTTGGGCCCCTTGATAAGTATAATTAATATCTGCACGGCCATGCACAAATGAGATGTCATTTGTTTTAGATTAATTATACTTAGAGATCAAGAAATAAAGATTGAACTATACAAGAATGACACTTGCCTAGTTTTGTGTTCAATCTAGATATCGATTGACAAAAAGAGTTAATATGTGGAATATCAATTTAAGGTTGTGTTGTTTTGACCATTATACCCTTTGGGTAATAGTAATGTTTTACTAGAGACCGCTTACTATTCGTATAATAAAACGGGCTTTTAATTATACTGCCAAAGAGTATAAACCTACAGGGTCGCACACCAAAACGAGTTGGATCAAAACGAATTGAAAAACGGGCCAAGTTGGACTTGGGCCTAATTCGTTTTGTTGTTTAGGGTTTCTCACTAGGGTTCCCCTTTAAAAGGGACCGTCGTTCCTCTTGGCCGTCTAAGAGAGAAACAGAGGTAGAGTACAAAATTAGTGTGAGAACCCTAAAGGCGCTAGTACACCAAGCAAGGATCCGATCTCGGTCGTGTGTGCATACCGTAGAGGCGTTGTATTTTCAACGCTAGAACGACAACAACAGAAGGGTCTGTCTACCGTGTTCATTGATTTTAATTCGAATCCCATACAAGGTATGTCTTCCATCGATTTTTATTGAACTGTATAGATCCTAGGGTTTAATGATTAGTGCATAAATTAGTGTATGTGATGCATGATTACTGCCATAATTCCCTACAGTGGTATCAGAGCGAGGTTATTTACTGTTCTTTATTTTTCGATCATGATTATAGTCATTTTATAACTTGAAGATCTGTTCTCGTTTAAAATTTCAATTAATATAATATTCGGATTTTAGTATCATGCTAGGTTTTATTAATATCGATTAATGGGTTAATCGTTTTCTGTAGCATGTTTCTGTTTTCGTTAATCAGTTTACATATACGATATGTCCCTTTATAATATGATTAATAGAGATCTGATATGTCAAAACGTGATTACTGTATGACTGTTATCGACATGTTCATGATTCTGTTAAGCCGTTTTCGGTTAGGGTTCATCTTTTGGCATGTTACTCGATTAGGATCTTTATGCTGCCATGATTTTAATTCCGCAATTATCATACAAGCATGTCAGAATCGTTCTGTTAGGGTTTACGCAATCGTTATAGACCTGATAAGATCATGGCTATAGGGTTCTTAACGATTAATTTGATTAATGAGATAGGACAGATTAATATGATTAATCTAGACGAATCTGTCTAATATGGTTAGACACGTTTCTGGAGAAAATAATTTGAAATCGTTCAAATTCTCCACGGTGGCAGAAGTGTGATTCTCTTGCAGGTCATACACAGCGGGACCGCCGCCGGGGTGTCCCCCCCCCGGACCCCGGTTGGGGCGCTGCCCCTCGACCCCTTAGTGTTTATTTAATAATTGATTAAATTTAATTTTTGCATTTATGTATATGCAATGTGTTGTATTATGGGATAATACTAACTTGCAGGGTTATAATTTATAGTGATATAGTATGGCCAAACTAAATACGGCCTGCGTGTCGTCTTGTTTTTATTGTAATATATAAATACGGCCTGCGTGTCGTTTTGTGTTTTGCAATGTAATTTTATATTACTAATCTCTTGTATTAGGCTGTACAATTTTTTTTTTGTATATTACCTCGCATAGAAGATGGAGGATCCCTCATCATAAGAGAAGATAGCCAATAACTTTGGAGTGTCCAAAGCTACAAAGGATGGAGAGCAAAGTTAATTAGTAGCTTTATTTATTTGGCCATGCTATATCACATATTTATTGATTTATGCTTGTTTAAATATTCGGTTGTATTATTGTGAAACTGCATATTTATGTCCCTAGAACAAATGAAATTATTTGTGCCTTTCCAACACTGATAACTATTAATTTTATGATTATTATAGAAGACGCCTGCTAAAGCGGGGTTATCTTAGATCATCATAAATTAATAGTATGGAAGTCGGACATCCATAAGTCAGAAAAATGTTGGTTTGATTTCACGAGGCCATCAAAACGGTTTTGGGCCTTGAGGCAAAGTGTTGAGAAGCCGAAACATAAGATGTAAAACTCAACAAACCAAGAATTGCATAGAATGTAATTAACAAATGTTGCTTACCTAATTAACAAAGTTTAAGTGAAAAGCCAAAGCTTTCTTAATACCTTGTGTAATATGGATCTTGGACCTACTATGTCCTATTGGGACAATTGCGTGTAAGACATAGTAGGAATTTTTAAAATAAGCATATTAAATGTTTGCATATGTTATTTTGCTGTAGATAGATGACGAACAATAACACAACTGCTTTTTCGTTGCGATCTGTCTTTGAAAAGGAAAAACTAAACACAACCAACTTCCTAGACTGGTTTAGGAATCTGAGAATTGTTCTCAAATAGGAGAGGAAAGATTATGTCCTCGAAAATGCTATTCTTGAAGAACCAGCAGCTAATGCTCCTCGTGCATAGAAAGATGCATATCAGAAGCATCTAAATGATGATTTAGATGTTTCATGTCTCATGCTTGCTAGCATGAATGCTAATCTGCAGAAGTAGTTTGAAAATATGAATGCATTCGACATGGTTAAGGAACTGAAGAGTTTGTTTCAGGAACAAGCTCGAGTCGAACGCTTCAAGACTACTAAGTCTTTGTTTTCATGCAAGCTTACCGAGGGAGGCTCAGTCAGTCCTCATGTACTCAAAATGATTGGGTACATTGATCACCTAGAAAGGTTGGGGACAACCATTAGCCAAGAGTTGGCCACTGATGTCATTCTCCAGTCGCTGCCTGAGTCATATAATGGTTTCATTATGAACTTTAATATGCAAAGCCTGGAAAGGACATTAACTGAGCTGCATGGGATGCTGAAAACAGCTGAGCAGAACATTGTTAAGAAAGGTAAGAATAATGTTCTGATGGTTCAAAAGGGAAAAGGGTTTCAAGAAAGGTGGAAATGTCAAAGGAAAGTCCAATGTCAAAGGCAAAAGTAAAGCTCCAGTTAAGAACTGGAAGAACAAGAAGCAAAGTTCTGAGCCAAAGCCTAATTCACAAGCTGAAATGGTATGCTTTCACTGCAATGAGAAGAGTCATTGGAAGAGAAACTGCAAGAAGTATCTTGACGACAAAAAGAAGGGACTAGCCCCTTCGTCTTCAGGTACTTACGTTATAGAAGTAAATGTTACTTCAGCTTCTTCTACTTCTTGGGTATTAGATACTGGAAGTGCATCTCACATTTGTACAAATGTACAGGGACTCAAAAGGAGTAGGAAGCTGGCTAAAGGAGAAGTGGACCTATGCGTTGGAAATCGAGCAAAAGTTGCCGCTCTAGCTGTAGGAACATTTGAGATTCCTTTGCCTTCAGGATTGATTTTAGAATTAAATAATTGTTACTATGTGCCTGCTTTTAGCAGAAACATTATTTATATTTCTTTGTTAGACGAAGAAGGTTTTGAATTCAATTTTAAGGACAAACGTTGTTCATTTTCTTTGAATAATATGCAATATGGTATTGGACAATTATTGGATGGTCTTTATATTCTAAATCTTGAAATACCTGTTTATAACGTAAATAATAAGAGAATCAAGTCTGATGATTCGAATCCTACTTATTTATGGCATTGTCGTTTAGGCCATATAAATGAGAAACGCATGATGAAGCTCCATAAAGATGGTCTTCTAAATTCATTTGATTACCAGTCATTTGAACGATGTGAATCTTGTTTATTGGGAAAGATGACTAAGAGCCCTTTCAATGGTAACAATGATAGGGCAAATGATCTTTTGGCCCTCATTCATCCTGATGTATGTGGACCACTAAACACAACTGCCAGAGGAGGATATCAGTACTTCATCACATTTACTGATGATTTCAGTAGATATGGTTATGTTTACTTGATAAAACATAAATCAGAATCTTTTGAAAAGTTCAAGGAATTTCAAAATGAGGTACAAAATCAACTTGGCAAGACTATTAAAGCTCTTTGATCAGATCGAGGAGGATAATACTTAAGCCAAGAATTTAATGATCATCTTAAGAGTTGTGGAATTGTTTCACAACTTACTCCACTAGGAACACCACAATGGAATGGTGTATCTGAAAGGAGAAATCGAACACTGTTAGACATGGTTCGATCAATGATGAGTCAGGCATCTCTTCCAATATCATTTTGGGGATACGCTCTTGAAACCGCAGCGTTCACACTAAACAGATCTCCATCTAAGGCTGTAGAAAAGACACCTTACGAGTTATGGACTGGAAAGGTTCCAAGTCTGTCTTTTCTAAAGATTTGGGGTTGTGACGTTTTCGTCAGACGACTAATCATAACTAAATTGGAACCCAAATCTGATAAATGCTTCTTCGTAGGATATCCTAAGGAAACTAAAGGATATTATTTCTATAAACCAACCGAAAACAAAGTGTTTGTAGCTCGGAATGGAGTTTTCTTAGAAAGAGAATTTATTTCCAAAGAAAACAGTGGGAGCACGATACATCTTGAAGAAATTCGAGATGATAGTAATCTTAATGAAGAGCCTCAACAAAGTATGCAAATAGTTGCAGAAACTCCTAAAGAAGTTACAGTCTTACGAAGCTCAAATAGGCCACGTCGCGAACCTGAGAGATTATCACTTTTCGTCTCAGATGAGCAAGACATAGTGTTGTTAGACAACAATGAGCCCTTGACTTTCAAAGAAGCAATGGAGAGTTTTAGTTCCGAGAAATGGCTAGAAGCTATGAAATCCGAAATAAAATCCATGCATGACAATCAAGTATGGGACTTGGTTGACATGCCAAATGGCTGTAGAGCCATAGGTTGCAAATGGGTTTTCAAAATTAAGATTGATAAAGATGGCAAGATCGATGTCTATAAAGCTCGATTGGTTGCAAAAGGATATCGACAAATCCATGGTATTGACTATGATGAATCATTTTTGCCAGTTGCCATGTTTAAATCAATCCGGATCCTTTTAAGCATTGCCGCATATTATGACTATGAAATATGGCAAATGGATGTCAAAACTGCTTTCCTCAATGGATACCTTGAAGAGGATGTGTACATGACACAACCTGAAGGTTTTGTCGATCCAAGAAATGCTAACAAAGTATGCAAGCTTAAGAGATCCATATATGGTCTTAAGCAAGCATCTCGGAGCTGGAATCTTTGTTTTGATGAAACTATCAAAGAGTTTGATTTCAGAAAGAACGAAGAGGAACCTTGTGTATACAAGAAAACTAGTGGGAGCGCGATAGTCTTTCTGGTATTGTATGTAGATGACATACTACTCATTGGGAATGATATTCCTATGCTTGAGTCTGTTAAGACCTGGCTGGAAAAATGTTTCTCAATGAAAGATTTGGGCGAAGCAGCCTACATATTAGGGATCTTGATCTATAGAGATAGATCAAGAAAACTAATAGGACTGAGTCAAAGTAATTACATTGACAAAGTTTTACGTAGGTTCAACATGCAAGACTCTAAAAGAGGGTTCTTGCCAATGACACATGGTACAACACTCAGCAAGACTCAGTGTCCTCAGACACAAGATGAGCGAGATCGCATGAGTAGAATCCCGTATGCTTCGGCTATAGGTTCTATCATGTACGCTATGTTGTGTACTCGTCCCGATGTAGCATGCGCATTGAGCGTGACTAGCAGATACCAGTCAGATCCAGGTGAGAGTCACTGGACCGCTGTCAAGAATATCCTCAAGTACTTAAGAAGAACTAGGGATATATTCTTGATTTATGGTGGGGAAGAAGAGTTGGTTGTAAATGGGTACACGGATTCTGGTTTTCAATCAGATAAGGATGATTTCAGATCACAATCCGGTTTTGTCTTTTGTCTCAATGGTGGAGCTGTGAGTTGGAAGAGTTCTAAGCAAGCCACAGTTGCTGATTCTACAACAGAGGCTGAATATGTTGCTGCTTCAGAAGCAGCAAAAGAAGCAGTATGGATAAAGAAGTTTATCACTGAACTTGGTGTCATTCTTAGTAGCACCAATCCAGTGGATTTGTATTGTGACAACAATGGAGCTATTGCTCAAGCTAAAGAGCCAAGGTCGCACCAAAAGTCCAAACATATTCAGAGACGTTATCACCTCATTCGTGAGTTTATCAGTAATGATGATGTAAAGATATGCAAGGTTCCCATAGACGAGAATGTAGCTGATCCTTTGACTAAGCCACTTTCTCAATCTAAACATGATCGTCATTTTAGTGCACTAGGCATTTGTTTTATGAATGAATGGTCCTAGTACAAGTGGGAGACTGAAAGAGATATGTCCTAGGACTATTCATAGATTATGATTTGTACTTGGATATCTTAGGCTTATTGTTATTAATAAAGTTTATTTCATTTTACTTTATATTCTCTTGTAAATAATATTTATTAATACTAGTTCATCAAGTACGTGACTAGATTGTGGGATGCTAGTAATGTTATAATAATATTGTTTAGATGTCCCTGATCATGTGTCAATAACCTAGGATCACATTGATATAATGATTAGAGTATGGGTCAGCTGATGACTATGTCCCACAAGTCATGGATATGGAGATATCAAGCTGAACATACTGATACTTGTTAGGGAACAAAGTATTGGACCGACCCGCTTTGGGGACACTGCGAGGAGTGTTACATAATGTCATCAGTGATGTTCCCCATTTATGATATCGTATTATCCTCAGACCTGAGATCGCCATGGTTACCAACATAGGGATTAGCATGTCAGGCATTATCAAACGTTGCTCTTGACCGAGTAATTATAAAGATGATGATCGAGCATACTATGAACTATGTAGAGGTATGTGGTTGATCAAGATAGGATTTGTCACTCTCATATAATGAGAGAGATATCTTTGGGCCCCTTGATAAGTATAATTAATATCTGCACGGCCATGCACAAATGAGATGTCATTTGTTTTAGATTAATTATACTTAGAGATCAAGAAATAAAGATTGAACTATACAAGAATGACACTTGCCTAGTTTTGTGTTCAATCTAGATATCGATTGACAAAAAGAGTTAATATGTGGAATATCAATTTAAGGTTGTGTTGTTTTGACCATTATACCCTTTGGGTAATAGTAATGTTTTACTAGAGACCGCTTACTATTCGTATAATAAAACGGGCTTTTAATTATACTGCCAAAGAGTATAAACCTACAGGGTCGCACACCAAAACGAGTTGGATCAAAATGAATTGAAAAACGGGCCAAGTTGGACTTGGGCCTAATTCGTTTTGTTGTTTAGGGTTTCTCACTAGGGTTCCCCTTTAAAAGGGACCGTCGTTCCTCTTGGCCGTCTAAGAGAGAAACAGAGGTAGAGTACAAAATTAGTGTGAGAACCCTAAAGGCGCTAGTACACCAAGCAAGGATCCGATCTCGGTCGTGTGTGCATACCGTAGAGGCGTTGTATTTTCAACGCTAGAACGACAACAACAGAAGGGTCTGTCTACCGTGTTCATTGATTTTAATTCGAATCCCATACAAGGTATGTCTTCCATCGATTTTTATTGAACTGTATAGATCCTAGGGTTTAATGATTAGTGCATAAATTAGTGTATGTGATGCATGATTACTGCCCTAATTCCCTACATTCTAACTTTGGATGGAATTCCTGATTTCCAAACCATCTTGAAAAGAGTGAATTTAGAACCGGCATTAGAACTTGTTAAAAAACCAAAACAAGACTTTGTTATGAACATTCCTGATTTCCCTCTTGACCACACTCTGCTATCATCACCAAGCCTAGAAATTTCCATATTATGGATCATCCCTATCAAAGCCATGTACTCTCCCTCCTCTTCCTCCTCCCCCTTTACATTCCTTCTCAACCCAATGTCCCAGGAAAATCTTGAATCTGAGACCCAATTTCTATAATCTGCCACTTTCACTTTTGACTCACGAGTAATCCGAAACAAAGCTGGAAACTAGGCTTGTATTGTCTCATCCCCGAGCCATAAATCTGACCAAAAGTTGACCTTAGAACCATTCCCCACCCTATATCTTATATTCTTTCTAAAATTTTCAATACCTTGTGCAATTGCTCTTCACAAGTTCTGATATGTACCCTTTCTCACCTTGCATATTTATAACCTGAAAATCCCAACATTGCATAAATATTTGGGTTTATATTCAAAATCTCTCTTTAACTCGTTTTCGTGTAAGTACAATGTTTTCAGGTGATTTAAGAGAATATTGAAGTTGGATGTAGAACTAGAGCCCGAAGCTGTGCTTAAAAGCCAAAAGAAACAAAGAAATCAAGCGAAGAGATCAGCTAAAGCGTCAAAGGTCAAAACAAGAGCAAATTGGTCATTCCATAGGAAGAAGGCTTGGGAAAAAGTTTAGAGGGTCAAGACATTGAAGGTTGCTAAGGCCAAGGGACAATTGGAGTGAGAATGGAACAAATAACAAAAGAAAGCAAAAAGGCATGGGACCAAACTAGACTCTGTGTTTTCTTAACAAACTAAACTTAAAAAGAGAGACTCTTGGGATGGAAAGAGTAAGAACTTTACAAAAATAAATTTGAAAAGAATTATTATTGACTTCATATGAATGTCAATAAAAATATTGAAATGATAATGCAATATTTTCTTACTTACATGATTACACAATCATAGATCAGTAGTGCTACATAAAAATATACACCAAAGAATTTGTGTATGGGACATTAAAAAATTGTATGTCCGGCAAATATAGTTATTTATATGTTAATTGATTACTATATTCATGACAATTACTTCAATTCAGATAACCTCTTAGAGTTATCTTCTTACTCCTACATTTGTTGTGATCTTTAGTTTCATTTCTTTTCATGGTTGTAATTCTTTTTCTTGCAAAAGAAAAATACCATTTCTCCGTACAAATAGTTCGTAGTCTACGTGTTAGCAAATGTTCAGGAAAATTAAGGAATATTTTTACTAAGCCTATAGCATTGGTAGTAGCAAATATCGGGGATTTAGGTACTATCATTGCCATGGCCAACCAAACTTTCTCGATTATGGGATCATCTAGCCATTCACCCCACCTTACCCTGCTAGTGTCAATTCCCAACATTTTCATATTCTCACTGCTGGAGCAACACCCATAATTTTGATCCATATCGTTATTCTAGGCATAATTGACTTATTTTGAGATATTTGTGCCTTATAGATTGTATAGCTATCTATTTATTGAACTATAACATAGTAGTGGTGTATTATCCAAGTGCAAATAGATGTTTGTATTTCAATAAAGACAATGTAATTTGTACTAGATAATGGTATTATGCTTATCTAATTGATCTCATATTTCAGAATTCTTATATCTCTTTCTCATAAATTTTTGGGCCTTTTAAATAGTGAATCCATATAGCCCTAAATTTATACTAAAACCGAGTTGAAAATTGGGTTGCCAAGTCAGCACCCGAAACGTTACTTTAAACCATGTTACAAATTAATGGCACTTAAGCATGCATAGACATCAAAAAGAGAAGCATGCACACACTTGCCTTACCAATATCTTAATGTTCAAAAAAAAGTCTCAAAAACTGCTCCATTGTCTTGGAAACAGCCGCACATGTATCTCTGCGTATTGTCTCAATTACCTTTAGCATCAAATGCGGGCTTCAACTGATCAGGGCTTTCATAACTATAACCAACATATCGCTTCTTCGTAAGGAGGAAGCATGGATGGTAAACCTTCTCCATTTTTAGCATGACTGGACTTGGATTCATTGCACTTACTGCTGATGCAATCTCATATCCAATTTTGAAAGCTTCTTTTACGGGACGTCCTCTAAGGAGGACAAACATGCTGTATAAAAGAAACCAGCAAATTGAAATGACAAAAAAGAAAAAAAATTAAAAGCAAAAAAAAAATTATGGAAAATTAAGTTGAGGTTAACTACTTGATGATGTGCCAAAAAAGTAAATTTTGAAAATGACTAAAGAATCAGAGCCAAATGGATAAATGATCTAATCATGTGATCCTCTTGACAAAACTTGAAGATAAATTGCGCCAAGTTTTGACAAGTGTTGAAAATAAAGCGGTATTACCAAGGGCACCCCAAAAGTAACTCGTTGCGAACCACTTTTTTCTTAATGCCTCCAAATTTTAGTTCCCGCTCTGCTTCACCAGTAGGGCCCCCTAAAGTCAAACACTTTTTTACGACAATTTTTATTTGGTTCCTTATTACTAATAGCAGCTGAGTATTATACTTATGGAGATTGACCACCTAGCACCTATCTGCCTAGTGATGTGGACAAGATTATTAAAATGAAGATATTGCAAGGCTTGATCCACACCGGTGGAAAATAAGTATGGAGATTGATTTCAGGAGCTAGTTTAGGGATGTGATGGAGATTTCACTAAGGGATTTGATGGGGACATGATTTAAGAAATTTAATTATCTTAAGCACATATAACGAATGCTATTTAGGGGATAGAATGGGGATTTGATGCTTCGTGAGCTGGTGTGCAGGCTGATCTATAAAATCCGTTTCAACAAACTTTGTCCATTTCAGTCCATTATTTGAGAGGTCCAATATATGTGGCCCTCTTATTGCGTATGCCACCTGGGGCTTTTCATTCCCTATTTTAATAAAATAGTTCTCTAGGGCCTGGGAGTTTATGGGCCCAGAGATTCCTTAGAAAAAAAAAGGATGCTACTGTCTTGAGCATAAGCTTGAATTGGGAATTGAATTTTGGGAGCCTTCTCTCCCATCTCCCCTCTCTTGTTCTCTTCTTCCTCTCTGCGGTCCTACATCACCAAGTCCCCTCCTTTATGGTCAGGGCACTAGGCACCCTCCCGCCTTACATACAGAGAATTTGAGAACATTGACCAATAAAGTTTACTGATACTGGTTGTTCCATTGGAGGAGCCAATAGCAAGAACTTTTGTGGGCTGCCATTACACTAAAGTGGCTCATAGGGATGGAAACAGGTCATGTTTGGGGCAGGTTTGGCCGAATACCCGAACCACTAATAATATGACCTACCAGAACCCTTCCTGGTGCATGTTTTTGAAAAACCAGAGTAAATTACATCTTATGTAAATCACATTGCAGTCTATAAAACTATCAAGATTCAGAAGCTTCTAAAATCATTCCTCAGAACATTACCAAAGAAAAAGTGCATACCTATCAGTATCACCATATATAACTTTGGCTTTCCACTTATCATGCGTGTTTACAAGTGAAATAACAGTTTCCACAGTTCTGCAGTCACATTGAACACTACTATCAGCAAGCTCTGCACAAGGCATGCAACCACTAAATCCAGCCGCCGTATAACCATAAGTCATGTTTGCTATTAGCTTCAGTGCAAGCTGTCTTGCGTTAAATATCTGGAAGGAATAAAGGGGAATTTTTTTTAATTCAACACATTAATGCATTACCTTTTTCCAAAGAAGTCTAAACTATGCTCCCTTTTTTGGGGGGTTGTATCTTAATGTTCTCACAGACAGTTTCATAAGTTACTACACAGTCGGCATACAAGTTAGTGAACTCAAAATACAAGTTTTGATAATGGAGACCTTTGCTATGTCCTCTTGTTACATTTAGATTATTTGGACACAAAATAGTGTGTGCGTATGAGCGAGTGAGAGAGAGATCTTGCAAGCCTCCGTCAAGGAGGAAGGATTCTAACGGCTGCTCTTTATTGAATTTGAAATTGGGGACAATCAAAATTAAATGTGATAACCGGTTATGTTGTGTTGATTTTGTGTGTTGAGATAAACTTGTTTTGTGTTAAAATAAACCCAAACCCGCCAATTGAAAGTTGCGTGCAGTTGGTTCCATGTCATATTGGGTCTGTTGAAGAACATGATATACATTGTTAGCCCACTACCTAACAGCTTAAGCTTTTGGGAGAGAAGGTTTCTAACATTGTATCAGAGCTCGAGTTCAAATCCTCCTGCTTGCATTTGTTTCCCCCTTTGTGTTTGTAAACAAATTGGCTTGGACCTTCAGGTAGTGTATAGCAGGTTTGTGTGTCACATTTGTTGAAGTGTGTATGCGTCACTGTTAAGGGTAGACTCTTAACACCTTAGCTTTGTGCCGTGTTAATGGGTAATGTCAAGAATTTCCAGCTCTACCTAGAGCGATCATAAAAGACTGCTAGGCTAATGGACTGAAAGCCTCTCTATTTTACAAAAATACAACATTCTTTCATTAGATAGTCAACACTTATTAAAGATTCTACTCTGGTCATTTAACATACATTAAGTTAATATTGCATAGTTATTACAATATGGCCTTACCCGGTTAAGGACTTCTGTGAAGGTGCCAACTTCTTCATTGCCTTTTTCACCATGATTCTAGTTGATAGTATTTCATCCAATAACCGAGGCAGTACACCTTTACGAACCTGTATGAAGTGCCATGGGAATTAAATTAGAAATGAAATACTCTAGAATTGCAATTTTCGGAATCACAATTCAAAATAATCGCAATCCCATTGTTTGGTTAATTTATAGATTTCATTTGGAATTCTACTAGAATTCCAAAATCATTGATTCGTTCATTCATAAAAATTCTTCTATAAGTCCAATTTCTAAGGCAATTTAGAATTCCAAATTCATTGCTCTACAAACTTGTTTTTTCTTACTTTGTGTGTGATAGAAAGTAAGTATGTGTGTGTTGTGGGGGGAGAGAATTATGATAGAAGCATTACCTTAGAAGACACATACATAACACCATTTGGAGTAAGTAGTACTTTGTGTTTCAAATTCCGCATAACATTTCGATCCGGTGAATATGAACTGACTCCAAGTATATTTGAATTTGAATGATCTTACATCATATGTATTGTTAAGGGAATGTTCAAGACACCTGGCGAGCCCCAATGAAGTTTCATTACATATATCTATACCGCATCACCTAATTCAGGATTTGCTAGAGAAAATTGCACCTACATGGATGAATGTATCTTTAAGAATGAAAGCAGATCCAGAGACAGATAAAACTTTTGGATGGGGCTAGAAATATGAGTTGAATCTTATGAAGAACAATGATCTATATGCAAATTAATTTATAAATGTTAGCAAAAACTATTGATTTTTGTGAGGAGTTGGAAAATGTGTAGAGCTACTGAGAACTTGAGAATGGAGACCTCCCATCAACGAATTTTTTTGGGCAGCCCATAAAACACTTTGACCAGTAACCGACCAAATAGTTGAGGTCGGAATCCATAGACGATCCAACCACAAAAAGAATCACCGGAATTCGACGCCTCATGCGCCTGCACGCGCCACCTGCCTCCATGCGTGGGAGCGCGTGCATACTCCGATCGACACCAAATTTTCCAGTTTTGCTCGTCTCACTGTTCCGAGCACTGTTGCAGTCACCATCACCTCCAAACCTTTAATCTCCATTAATCGATCAGATGAAGAGTCACTTGTTTGATTCATCTAGGTATTGGAGGAAGAACAGTTCCAGTGTGCATGAGGAGTTTAATTGAGCTTCTACTAGACAGATTATGCATTATTAGCAGAATAGATATTATCACAGGGAACACATAAAGGGGAAGCCAGAGTTCTGTTTTAATCAAAAATATTAGCCGGGCTTTATTGCAAATTATTCCCATAGACAAAGAAGGCTCTGGTTTGAATACAAGTCTTTTTCATTTAAGATTGACAACGGAGAAGCGTCAGTTACAATAATGGAAGAATTTCGGCATAAAAAGTTCTTAGTTAGTATTGATTTCGGTAGTGTTGATTGGATGATTCAAAATTTGAAGAAAGCAAAGAGCCATTTTAATGAAGTGAACTTCTTCAGCAAATACCAGGCTTCATATGCATTATTTCTCCTGCAACGGTACAACAACAATAAAGGGAGTTTTGTAAGCCTGTTACGACTCCAACAAGGCGTAGTGAAAAATGTTGTCTCATTCCCGAGTGGGGTAATAGGGGAAGGTTGGTTGGAAATTGCTAAAGAATTGCATTGTCTTCTTCATGATCCCCCTAGTCAACAAAGAGTGGCTCACTGGAGAACAAGTAGGGCAGTGCAAGAAGCTGTGGTTAGTAAGGTGCATGTTAAGGCACCAACAAGGGACAGAGGGTACGTGGAAAAGAAGATTGAACTTGGTAAAGATAACTCGAAGAGGATCAGTAAAGAAAGAGGAAAAACGAGTGATGATTGGGGGCATATTGTAGTTTGTACAAGAGAGAATTTGTGGGATAGTTGGGGGGATATCCAAAAGTCGCTAAGCAAGTTCATTAACAATCGTGTAAACCTAACTCCATTCCAACCAGACAAGGCATTATTTTATTGTGAGGATGAGGAGGAAGCTAAGTCAATTAGTAAGAAAAAGATAGTTAGCATCCCTGGTCCTTTTAAAGTTATATTATTAGGATGGAAACAACAAGAAGATCATGTGTGGAATAAGAAGGTATCATGCACAGGAGGTTGGATAGAAGTGGAGGATTTACCGCTGCGATGGTGAACGAATGATGTATTTGAAGCCATAGGTTCTAAATGCGGGGGTCTTATTCAAATTCATCAACGGACCGAGAAGATGCAACAAATATTTAAAGCAAGATTGAAAGTAAAGGGTAATCCCACTGGATTTATTCCATCGGAGATTGATATGGAGGTGGGCAAGTAGGAGTTTACAGTAAGACTAAGGGCGAACTCAAAGCTGAACCTTAAGTGTTTGGAACGCCGGAAATTAACTACCGATGTTTTAGATTTCTGTCGGTGTAGTATCAAACTTCCCGGTGAAGATGGTCAATCAGGAAAAGTTCAGTTGGATGTAGAACAGTCAGTAGAGGTAAGAACAAATGAAGAACAGCTAGGTAATATGGGGATTGAGGAGAGAGAGAATGAAGTTCAGTTGGATGAAGTAGACGAAGATCAGGCTGTGGATCTCGCCGGTGAACGGAGAAGCAGTGAAGATGAAGAGGAAACTGAAAAAGCGGCGGGAGAACAATTAAGTCATCATTTAATCATTAGCCCACGTGGAACAATTTTTGAGATAGGGGAGGGTACCAATGCAAAAGAAATTGTGGGGAACAAAAATGGAATTAATGGGGACACCGCCAGGAGAAACGCTTTATTTAATGAAGTCTCAACACCAATTTTTAAAGTACAACAGTGTGGGCTAAGGCGGGATATTGGGCCTGTGGTATTAAATTCTAATAAGGGAAATAAGGGCCATTCGACTGGGTCAATAAATGTTAATGTGGAGGATAAGGAGAGGTCAAGTGGGCTGATGATAGACAATGAAGCCCAATTAAATAAACAAGTGGTAGAGAAGGCCACTCCAAAGACATTGTTATGCTATAGCAGGAGAGATAAGGGTGACGAAAAACAAGAGAAAAAAAGAAAAACATTTAAGAGTCAACCCAATTCTCAATGAACAGATCGAAGGAGATGGGGCCGACGAGATCAAGTGTGCAGACCAAAAAATAAATAGCGAATACGATAGCGACAGAATATCGGAATTTAAAGATGAGTCGTTCAGTTTGGGATATAATGAAAAGGGAATAGACGAAGAAGTATAAAGAGTATCGCAGACGGCAGAAGAGTGTGACACAGAGATATTGGAACATGAAAATTTCAAAAACTTTGAAATAGAAGGGGTGGGAACGTTTCTGGAGGATGACTTTAATGTTAATATAAGGGGTACTCAGGAGGTAAATGAAGGGGAGTTAGAAGATTCAGATAGAGACGTTTATAAATCGAATTCAGATGATGAGAATGAAAGAGAGGCATAATCGTTTAGGACTGTGCAAAGCATGTTGAAGGAGAAAGAAACCGACTTTTTCACTACCCCAGCAATGGCAAACGCACGACAGGGCAAAGAAATAGAACAAAAGGAAAAAGGCGAAGTCGTGGTTTCAATCACGAATAAATTGCAGAATAGAGGCCAACTGATAAAACATGAT
Source organism: Lonicera japonica (assembly GCA_021464415.1). Lineage (NCBI taxonomy): Eukaryota > Viridiplantae > Streptophyta > Magnoliopsida > Dipsacales > Caprifoliaceae > Lonicera > Lonicera japonica. The sequence goes on from CM038471.1 coordinate 22,067,157, forward strand.
GTCACAGAGGAAGGTGTAACAGGGACATAAGAAGATCTGTTGAGACTTAAGCTTTTTGCGGAGAAGATGAATTTAAAACTGGTGCCGTTAAAAAGGAGGAAAACCAATACGCAGTCGAAATAGCACTAGAAACAGAATCTGAGCAGCACAGGACCAAGCAAAAAGGAATTTAAAGGAGCACGGGAGCTGAAGAATTTAACATCTAGTGTTAATTATGACAGAAAAAGGGAGAAGGCGGCAAAGGCCAGGGGAAAAGACGGTTGCTCATGAAGAATCTAAGCTGGAATATGAGGGGGTTGAGGGGGAGGGGGAAGAGGAAAGTAATAAAACAATTCTTATGTAATGAGAAGGCAGATGTGGTAATTCTTCAAGAAACGAAAAAGGAGATTGTGAATAAAGATTTCATAAATAGCATATGGGGAGTCAGGCATAAGGAATGGGTATTTTTTTCGTCGGTAGGTAGGTCAGGAGGAATTTTAATCATATGGGATGCTCGGGTGATTCGAGGGCAAGAGGCAGTATCCGGGGAATACACCATTTTGGTGAGATTGAGGCGTGTAGGAGATGATGTAGAGTGGTGGCAATTGGGGGTTTACTGCCCAAATAACTCAAACGAAAGAAAAGATCTGTGGGATGAATTAGCAGGACTTTACGGGTTATGTGGGGATAAATGGTGTATTGGGGGTGACTTCAACGTAGTGAGATTTATATTGGAAAAATTAAATGGTACTCGAAGTACGAGGGGGATGCGAAAATTCGACTCACTTGTTAAAGATATGAAGCTAGTTGACCCCGCACTTACCAATATGAAGTTTACATGGTCAAATATGAGGGAAAGACTCGCTTGCTCAAGGATAGATCGCTTTCTTTACTCGGAGGAATGGGGGATTTATGGCCATCGGTTAGACAAGAAGGTTTGTGTCGGGTAACATTGGACCATTGTCCAATTATCCTTGACACTAATACTTTCAAATGGGTCCTACGCCTTTTAGATTTGAGAACATGTGGCTTCGGGATGAAAATTTCAAAGCTAAGTTTCAAGAAGGTTGGGGCAAATAGGGTGAGGAAGGTTGGGAGGGTTATAAGTTTATGATGAAGTTGGAATAGACAAAAAAGCCCTTAAAGAATGGAACAAAGCGACCTTCGGTGATATGAGGCTTGAAAAAAGAGCTATTATAAAGAGGATTGGGGCTCTTGATAGAGAGGAGGCATCTATGGGCTTGGATGAGGGGAGTAGGGCCGAGAGATCACAGCTCCGTAAGCGGTTGAAAGAAATCATAGCTAGGGATGAGGCTTTTGGTTCCAAAAAACTAAACTTAGAAGTGTTATGGAATGGGACAACAACTTTAAGCTCTTCCATCGTATCGCTAGTGGTCGAAAAGTTAGCAAAATTATTAACAAAATGGAAGACGCCGAAGGGGGGTTGGTACAAATGGAGGATGAGATTGAGATGGTTCTTGTTGACTTTTACAAGCGGTTGTCTAATGAAAGATCAGCATCTAATATTGCCTTTGACGGGGTGAATTGGGGCAAAATCAGCCATAGTGAAAGCTTAAATTTGGAGAAACTGTTCACTATTGAAGAAGTGCGAGAAGCTTTATTCTCTTGTGACAGTGAGAAGGCACCGGGGCCGGATGGTTTCACTATGGCAGCACTTCAAGAGGCTTGGGAGGTTATAAAAGAGGATGTTATGAAGGTGTTTGAGGAGTTTTACAATTTGGGTATTATCAACAAAAAAACCAATGTTACTTATATCTGTTTGATTCCCAAAAAACTCAATTCCATATCCGTGAGAGACTTTCGGCCCATTAGTATGATCTCCTCTTTATATAAATTAATAGCAAAGACTCTTGCTATTCGGTTGAAAGGAGTACTTCACGCTACTATAGACGAATCCCAAGAAGCCTTCGTGGAAGGTAGGCAAATTTTAGATCTAACATTAATTGCGAATGAAGTGGTAGAAGAGTATAGAAGTAAAAAGAAGCCAGGGGTGGTGGTGAAAGTGGATTTTGAAAAGGCTTATGATCATGTTAGTTGGGAATTTTTACAATTTGTTCTTGAGAAAAAGGGCTTCGGGAGAAGATGGAGGAAGTGGATTGAAGGGTGTTTGAGTACGGTAAATTTTTCAATCATTTTAAATGGGGAGCCAAGAGGTAGATTTGATGCATCTGTGGTCTTCGTCAAGGTGACCCCTTTCCCCCCTCCCTTTTTATTGTTGTGGTAGACGTTCTAAGTCGGTTAATGAAAAAAGCAAACGATGAAGGCCTAATAAAGGGTTTTGAGATCGGTAGGAATATAATCAATATCTCTCATCTTCAATTTGCCGATGATAGTATTTTCTTTATTGAAAATAATGAGGCAAGCATAAACAATTTATGGGAGGTGTTGAATATTTTTTCTAAGGCATCCGGCTTAAAAATGAATTTAAAAAAGAGCAGTTTGGTGGGCTTAAATGTAGTGGCTGGTGCTGTCTCTAGTTACGTCGAATCTGTTGGGTGCATTTGTGGGGAGTGGCCGATGTTATACTTAGGGCTGCTTGTCAGAGGTAACCCTAATTCTTTTGTCTTTTGGGAACCTGTCATAGAAAAGATGTCTAAAAGAATTGAAGAATGGTTTAAAGGAGCACTATCGAGAGGAGGAAGGTTGGTGCTCTTGCAATCGGTCCTTGGTAGTATCACCACTTACTTTATGTCGCTTTTTAAAATGCCAATTAAAGTGATCAAGGTAGTGGAGAAGCTGATGCGGTACTTTTTTTGGAAGGGAAATGGAGACGGTGGTGGAGACAATCTGGTCAAATAGGATATAGCCGCAAAACCGAAAGTAAAATGTGGGATTGGGGTCGGGAATATTGGGAAAAGGAACTTGGCACTATTGGTGAAATGGATGTGGAGTTTCTCGCTTGAAAGAGACTCACTCTGGTGTCGGGTAATCACAAGCAAATATGGCTTCCATAGCAATGGCTGGGACCCTTCATGCAACGTTAACATCACTTTTAGGGCCCCATGGAGGGCCATTATGCAAGGCTGGTTTAAATTCTCAACTAGTTCATGCCTAAATGTGGGCAATGGCGAACAAGCTCGATTTTGGGAAGATGTATGGGTTAGTCAAGTCCCTCTAAAAGAACGCTTTGATGGATTGTTCAAAATTGCTAGAAATAAGGTGGGTACAGTTAGTGAATTTGTGGAATGGAGTGATAATACAACAGCGATTTGGAATGTACAGTTCAATAGAAATTTAAATGACTGGGAATTTGACATGTACATGGAGTTAATGGGTTTAATTACAGATCACAGTCCAATTCGTGGGAGAGAGGATAAACGGGTATGGAAGGGGGAGAAGTCTGAAATTTTCTCTTGCAAATCTTTCTTTGAAATTTTATGCAATGAAAACGATAAACCAGATTTTCAGCAGTATAAGTTGATTTAGAGTAGCGGCGTATTGACAAAAATTAGAGTCTTTGCATGGCTGGCATCTTTAGGCAAACTGAGCACTTTTGATGTTCGCCAAAGGCGTAGGCCTTTTTGGTCGCTATCCCCATCAATATGTGTCATGTGCAAAAAGGACAGTGAATCAAATGATCACCAGCTGCTCCATTGCCCTTTTGCTAGTGCTCTTTGGCAGAAAGTGAGAGCATTGTTTCGTATTATTGGGGTTACAAACAAAACATGGGCTGAGTGGGTGGTTAATCGGTGGTTTTTGGGAAAAATTCTAAAAAGAGCAAAAGTATTTGGCCTTTTTTGGTGTTAGCATTGGCATGGCAGATTTGGTTGGAGAGAAATAAACGCGTCTTTGAAGACAAAGAAAGCTCAGTTAGGGAAGTATGAGATATTGTTATATGCAAAGTTAATTTGTGGGCAAGAGCGGCAAAAATATTTGATAAAACTTTGAGTCTTTTGTTTGAATTAGATTGTATAAGTTGGAGCGATGTTTTCCTGTTTTCTTAGTCTTGGATAACTCATCCAGGGCTGTTCCAATTTCTTTGTACTCTTTATTTAAGTTTTAATGGAATTGATTGTTTCTTATCAAAAAAAAAAAGAAAAAAAGAATTTGAATGCGTAATTTTTCTGAGGCACGTAAAGAAGCAGAGGTTGTAAGCAATTATCATCGATAGATAAAGGGACTGAAAATCCAACACAACAACTGGGTCTGCATAAAAACCAGATTCTGGCTCCATTACGAGAGGTAGGCATTCCATTGCGGGTTGAGAAGCAACCTAGTCAAACAAGTTCCAAGTCAGGAACCAAAAATTAAACAGGTCAAAAGTAAAAAAACTGAAGTAAGGAAAAACTCGGTCCACGATTTGGAGACCCGCCATGGCTAATAAAAAATGATGAAATGGATGTTGTGTTCTTAAATGCATGTTTTTGAGCCACCGATACCAGTTCAGTGATGCATAAATGTTCACTCCTTTTACTTTGGTCTGATTTTTAGTTATGAGAAATGTTTGATTATTTTGAACTCTAATTTTAAGAAAGTTTAATAAATTATATTATTATATTTCAGAGAACAAATAATTGACTGCCCAAGCGTCCAATCATGTGGAGTGAAGACCATGGGTGATCACAAAGTAACAAACAATATAAACAAAAGAAGTCTAGCAAGACAGTTCAACTATAGAGAAGAACTAGCAAGACAGTTCAACTATAGTGAAGAACTAGCAAGACAGTTCAACTAGGCACCCTACCACCTTGCATACAGCGCATTTGAGAACATTGACCAATAAAGCTTACTGATACTGGTTGTTCCATTGGAGGAGCCAATAGCAAGAACTTTTGTGGGCTGCCCTTATTGTGGGCTGCCCTTACACTAAAGTGGCTCATAGGGATGGAAACAGGTCATGTTTGGGGCAGGTTTGGCCGAATACCCAAACCACTAATAATATGACCTACCAGAACCCTTCCTGGTGCATGTTTTTGAAAAACCAGAGTAAGTTACATCTTATGTAAATCACATTGCAGTCTATAAAACTATCAAGATTCAGAAGCTTCTAAAATCATTCCTTAGAACATTACCAAAGAAAAAGTGCATACCTATCAGTATCACCATATATAACTTTGGCTTTCCACTTATCATGCGTGTTTACAAGTGAAATAGCAGTTTCCACAGCTCTGCAGTCACATTGAACACTACTATCAGCAAGCTCTACACAAGGCATGCAACCACTAAATCCAGCCGCCGTATAACCATAAGTCACGTTTGCTATTAGCTTCAGTGCAAGCTGTCTTGCGTTAAATATCTGGAAGGAATAAAGGGGAATTTTTTTTAATTCAACACATTAATGCATTACCTTTTTCCAAAGAAGTCTAAACTATGCTCCCTTTTTTGGGGGGTTGTATCTTAATGTTCTCACAGACAGTTTCATAAGTTACTACACAGTCGGCATACAAGTTAGTGAACTCAAAATACAAGTTTTGATAATGGAGACCTTTGCTATGTCCTCTTGTTACATTTAGATTATTTGGACACAAAATAGTGTGTGCGTATGAGCGAGTGAGAGAGACATCTTGCAAGCCTCCGTCAAGGAGGAAGGATTCTAACGGCTGTTCTTTATTGAATTTGAAATTGGGGACAATCAAAATTAAATGTGATAACCGGTTATGTTGTGTTGATTTTGTGTGTGTTGAGATAAACTTGTTTTGTGTTAAAATAAACCCAAACCCGCCAATTGAAAGTTGCGTGCAATTGGTTCCATGTCATATTGGGTCTGTTGAAGAACATGATATACATTGTTAGCCCACTACCTAACAGCTTAAGCTTGTGGGAGAGAAGGTTTCTGACATGGTATCAGAGCTCGGGTTCTGCAAGGTCTCGGGTTCAAATCCTCCCGCTTGCATTTGTTTCCCCCTTTGTGTTTGTAAACAAATTAGCTTGAACCTTCAGGTAGTGTATAGCAGGTTTGTGTGACACATTTGTTGAAGTGTGTATAGGTCACTATTAAGGGTAGACTCTTAACACCTTAGCTTTGTGCTGTGTTAATGGGTAATGTCAAGAATTTACAGCTCTACCTAGAACGATCATAAAAGACTGCTAGGCTAATGGACTGAAAGCCTCTCTATTTTTCAAAAATACAACATTCGTTTCATTAGATAGTCAACACTTATTAAAGATTATACTCTGGTCGTTTAACATACATTAAGTTAATATTGCATAGTTAGTACAATAAGGCCTTACCCGGTTAAGGACTTTCTGTGAAGGTGCCAACTTCTTCATTGCCTTTTTCACCATGATTCTAGTTGATAGTACCGAGGCAGTACACCTTTACGAACCTGTATGAAGTGCCATGGGAATTAAATTAGAAATGAAATGCTCTAGAATTGCAATTTTCGGAATCACAATTCAAAATAATCACAATCCCACTGTTTGGTTAATTTATAGATTTCATTTGGAATTCTACTAGAATTCCAAAATCATTGATTCGTTCATTCATAAAAATTCTTCTAGAAATCCAATTTCTAAGGCAATTTAGAATCCAAATTCATTGCTCCACAAACTTGTTTTTTCTTACTTTGTGTGTGATAGAAAGTAAGTATGTGTGTGTTGTGGGGGGAGATAATTATGATAGAAGCATTACCCCAGAAGGCACATACGTAACACCATTTGGAGTAAGTAGTACTTTGTGTTTCAAATTCCGCAGAACATTTCGATCCGGTGAATATGAACTGACTCCAAGTATATTTGAATTTGAATGCGTAATTTTTCCGAGGCACGTAGAGAAGCAGAGGTTGTAAGCAATTATCATCGATGGATAATTGGGCCTGAAAATCCAACACAACAACTGGGTCTGCATAAAAACCAGATTCTGGCTCCATTACGAGAGGTAGGCATTCCATTGCGGGTTGAGAAGCAACCTAGTCAAATAAGCTCCAAATCAGGAACCAAAAATTAAACAGGTCAAAAGTAAAAAAATTAAGTAAGGAAGAAGTCGGTCCACGATTTGGAGACCCACCATGGCTAATAAAAAATGATGAAATGGATGTTGTGTTCTTAAATGCATATTTTTGAGCCACCGATACCAGTTCAGTGATGAATAAATGTTCGCTCCTTTTACTTTGGTCTGATTTTTAGTTATGAGAAATGTTTGATTATTTTGAACTCTAATTTTAAGAAAGTTTAATAACTTATATTATTATATTTCAGAGAACAAATAATTGACTGCCTAAGCGTCCAATCATGTGGAGTGAAGACCATGGGTGATGACAAATTAACAAACAATATAAACAAAAGAAATCTAGCAAGACAGTTCAACTATAGTGAAGAAGTAAAATTATTACAGTTTGCGAAGATTCAAACCATTATAAAACCAGATAACAATCAATTTAATTATCACGTTATCAGTACGCTCAGAACTAATAGCAACTAGTTACAAGAGACATCGAGAATCTAAAGAACAAGAATCTCACTTTATGAATGAAGAAGACAATGACACTTATGTCAACTTCACAATTGCAGACATTAGTGGCAAGAAGGACTTTGCTCAGTCAATGGATGCACCCGATTTTAACTGATCTACTTTATTCACTTTATTTTCATAAGTAGTTGAACAGGCATATTGCCTAATTTTTAATTAGACTATGGTTTTGTCTTAAAGTTTATGTCGATTTGATGGATTAGATTTCTAAACAAGATACTGGACTGATTACTGTTAGTTTTATTCGAATTTTATTTTAAAGTAATTGAATTTGTTTATTTTATTACTACATAGTTCGGAATTTATACTCGATTTTATTACTGTAAAAATGAATCGATGATAACTTTAATGATTGGTTGGTAGTGAGAACACTATAGCCATCCAATGAAATAGGCAATTAATAACCTATAATACCTATGTGATAATGATGATTAAATCATTATAAGAGAGAAGAACTGCTCAACCATTTTGTTACTGAAATGGTGTTTAAAGCCACATACGCTCTATATGCACTCAGAGCGACCCGAACTTTGTTTATGATATTCATACCAACAGTAATCATACAAAAACAAAATGTAAGAATGGTACAAAAATATATTTATTTTACCTCTAAACAAATGTGCAAAGAAACGCATTTGAAAGAAACTTATGAGTCATTTTAGTGGAATGTACCCCACTAAGATAAGGTTTGTCAAATCTTACGATGTCACCAACAATGTACCGTGGGACATAAATTCATACAGGCTTTGGCATGCTTGCCTAGTACACCTTGGTCATGATGATTCATGCGTTAAAGTACTTACACATATATCCCTTATTTTGAGTGATAAATAAATGGGACAAAAATTCAACACATTGCAACATGTTAATACTAGTAATGCTCAAAAGTAATTCTTGATTTTTGAAGTATTGGAAGCCATATCCCCCTTCCCATTATGTCTAATTGACCGTGTCAAAGGAATGATAACTCATTTTTCAAAGCATGCCCTTTAGCAAAAATAAGATTGAGACATTCTTATGCTAAAGATACAAAATAAAATATAACATTATTACAATATATATTTATAGATAAATTCATCCAGAGTGCGGAACCATTCAAATTACTTTATGGATCTGGTGGATAATTCGACATTCTGGTCACATGTCGAATAATTGTCTATAAATATTGCTGCATTTACAAACCTCTTAGCACATATTATACGCTCAAGGGCTCACCACCTTGATTAATGTATAATGTCTATAAGACTCAATAAAGTTAGAGAGTTTACATCAAAAGTAATTGATGATCATTGTATAAAATCGAAGTAAAGAATCCCGTTCTCCATGTGCATATGCAAAAAGGTCTCACAAAAGCAACCATCAAAAGAATATAGATGGTAGATAGGGCATTAGTTATGCGCACTATTTTGCCTATATATGCTCGGGATTTATGCAATATTGCACGCAACTTTACTTATTTGTTTTCAGGTCCAATATTAAACAATTATTATATGCGTACCAGTTGGTAACTGGATATTAGCCTGATATTTTACGCATATGTGCCGATTGCGCCCCCACAGCGCACCAAACTGGGCTCGCTGAAACAATTAATTATTAACGTTGGATATGAATCCTCAACGATAATTTGCTATTTGAAATCGTTGTCAGGTGATCTCTTTACTGCTAAGAATTGCGGATTGTCACTTTGATGAGACAGTCTTCCCGTCGTTAGGGGGAGATAAGAAAAGAAATTTTCAAGGGAACGACAGGAATTGTCGTGGTCTCCACTATGTCTCATCTTGATCCCCACGCACATCACAATGTATAGTGAAGTGAAAAAGAATAATCGATCTTGAAAATGTAACAGATTTGATGCCTGATACATTTAATGATATTGAAAAGTGACGAGATCAAACATACCAGCTGCAATATGCCTGCAAGGTTATAAGTCCCCAATAAGGGCACAGTGTCGCAGAAAGAGACGATGCAACTACACTTAGTGGAGGTGTGGTTGAGGCCATGGCTCCTTAAAAGGAATAAAAGGAGGCCATTTGGTTCGACAAACACTCACACCAAAGAAGAGGTGGAGTAAGGCACAAATTAATTAATTAATCATTAATGTAAAAGCCCCTTTTATGAGATTATCTCTGATTATACTTATGTCCATGAATCAACACTGGGGGACGCCCCGAAGTTATAATGGTTCCAGAGAATAAATAAATCTCAATAGGTTAAGGGATGGCATATAAGTTAATGAATGCATTAATGATACACTATTGCTTAATGAATCAAATAGCACGATGATGTCGAACCTCGCTTTGTTACAAAATGTCAACAAAGGGCAAAATTGGCCTAAATGAAAATAAGCAATCTAAATAGAATTAGATTCTTTGGCAAAGAGACAGATATTTGGTCTGGTAGTGCTAACCGCGCCAAGTGTAAAGCCTGTAGGACACAAACATTTATTTGCTATAAAGCGTAAATGAGAAAAAAGAAGTTCTAAAGTAAAAGGCTCACCTTGTGGCGCACGGTTTTTCACAGACGCTCTAGAATTGCTTAAACGTTATAATATTTCACTACTTAGTTATCTTGGTAGTTTTCAAAGGACTGGAAATGAAGCTCATAGATGTGGTTACTGCATATCTCTATGGGGATCTTGATTCAGAGATATATAAGAAAGTGCCTGATGGCTTTACATTACCCAAGTCAAGTGACTCTAAACCACGGAGTGCGTTTGCAATTAGGTTGAAACGCTCACTTTACAGATTAAAACTGTAACACCCCATAATTTAATTTGTCAAAATTAGTCATGTATGGGCCTTAATTAAGTGTAAGTTTAGTGTGGGCTGAAATGTAAAGTTACAAAAGTTTGGGGTTGAAATAGTAAGATTTTGTTAGTATGGGATAAAATGTTGTAATTTATCCAAAAGCATGGAAAATTCTAGATTAAAGCACAAAGTTGCTTTTGTTGGCTCCTTCTCCATTTCTTGGCCGAGCAAGAGAGAAAGAAAGGGGCTCCATTTTTGGTTAAATTTTAAGCTTTATCTCTCTAGATTTTGGTCTATCAAACTTTGCCGAATCGCGACGAGCCTTTAGGAAAAATTGTTCTATGCTTTGAAAGCTACGCGAAAGAACGAGAATTTTAGAGTTTCGTCACCAAGTCTCGGTTCATCATCACCTTTGGTTAATATTTTGATGCCATGAGGTAAGCCTTTAAATTATCTTTGATTTTGGAAAAATTTTGGTAAATTTGGAATCTTCTTAGTATGATTTGGGTTTGATAATTATTGGTATTTGGGTTTAAGTTAATACTTGGAGAAGTATGTGTGTTTTACATGAATTATGGAAGTTATGGATTTAAAATATGGAATTATACACACCATGAGTTTACTAGAATGTTTAAGTAAGCAAAAATGGATTTTTGCTACTATTTTGGTATATTTCGAGCTGGTTATTGATGAGTGATGTTAGATATCAAGTATGTATTTCAAAATATGGTTCAATATCTAGCATATGGCCTTGGAATCACTCAAAAAGGATGAAAAATGATTTTTTGGTGAATTTCGCAAGTTTAGTGGACGATAACAATTTCTATGCGGGAATATTAATTTATTTATTTTTTGTATTATGTCTCCTATTATTCTCCAACGTTTGGATTAATTATTTTGACTAGTGAACTAGATCACTTTTATGATGGGATTTGAGAATTTAAGATGTTCATTAAGTTATAATTCTTGGAGATATATTGTAGTTGTTTTATTTGTAAACATAAGTAATAATTGAATTGTTATTATGGATTTAGTTGTGTGAAATAGAAGTTGAGGGGGTAGTGTGTAAATGGAATCATATGTGTATGATTGGAGTAATTGATATTCTTGAAAATTGGAAAAAAATTAAGAGAAAAACAGGGAGAAGAATAGAAAAACAAGGAGGAGAAGAGATATTAATAGATGATATAAGTAGAAATCATGCTAAAAATTTATAAGTTCATAATTCTGGCAGATTGGTGTCATTGTGGGAGAATTGCTATAACTACTTGTAGAAATTCCGATTTATGCACCGTAAATTGCATTAAAAAGTAAACACACAAAGCTTTCCAAAAATATATGGTAGAGCACCTAGCTCTCAGCCAATTGGTACAGTTTAATCCGTGAAGTTGGACTATTGTCATACGTTATATTCTGGACAACATGTTTGTACTGAGTTGTTTTGTGAATATCCGATGTTTTAGTCGTTGGATTATGCTCAAATTTTGGAATATTGTTTATAAATATGTTGTGTAACTATTATAAAACTTTGAGAATGATCAGAGAACGGAAAGTACATAGTCTGTGCAAGGGATTCAGACTGCACCTAATTCTGAAAGGTTGTAATGTGTTGTAAATTAACAAGTGCATAAGGGTATACATTTGTGTAATTGTTAGTGTATTTTGCATACTTATAAATGATTATATTGAGGTAGAATTGGAATACTAATTATGTTAGATTGGTAGGTGAAGGAACGGATACTTCTAACGCACCGAGAAAATAGAACTTGGAACTACGTTGGTGTGGACTTGAGGTGAGTGTACTCACTTGAAATTTATATACATTTGAATGTATAATTGTGAAGGGTGGTGTGAAATATGTATGTTGATATTATGATGCTTGATGCCTAATAATTAAGGCTATAAAGAGGTATGTGTATGATACATCTGATGCCCAGTATATATAGGGCTAGAGGATGTGTATATGGAATGGATGCTTGATGCCTAATAACTGAGGCTATAGAGTGGTTATGTTTGTGATACATCTGATGCCCAGTATTTATAGGGCTAGAGGATGGGTATATGGAATGGATGCTTGATGCCTAATAATTGAGGCTATAGAGCGGTTATGTGTATGATACATCTGATGCCCAATATATATAGGGCTAAAGGATGGGTATATGGAATGGATGCTTGATGCCTAATAATTGAGGCTATAGAGCGGTTATGTGTGTGATACATCTGATGCCCAGTATATATAGGGCTAGAGGATGGGCTAGAGGACTAGTTACAAAATGTCAACAAAGGGCAAAAAGTGAGATTCATAAATTTATATTCCACAAAAACCGATGATATGGTCTTCTGTATGTAAGCTATACTCTAGATACCAAATCATCTATTATATGGAATAAAAGACACACATGCACAATATTTAAATAAATAATATAATACAACCATTGCCTATAAAGATTCTTATTTAAAATAGCAAAACCGAGTCTATATAATATATCAAAACCAATAATAATAATAAAACCATGGTTTTCAGTATATCACTCTAACAAATATGGCAAATTAGTTCACCAAGTCTTTGCTCAAGACCATATTTGAAAAGCATGTGAAAAAACATAAGGGTGCTTATACTTTCCCCACTCTCATGATTAAAGTAATGATTAAGGGAAGGTGTGAAGTATGATGGCACTGTACTTTTTTCCTTAAACCAAGGTTTAGTTTTTCCACTGGGCTTTGTTACTTAGTAAGGTTTTTAACGAGGAAACGATACATCTATAAGATTTTCAAATTTCTTGATTAATGTAAATATTAGGGGGAGGTGTAGACTTGAGGGGGAGTCTAACATCCACATGATATTACGTTATACTATTTTCTTTAAACTAAGGTTTATTTTTCCTATTGGGTTTTATTACTTGGTAAGGTTTTTAATGAGGTAACGATACGTGCAAACTCTATTGATCGAAATAAGGGTCAAATGAACGTATAAACTTAATGGATGAAGTCTAACATAATTATCATAATGTTGTACTCTTTTCCCTTTAATCAAGGTTATTTTTCTCACAGGATTTTTGTTACTTAAGAAGGTTTTAATGAAGCAACAAGATAGGTACGACTCCATCTCCGACTCAGCACAAGGGGGAGTGTTGAAAGAAATTACACGTAGTGTGCCATCGTCTAGATAGAGTGTGTATTATGGCTTTACTATGTATATTATGTACTATGGGCCAAATTGGGTTTCCTTATAATCCTTAGTTACTATTGTATTTAGGCCCTATTTAAAGGGAATTATCTAATGAAAGTGAAGAGAGTTATTCTCATAACAATTGCTTTCTAAAATAATAGAACCCCCAATTTTAAGGGAAAAAAAGGATTTTAATGAAAAAAAATTCAACAATGGGCGAAACTTTAAAATCATAAAAAAATTTATCACATAAAGTCATTTTGTTGGAACTTGAAGCCTTATACTTGCACTTGCAAGGGGTTAGGCCTTCTCCAAAGCATACTTTAAATAGCACATTTTAGAGTATTTTACCTACAGCCGACTCTGTAAAAGCCAATAGTTTAGGCTATAATTGTAGTGAAATGGTAAAATTGTCGTACGGCTACCATACCTTCCCCACGATGGAACGTCCATCGTGGGCCATCCAATCACCATTCCAAAGATGGAATGTCCATTGTGTGAGAAGTAAATTGTCCCCATGATGTACAAAATGTCGTGGCTCACCACATGACATTTTGTCCATTGTGTGGTGCTTCCTGATTTTAAATTTTCGTCCGTTATGTGTAACGGCTCTTTCATCCAAAAATTTTCATAAATAGTCCATTTCTTTATACAATTCTTGCCAGTGCATCTTTTTTTATAAAAATTGCTCCTAGTTTTTCATTTTTTTCTTTCTGCCATTGATCTATATTAGTTCAGAAATTTTTTAATTATGTCTAAAAATCGAGGAGCAAATATTAAAGTTTTTGAGGATGAAACTTTGTGTCGAGCTTATATTAGTGCAAGTGTCGATTCAATTCAAGGTACTAATCAAACCTTGGAAAAATTGTGGCAAGTTATTACTGTCAAATACCACGAGCAACTCGGAATTTTAGTTCGGGGGACCTTATCATCCCTTCAGTCTCGATTTTCTGTAATTACTACTGCTGTTACGTTTTATGTTGCGAAATTATCGCACGCAATGAATAATGCTAGTAGCGGAACCAACGAAATAGATTGGGTAAATTTCTATTTTGTTTTTTATAATAATTGATTTTTTTAATTTTTATATTATTTCTTCATTCATTTATTAAACATTTTACTTATTGTGTTATTTTTTTTTGTTCAAAACATGTCAGGGAAGCTCAAATAGCATATAAATTATAAAAGAATAAAGTTTTTGCTTTTGATCATTGTTATCAAATATTAAAGGAGCTACAACGTTTTAGTTTAACAACAACATCTTCGAACAGTCAGTACTCCCGTTACAGGCTATCTGAAGATACCGTTGGTTCCTCAATTAACCTAGGCGACGATTCTTCCCCGATTTTTATTGAAGGTCCAAATTTGAATCGGCCAATTGGAAGAAATGCTGCGAAATTGGACAAAAAAAGGAAGGGCAAAGCTAAATTATTAGCTTCTGAAATGGAGGAATTAGAGAGATTTAAGGCATTTAATAAAATGTACGAAGAGAAAGTTGCATCAAATGCAAAAGCTAATGAAGAAATGTGTCTTCACATGTCCCGTTTTGAGAATTTCAGAGAAAAAGAAAGATAGAGAAATATCCGTGAAGAGGCAAGGCGAAACAGAGAAGTTGATCTTATTGAAGAAAATGTGTTAATGTTAATGGATTTAACGCGTATAAATGATCAACAACAGGAGTTGTACAATTACCGTCTTCAAGATTTCTAAACCGAAGACGCCAACAGTCATCACAGTTCAATCCGGGCAATCAATACTTATGAGTGGTGTTTTTTTAATGCTTTCATTTAATATTTTTCTCGATGTTATTTTAATGTATTTTCTGTTGTGAACTTTTAATAAAATAAATATCGATTTTCATTTCATACGGATTAACAATGTAAAATAGAGCACATTCTTTCATAAAACATACATAAAAGCTTCATAAAGGTTTCACCTTACATAAAATTAATAATAATTATCCGTCACCTTCGTCTGATGAAGAAACATCGTCTGAATAGGTTTTTGATTCTTCAATTTCATATTATTCAAACGCGTGATCTTCCCAATCTCGATGAAAAATATCTTCATTAAATATTAAACTTGGATTTATACGCCTTAGTTCTCTTTGGTGTTCCGCACGCCTTTTAAGTTCTTCAGCTCGTCGTTGTAGAAGCACAAAAATTGATGTTCGCTCTGCTAATGAAGGTAGTAATTGATATTTAGGATCGAATTCAGGATTTTCCAACATAGTTGACAATAACTCTGTAGGGACATATTTCTAGAAAAAAATTATCTACCCACTCTTTTCCCCCTGTCCTATACAATTTAATCTTCTTTTTAACCCAGTGAGACAAATGATATTTCCAAAGATCTTTTGTTGCAAATACATGTGGGCTTATTCTACCACCTTCTTCATAACTTGCTATTATTTCCATCCGTTTCTCTTCTATTTCCTCATCCATACTACTTACTTCATTTTTATAGATAAAATGAGCATTATTTATAGATGACAAAAACCTAATGAGAAATCTAAGATAGGGATAAGGAAAATCTAAAATATGGATAAGAAAAATCCATATTATGATAAAACGTAATCTAAAAGTAGGTATGAGAGGATAAGAAAATCTAGAAAATATCTACATGTGCCATACACATCTCCGAGATGACTTGACAATACACTAACATGTTCAGTGATGTTACAAGTTATATATCACTTAATTTTAATGACACGTATTTGAATATTAATGATTCATTTCACGTGACCATATAGATTATATATATTTTTAATATTTTAATTTTAAGGTATTATTATTATAATAAATTAACATTATGTATTAAGATAATTAAATTACAAATGATAAACATTGCATTCAATTTTTAAAAAGCACATTACATTTAAAATAAACAAAACACAAAAAGTCATAAAACTTAAAAAACATACATTTTAGTAGAAAAATGCCAAAAAATACACTGAAAAACAATACAGTCAAATTCTAATAAACTAGGATTCGGAATGTAGTGCCCAAATGTGTTCTACTAAATCTACACGCAAACGATTGTGCGTGGCAGAATTAGTCATCTCATTGCGACGTTGCATGTAATTATTAAAGACCACTGTATGATCTCGCTGTAACAGTGGAAGTTCTTCAATTTGATCATACTCATAATCCCAATCAATTCTTCTTTCATCATCAATAATCATGTTATGCAGCATTATACATGCTTGCATTACGGAGCTGAAAGTCGCCTCATTCCAAATCTCCCTGGTTGTCGTATGATAGCAAATCGGGCTTGTAGAATTCCGAAAGTTTGTTCTACGTCTTTTCTAACACTCTCTTGTGCTGCTGAAAATATTTTTTCTTTTTCTGAATTTTGCGTTTTCATACTTTTCATAATAGTGGCGTAGTTAGGATATATACCGTCAGCCAAATAGTATCCCATATTATAGTGATTGCCGTTTATTTCATAGTGTTGGTCAGAAAACAACCCTAGAGCGGGGTGAATAGGGTTTTAAAAATTTAATGCGGAATTAAAACGTTTTTAAAATATTTAAGCAAAGCAACTTAGTTAAGCAATAATATTAAAAAAATAATAAACTTCAAGTAATCAATCCTAAGATAAGCAAATAAGCAATCTCAAAATACAAGTAATAATATCGCAATAAAAAGAGAGCTTGAGTTTAGAAAGATTAAACCAATTTGAAGCTCGAGACTTTTTGTCCTCACGGTTCGGTTTCCTAAGCTATACGTCCGCGCTCGGTTAGTTTCCCGAGAATTTTCACTATTTAATCTTCTTCGGGTGAAGATCAAACTTCAATACAAATATTGTTATGCACACAACACTCACAATGTAGCTATAGTCACTACACTTCTCACAAGATATGCTCTCTTACTCTACAAAGAGACAAACTCTCTTTTGAAATGAAGAATTAATTATTTGTGGTGATACACACTAATATAGCAACTCTCAAGTGTATTTGAAGATTACAAATGAAGCTCACACTAGAGTTATTGATGGTGTCAAAATCTAGAGATAGATAATTAACCAATCAATAAGCGAATATCGGTGAATAAAAAATAAATGCGGCGCAATAATGAACACATAACATTTTTTTTTAAGGTAGGTTCCCCCGGTAGCGCTTATGCTATTCCAGCAGTACGTCCTCCTTTCGTGTGTGCTTGCTTTGTATTAGCTCTTAAGGCAATGAATTTGGATGATAATACAAGCCACCAACTTCTCTCTCTCTATAATTTCCTTAATTCTATTTATAAGTATAGAATTAGGATTACAAATATTTCAACATAATAAATAATAAACTGTGTAAGAGAGAGTGTATAAGGATTGTTGGTATTTTTTGGAGTATGAAAATAGAGAGTATAAGACCCTTCTATTTTTTGGGGTATGAAAATAGAAAGTATAAGACTCTTCTATTTCTGGGGGGTATGAAAAGAGAGAGTATATGACTCCTCTATTTCTTCCCGAATTGGCTTGTATTTGTATTGCCAATGGCTTTATATCTCTTGGAAGAGATAGATGGATCTTAAGAGAGAAAGAAGAGATATTTTTGTTGTGTGTTGAATGAATGAATGGTGGGAGGTATTTATAGGTAAATGGAGAATGGCAAAAACCGTAAATTTGATAAAAATGAATGGCATAAGTTAATATTTGGAGGAGGTAGGTGAGGTAGATGAGATGTGGTAGGTGTGGTAGGTGAAGAGGTAAAAATGAGATTTTACCGGGGGTAAAAATGAGATTTTACCGGGGGTAAAAATAGAATTTTATCGGAGGTAAAAAAATGTTGAATTACCTTTGTAGGCCAATAGTAAAATTAGTATTTAACCTCATCAATTGCCCCCTATCCTTATCATTTAGCTCGGATGAGCTGATTGGTGAGGATATCCTTCAACCCGGGAGCTAGTAGTAGCTCTGAGCTCTGATGTTCGTGATGTCTTAGGCCCGAATCCTTGACCGTTAGTTTGTGGAGCTTGGAACATTAATGTGTAAAGCTAGCTAGACTTTGATCATTAGTCTTAGAGTTTCAGAACATCATTGTGTAAGGCTGACTAGACGTTGATCTCGAGTCTTAGTTCAAGGACGTTTAGATCTCGGATGCTAGTCGTTGAGCTCGAAACATCAATGTGTAGAACTCGTTAGACATTAGATTCAAGTCATAGAGCTTGGAACATTAATATGTAAAGCTCGCTATACTTTTTGGTCATAAATAGTTTGGAGCATTAATTTGTAAAGCTAGCTAGACTTTGATCATTAGTCTTAGAGTTTCAGAATATCATTGTGTAAGGCTGGCTAGACGTTGATCTCGAGTCTTAGTTCAAGGAAGCTAGATCTCGGATGTTAGTCGTTGAGCTCGAAACATCAATGTGTAGAACTCGTTAGACGTTGAATGCAAGTCGTAGAGCTTGGAACATTAATATATAAAGCTAGCTAGACTTTGATCATTAGTCTTAGAGTTTCAGAACAGCATTGTGTAAGGCTGGCTAGACGTTAATCTCGAGTCTTAGTTCAAGGAAGCTAGATCTCGGATGCTAGTCGTTGAGCCCGAAACATCAATGTGTAGAACTCGTTAGACATTGGATGCAAGTCGTAGAGCTTGGAACCGGATTTTTGAAGATCATGCGCCCGTAAATATTGAGCTAGCGTAGGCCTGCAGGATTTTCGCATTTTTTGTTGCAGCAACTTTGTATCCCGGTTTTGGACTCCGAGATGGCCAAATTTGAAAAAGGCTTGAACTGAAAAGTTGTAGCTCTTGAAATTCTCTACAAAATGGACTCTAGAATCGCATGATTTGGAGTTTTGAGCACAAAGTTACGCACCTGATAATATTGAGTTACCGTAGGCCCGCGGGATTTCGTTCCAGAAAGTTTGTATCGAAGTTTTGAACCCCGCGATGGCCGAATTTGAAAATGGCTTGAACTGAAAAGTTGTAGATCTTGAAAATTTCTTCAAAATGGACTCCAGAATCGCATGATTTGGAGTTTTGAGCACAAAGTTATATGCCTGATAATATTGAGTTACCATAGGCCCGCGGGATTTCGTTCCAGAAAGTTTGAATCGAAGTTTTGAACCCCGAGATGAACGAATTTTAAAAAGGCTTGAACTGAAAAGTTGTAGCTCTTGAAATTTTCTTGAAAATGGACTCCAGAATCACATGATTTGGAGTTCTGAGCACAAAGTTATGCCCCCGAGAATATTGAGCTACGTAGACCCGCGGGATTTCGAGCTTTTCACCGAAAATTCACTTGTAATTTCTAAAGAACGAGAGCTTTAGAGAGCTTGTCGTTCCCACAGACGGCGCCAACTGATGGTGTCAAAATCTAGAGATAGATAATTAACCAATCAATAAGCGAATATCGATGAATAAAAAATAAATGCGGCGCAATAATGAACACATAATTTTTTTTTTTTTAAGGTAGGTTCCTCCGGTAACGCTTATGCTATTCCGGTAGTACGTCCTCCTTTCGTGTGTGCTTGCTTTGTATTAGCTCTTAAGGCAATGAATTTGGATGATAATACAAGCCACCAACTTCTCTCTCTCTATAATTTCCTTAATTCTATTTATAAGTATAGAATTAGGATTACAAATATTTCAACATAATAAATAATAAACTGTGTAGGAGAGAGTGTATAAGGATTGTTGGTATTTTTTGGAATATGAAAATAGAGAGTATAAGACCCTTCTATTTTTTGGGGTATGAAAATAGAGAATATAATACTCTTCTATTTCTGGGGGGTATGAAAAGAGAGAGTATATGACTCCTCTATTTCTTCCCGAATTGGCTTGTATTTATATTGCCAATGGCTTTATATCTCTTGGAAGAGATAGATGGATCTTAAGAGAGAAAGAAGAGATATTTTTGTTGTGTGTTGAATGAATGAATGGTGGGAGGTATTTATAGGTAAATGGAGAATGGCAAAAACCGTAAATTTGATAAAAATGAATGGCATAAGTTAATATTTGGTGGAGGTAGGTGAGGTAGGTGAAATGTGGTAGGTGTGGTAGGTGAAGAGGTAAAAATGAGATTTTACCGGGGGTAAAAATGAGATTTTACCGGGGGTAAAAATAGAATTTTACCGGAGGTAAAAAAATGTTGAATTACCTTTGTAGGCCAATAGTAAAATTAGTATTTAACCTCATCAGTTATCAAGATTGATCAAAATATATAGCTCAAAAGATGAAAGATTGATCAAAATGTATTATTGAATCTTTGTATATTTGAATATATGAATATAAGAATGATTCAAGGTATGTTAAAACATGTCTAGGACCTCATATATATAGCTTGCAAAACCATATGGCCGTTGGGGATGATTAAGAAAGGTTTTGGGTCAAAGTTATACATTTTCAAACTTTCTAACAACTAGTTTTGACAAAAAATTCAAATTTGTTTTGATAATTTCTCCCAATTAGACCGTTGGATCATGCTCAAATTTTATTCAAAAGTGCTCAGAGATGTTGTCTAATTACTGTAAAAATTTCAATATGATCGGAGTCCGGGAAGGCCTCCATCTTACCGTTAGATTAAAATTGTGCAAAAATTAAGCGAATTTTAAATGTAAAATAAAAATATTTTTGCAAGTTAACAATTTAGTTCCAAATAAAATTCTAATGATTTTTGAACCTCAAATATATGTTTCTAAGATACATATTTTTATTAGAGCTTAAAATATGATAATTTAAAATTAATATGAATTTATTTTGAAACTCGGTCTTTGTAAAATGATATTTTTCAAATAAATTCAATTTCAAGCTTGTTTGAATCAATCTTTTAAAAGATGCATGAATATGTTTGAGCTATAAGAATTTGATCAATAAAGTAACTTTACATAAATCTTAAGCACTCACCCAATTACTAAATTAACGAGTCTTCAAATGCTTTGATTTGTTTCTTCGGATTGATCTTCATTTGAAGCTTTTTATATAGTTTTTTGATCCTTTGTGCTTCATGATTTGCATTGAGAGATTTGATATTCCTTGTCTTGTCTAATGATCGAATAGTGAAAGATTGATCCTTGTCATGTTTTTCTTGAATTTTCCAAGTAAATGAACTGTATACTTATATCAAGAAACATGTTAAATTACACATGATTGATTTATTGTTATTATCAAAATAAGATTAAAACCTTAGGTCAACACATAGTTTACTGGCGGACATCTACCATGTAATAGATTTTCAAAAATATTTGATCTCGCAAATATGTTAAGATCGTTATTCACACCTGGCATACCGAAATATGAATTCCATATCTAAGTGTCGTAGGATGCAACAGCTTCTAATATAATTATTGGAGCTTGCTTATGACCACGATACGACCCTTGCCACGCAATTGGATAATTCTTCCACATCCAATGCATGCAATCAATACTTTCAAGCATCCCGGGGTATCCATGAGTAGAATTTTCAGTTGAAAGACGATGTACATCTGCTGACGTAAGCGCTCTAAGGTACTCACTGCCAAATACAATTATAATAGCATTACAAAATCGTTTTAATGACGCTATTGAAGTGGACTCACCTATTGCAAGGTATTCTCTCCATATATCAGCGCATGCCCCATAACACATATGTTGTAGTGCTGCAATAATTTTTTGGTGGGGGCTTAAGCCAAGACAGCCTAAACCGTCAGGTTTTTGGACGAAGTAGTTATCGTTGTTCGCCACAGCCTCCAAAATGCGGTTGAATGGTGTTCGTCGCATGCAAAATCTTAGCCGAAAATCCGTTTCGAGATAAACTAGATTTTCTGCAAAATACTCATTCCACAGCCTTGAATGAGCAACCTGTCTTTGTCGGTATTTGTATCTCTTTATAGTGACTTCAGTCGTCTCCAAAATATTAATATTAAATATAGCCTTTTGCTTCATCCCTTCATTATATGCAACAGCTTCATCATCATCATCTTCATTTAAGTTTGTCATTTGTTGAGATAGCAAAACTATTTCATCATCTATTGTATCTTGGTCGTGAAAAGCTCTTGAAGTAGACATATTTAGTGTTATTAAAGTATTTAACAACACATAGAGTATTTAGGAATAGATTGAATAATTGTCTTTTAAAGATAGTGTCAACATGTGTTCATTTATAAAAAAATATGTGTAGAATGGTGTGTCCAATGCATTAGGTGGGATAGTGTTTACAATTAAATCTAGGATAGTATGTCCAATGTATTGGGTGGGATAGCGTGTACAATTAAATCTGAGATAGTGTGTCCAATGCATGACCTGGGATAGTGTGTATAATTAAATCTAGGATAGTGTGTCCAATGCATTGGGTGGAATGGCGTGTACAATTAAATCTGGAATAGTGTGTATAATTAAATCTAGGATAGTGTGTCCAATGCATTGGGTGGGATAGCGTGTACAATTAAATTTGGGTTAGTGTGTCCAATGCATGACCTGGGATAGCGTATACAATTAAATCTAGGATAGTGTGTCCAATGCATTGCCTAGAATAATGTGTCCAATGCATTGGGTGGGATAGCGTGTACAATTAAATCTGGGATAGTGTGTCTAATGCATCGCCTGGGATAGTGTGTCCAATGCATTAGGTGGGATAACATGTACAATTAAATTTGGGATAGTGTGTCCAATGTATTGGGTGGGATAGCGTGTACAATTAAATCTGGGATAGTGTGTCCAATGCATTGCCTGGGATAGTGTGTATAATTAAATCTAGGATAGTGTGTCCAATGCATTGCCTGGGATAGTGTGTCTAATGTATATCATGGGATTAGGGCTGGCAAAAAAATCGAATAAACCAAGCCGACCGGTTTTTCGACCGGTCCGATTGAATCGGTTTTCCGACGGTCGGTGAACCGACAAAAAAAGAGCAGAGAACCGACCAAACCGGTTGAAGGCGGTAACGAAAGCGGTTGGATAACTAGAGAACCGTCGGTGAACCGAACCGACCGGTTTTATAAAATAATAATAAATTATATATATTTATATAATTAAATATATATATATATTCAAAATTTTAAACTTTGTGTTAGAAATCACGTGAAAAGGCATTGAACCGCGTGCACGCAGTGAAAATTGCAGTGACATTTTTTTTATTTCACATTCTCTCTCTTCATTCTTCTTTTTCTCTCATCATCTCTCTCACCAAACAAACACCACCCACGCCATTTCTTCTCTTCTTCTCCATACTGCAGCAACTTCTTTTCATAACACTCTTTTTCTTCATTGTTTTTTTTCTCTCATCTTTCTCACCAAATACCACCTTACGCCATTTCTTCTTCTTCGTCTTATTCTTCTTCTTCTTCTTCTTCTCTCTCGAACACTTTCTCTCTCTTCATTCTTTTTCTTCTTCTTCTTCCTTGATCACCACCTCACGCCTCACCGGAAAAGGCTTTTAACTCGCCGGAGATTATTATCACCGAAAATTTCTCTCAACTGAAACCGATCCGACCGACTGTTGTCGGATAAACCGACAATCGGTACAACCGACTTTTTCGGTATGAAACGGTTGAAAATATTAGCCACCGATTAATGTCGGTTCGACAGTCGGCGGTGGTAGCTCAGTTCGGTTTACTGACCGATGCCACCCCTACATGGGATAGTGTGTTCAATGTATTAAATAAAAGAGTGTACACATTAAAATACGCGATTTTAATAATATGTAATTTATATAAAGAAATGGTTCGAACAATTATTCCATTATTTATGACACGAACATTACAAAGTAAACAATAATAACATAATTAAATGACGTAATTGAACTAATCATCATCAAGGTTAGGCCATTGCGAATATGATTGCGAGTTGTCACGCAACTGTTTTATCTCTGCGTCTTTTTCCAAAATTTGACGGTCTTTCTCATTTAATTGTTGTGCCATGTCAGCGAAATGCATAAATAATTGATATTTTAATTGATTGGCATAATTCATTGCGTCGATGTAAGCATTACACCAAATACCCCGTGATTGCGTCATAGCTGCTGGGGCTTCGATTGAAGGTCTATCTCGTGGCAAAGGCAATTGAATTGTTTCAAAATTTGATGTACAAAAGGTATAACTCCAATCAGGTGCCAACGCTTATGCGGAGGATGAACCACCTTGACTATTATAAACTCCTCCCACCACCTCGTGTGGCGTACATGGTATTTCAACATCATGACCTACTAACGCCGCATATTCAACAATGTCGATATTAATCCCTCTACCAATTGGTGGTAATGAAGGACCACCAGATACATATGCCCAATATTCTTCATAAAGTTCTTTCGTCACTTCAGATAGATACATAGTACATAGTTCCCAACCATATTGGGCATAATGATCGTAAACATCTCGATGGATCTTACTCATTTTATTCGGAGGATCTTTAGGAATAGCAATCCCCCCCAATATTTGACGGTAGCACCGTTCGGCCAAATACCAGTTTCCCCCGATTTGGGGATCAAGTAAAAGATACCGGCATCGTGAGAGGTTTAACGAAATTACTTGGATCGGGAACGTCAATGCAATATCGTTTCTGTATGGTTGCCAAATAATTGACTGCATTGACCGCATCTCCAACTGCTGGTCCGCAACTTCTAGATTGAACCTCACAGAATTTTTGGCGGTCTCCACATTGTCCAAACTCCATCGGTGGATTCTAGGCCATATTTGAGGTTGTTCGGAGATAAGCTGCGAACATTGAGTTGCCATGAACTCGTAAAAAAAGAACTGCAATTTATCAATAAGTATTAATAAATGTAAATGTCAATATAATTATAATGTTATATAAATAAATGACAATACATATTAAAATATATTTATATGTACCTCAATTGGCTGTCAAAAGAAATTTAAGCTTTTAATTTTTCTTCTAGATGCAACATTCAGACCCGAATACATTCTTGCCAAAATTGCTGATCCTCAATTATAGCACCCAACATTTTCAACATTGATGACATAATTTAGCCAAAAAATTGGGCAACTACTACTACCTATGGGAAAAAATACATACCCTAAAATGTAGAATAAGTATAATCTAACTACGGATTCAGCCCCAATAGCTTCTACTATATCGTCACTGCCCAGATAATTAGAGATAATATAACCTTTTATTGCTGTGAATTCTATTTCATCTAGGAAAAATGGAAAGTAAGTAGTTATTGTCCCATTTTTCCTAGTTAATTCCACGTCATCATGTACTTGAGGAATCGGTAATTTATCGCCACCAATGGAAATTCCTATTAAAAATTTCAAATTACAATACATTACTAAATTTTAATTATATAAATGTAAAAATAAAATGAATATAACTAAATTTAGTTTTGTGTATGTACCTGTTAACATTGTGAAGTCAAGAGGTGTAAAACCTAACTCGCACGTAGGCAGGTGGAATGTATGGGTGGTGTCCCACCAACGTCGACAACATGCTTCAACAACAGTATGATCCGAATTCGACATTTGTCGTTTAAACAAATCACACAATTTAGTATTATCAAGTAACATTTGTACCTCTGGATTAAGTATTAAGTCCTTATACAGATTTTGTGCAGTATGCCAAGTGGACCTAATGTAGAATAAACTACCTTCAGGTGTTCTTTTCATTTTAGAAATATGATCACTATCGTCAACAACCCTTTTATAATTAGCAAAAGGAGAAGATGAACTTGCACTTTGATTATTACTAGAACCTCCTTCAGTTTCGGTCTCTGAACGACGTTCGGATGATCTCCTTCTTGCAGTGCTAAGCCTAGCAGCTTGTGTACTAGAACCTCCTTCATTTTCGGGCTCTGAACAACGTTCGGTCGATCGTCGTCTTGCAGAGTTAGGTCTAGCAGCTTGTGTACTAGAACCGCCTTCTTCGGGAGGATTTGAGACACAAGATCTCCCGAAATATCTTTGAATTCTTTTCATTATGCTGACAAGAAATATTTATATAACATGATTACATAAAATGCAAATAAAATTTATATATGACGCGCATATTTTATTCTACAACTGTGACTTATTAGCATATAATGGAAAAAAAATTTATATAAACTTTTTTTTAAAAAAGAAAGTTTATATAAACCTTTATTTAAAAGAAAAAGTTTATATAAACCTTTATTTAAAAAAATACTAATAAATATGAGTTTTATATAAAAATTACATTTTAAGAAAATAAATCTTATTATATTGAAGTGTGTGGTAATGTGTATGGGTGTGTGTATGATTAGTTCAGAAATCATCTGGAGATTTTGTGAACAAAAATAAACTTATGGTGTGACTAATTTGATTTTAGACATAAATTATGCTACAACATTTAATTGGTAGATTTTTTTGAGTGTACTATTATCAAAATAACTATTTATTGTGATATTATAGATAAGTTGACATTATATTTTAAACATGTAATTATTAAAATTAAAATAATATAAAATATGAAACAAACAAATAAATTTATATATAATTAATCGAAACATTACAAAAATTAAATAATACCTTGGTTATCTTCAAAAAAGCTGGCCTTGAAACTGGGGGAGAATGATTAATTAAATTAAGTGTATATATATGAGGAGTGAGAGAAATAATATATTTGTGATATAGTAGTTAAAATGGGGGGGGGGGGAGAGAAGTATAAATAGATTTTAAAATCCTACCGTTAATATAACAAAGAGCCGTTGGAGCATCCCCACGATGTTCATTGTGTCGTGGGGGACATTGTGACGTGGCACACCACACGACACTATGTCCATTGTGTGGCTAAATGGCTGAATTTTTCCACTGCGCGCTGCAAATGCTTATCGGTTGCTAGGGTTAATACCTTTTTAGCCTACAATATTAACATACACAATGGAGATGGCCTTATATATGGCCCTTAATTGCTAGGGTTAATACCATTACTTTATATTAATTTTTATTGATTCAAATAAATCATTAAAAACAATTAAAATTGATAATTATGTAACTTTTGGGGAATTAGTAAGAAACAAGACAATTCAAAAATATTGGGGCAGGAAACAAAAAGCCCATTAAAAAAGGAGACAGCCAAAGCGGACACAATTAAATAGATATATAGAAAAAAAAAAAAAAGATAGTTATTAAAGCATTCGTGGCGGGTATGAAAATTTATCATAATTTAGTTAAAATAGACACAACTTAATATACAAATGTTAAAAGAGAGTAAACTTATCATATGTCTAAATATTAGTTATATGGGTGAAATGTATTTATATAAAATATATGGGTATCTTTATCTTGTATAAAAATAAAAATAAATAAAAAAATACAAATGTGACATACTTGTATAAAATTTCATTTTTATTTTAAGTCATATATATGAGTGTGATACATTTTTATGAAATTGTATATAAATTTGTCATACTTGTGTTACTCATAAAAAAAATTAATATTATATTTACAAATTTGTGTGTAAGTTTTATTTTGTATAATAATAATAATGAGGAATGCCTTTTAATAGAAAGTAGTGGAAACCCACGTGGATGGTTGTTATTGGGCGGTGGTAACATGTGATTGCGATACATGGGATATTTTCTCAAAAGTAGTAGGGGTAGGTTAGGGTGAAAGTACAGAAGAAGATAGAGAGAGAAAGAGAGAAACCCTAAAAACAAAGAGGTCGGTTTAGTAAGTGTTCAACTTGCAAGAAGCACAATTGTATTCTGTAAAAACCTCTCAAAAATAGGTCAGTTTAGTAAGTGTTCAGCTAGCAAGAAGCACACTTGCACTCTGTAAAAAGTTTAGTAAGTGTCCAGCTCGCAAGAAGCACACTTGCACTCTGTAAAAAACCTCTCATAAAGAGGTCAGTTTAGTAAGTGTTCAGCTAGCAAGAAGCACACTTGCACTCTGTAAAAAGTTTAGTTAGTGTCCAGCTCACAAGAAGCACACTTGCACTCTATAAAAAACCTCTCACAAAGAGATCAATTTAGTAAATGTTCAGCTCGTAAGAAGCACACTTGCACTCTGTAAAAAAAAACTCTCACAGAGATGTCAGTTTAGTAAGCGTTCACCTCGTAAGAAATACACTTGCACTCTGGAAAGAAAAAAAAACCTCTCATAAAGAGGTCAATTTAGTAAGTGTTCAGTTTGCGAGAAACACACTTGAGGGGGCATGATTCTACTCAGGACTTAGCCTAGAAAAATAAATTTTTCTTTCCCACATTAAGGATCTTGAAAAGATTACTATCATTATACAGGTTATCCACCACTTTTATCTTGCTTAATTCTGTTCAATTTTCTATACGTTGTGGGGGCATTAGAGTATCCATAGAGCTCATTGTTACATTTCACATAACAACTTAGACAAAAAAGAATTGAAGTAAAGCAAGGCTAGCAGAAGACAAATTTTCAAAGCAAAACTTATTCATTTCATTGATAAGAAGGGATTACAGCGGTCTTAAACTTGCTATTTAAAAAAAAAGGTCATACCACTACAACTCCTACGACCACTAAATAGCTCAGCCATTAAGCCCCCTTAACGTCACTGCCATCTCCAGAAGGGGAAGCCTTCCCAGTCTCGCACTTCTCCAATAAGCAGGGCTCTTTGTCCCCGATCAATTGAAGGATGGCCAAGATGTCTCCCATTTTCTCCAAAATCTTGGCCTCTAACTTTGGAGTCACGCCCATGTCAAAAGGAAGCTCTAGATCCTCGAGGTTGTCAGGCTGTTGCAAGGAGAGGTCCTGACACTTGAAGAAGCCTGCGATGAAGGCATCATTAATCTTCGCAAGTGGCTCCCCTTAAGCGCAGAAGTTTAGGAATGGCAACGAGGCGAGTTCGGGGCGGGTTTGGCAAAACCCGAACCCGACCCGCATATAAATAACCCCGTCCCGAACTCAAGACGGGTTTTTTTTATATTTCCCAAACCCGCTCCGCATTAATTTTCCAAAACCCGAACCCGCCCCGCCCCGAATAAACCCAAACCCACCCATATATATAAATATATAACTAACAAATCCACACACACACACACACACATATATATATATATATCTAAGCATATAACTAACAAATCTAATAATCCACTAAGGCAATAATCCACACACATATATATAAGTATAACATTATACTCCGTAACACAATTATAGCAACATATATCACACACACGTATGTATATATATAAGTATATAATTAACAAATCCACACATATATATAACACAACTTAAAAACATATATATCTTATAAATTAAAATTATATTTAAATATATATATATACGGGGCGGGTTGGGGCGGGTTTTTTTTTGACGAAACCCGAACCCGCCCCGAACCAGGTTTGGGTTTTTTTCCAAAATACCAAACCAGCTCCGCCTTCAAAAAAACCCGCCCCGAACCCGCCCCGAACCCGCCCCACTCGGGTCGGATCGGGTCGGGAACCCGGCGGGTTCGGTTTTTTTGCCATCCCTACAGAAGTTCTTTATGGCTTGAAGCTCGACGGCTGGGAGAGACTCTTTGAATTCGTTAATCTCCCTCCCCCGTTCAGAGACTTGACCCCTCGTGGCCTCGATGAGATAGGATGTAGCGGAAAGCTCCTCTTTCACTACAAAAAAAAAGTTTATTTGGGACGGCCGTCATCCGTGCCAAAAAATAGGTTAGCCGTCCCTAAAAGTTTTTTGGGACGGTGAACTAGGGTCCTAATTGGTGGGCGTCCCAAAAACTATAGGGACGACAATACCCGTCCCTAATGACTTTAAGGGATGGAAATTTCCTCCGTTCCATAAAATCTCAAAATTGCAAACTTTAAGGGACGGGCAATTGTGTCGATACTAATAATGATATTAGGGACGGTTTTTGCCGTTCCAAATATATTGGCGCCAAAATTTTCCGGCCAATGTTTGGGTTGGCGCAAACGTATAAGGGACGACCTCATCCGTCCCTTATAATATTTGGGACGACTTATAAGGACGGCCTCATCCGTTCCTATAATATTTGGGACGGCTTATAAGGAACGGCCTCATCCGTCCTTAAAATATTTGAGACGGCTTATAAGGGACGGCCTAATCTGTCCCTATAATATTTGGAACGGCTTACAAGGAACGGCCTCATCTGTCCCTATAATATTTGGGACGGCTTACAAGGGACGATCTCATCCGTTCCTATAATATTTGGGACGGCTATACTCGTCTTTAAAGAGATAGTAAGTTTATTTCAATCTTCTATATGGCACGGTTTGTCTGTGCCAAAAAGTTATATAACATGCCTGGCCGTCCTAAAAAGTTATGTGCATGGAAAATATTTTATTCTCAAATTTGTATCATATTACGATATTTACTTTGTTACCTGTTACAATAGAAAGTAATATTAACTTTATATTAATACACGACAAATTTATCCATTTCAACCTGACATGAGAGTAAAACAATAAATACTTCAAAATATAATTTATAATTAAAGAAAACCATAACTGTTAATTGTGTGTCTAAAGAAGAAAATCACGATTTTCAAATGTCTTAAAGTTAAACAAAGCAAACACAACTCTAAACTTTTGTTTCTAAAACAAAGCAAACATAATCCATAGATGTTTTAAAACAAATTAAAACAAAGCAAGCATAATCCCTAAAAGTCATAACACTAAAATAAAAACATTCAAGAGTCTTCCTAATAGAAAATGATTATCATATTTGATTAATCTTCCGTTGAGATTATAAAATAATGCCCTCCATTGTGATCCTGCCAAGCAAATGAAAATACAATCAGTAAGTATATTATAAACTCATGAATCTGAATCTAAACTGTTGACATTTAGAAAAATAGTTTATACAACTGGCACACATAATAGTGTAAAATGAACTATAATACCCTAAACGGGTTTGCCTAGTGGTAAAGGCATATATCTGGATTCGAAAGACCCAAGTTCGAGTCTCACCTAGGATGGGAAGGTTTTTTGGTAAATGTTGTAAAAAAGGAGAGACTTAGTCCTCTTTATAAAAATAAACTAATATAGCATTTTTAATTGTTAATATATACTAATTATTAATATGAACATTGGCTTAAACTCACTATACCTAGATAAATTGAGTAACTCAAGTCAAGTCATGATTAATCTATATTCATACAAGCATGTCAAGTATATAACTAATTTTTTTTCATAATGTATGTACCTATGGTTGGATGGAAGTGTCAATAGCATCATCCGGTATGGAGAGTCCTGCTCGTCGCAACATTTCATTAACATACGCCTTACTTTTGTTAAATACTTGTTCAAGCTCTTCTTTATGACGGTTTATTTCCTCTTCTGCCTCTTCTCGTATTTGAGCAATCTCGACTTCTAAATTCTTATCTGAAGAAGATGAAGCTCTCGCACGCTTAAGAGCGGGCCTAATACCGGTACCCATACACAAAGCCCAACCATGCCCGTCTTGACCTACCACCTCTTCAAATATCTTGTTCCTTACTTCTAAATCATTTTGTTCCTCTGGTGAATAGTCTTCCAGCCACTTTTTTATATTCTCCTATGGAAAATAAATAAACAAGTACATGCAATTCAATTATTATAAGAAATATTATAAGTAGGACATATATGTATCTAATTCACGTGTTATTGGATTGGTGCATGTGTAGATGTTGAATAAGATGATATTTTATACCTCTATTTCGGCTGCTCCATCATCTTCATTATAATTACCATCTTTTCCTTTTCGTGTGCCTCGAAAAATACTAAGCTTGTCCACTGGCATGTTTTTTTCTTTACACTATTGAAATTGTAATGAGAAAGAATATCAGATAAGAAAATAAATACTCCATTATGTCATTATGATTATTATCATGTATACGTGTATACTAAAGTGAAGATGAGTTTAATTAACATTAATCAACCTCTTCCTTAAAAATAACAAACGGCTTTCTCCCCGTCCTAGGATGCGCACAAAGATGTGAACGATTCTCTGCATTTTGAGCTGCAATCCGCTGCAATATAAGTTAAAATATATGAAATTTTTTACTCACAAAGCTAGTATAAATATTATACTAATTAGAATTAAAATCGTTAATGATCAAATACAGTAATACCCGTGCTTCCTCAATTCCCCAATAAGCCACCAAATTTTTCCACTGAGCAGGACTGACAAGTGGTGGTAAATGCGCTAATTGCTCTTCGTCTGTTGTGTATGCATTGTAGTATTTATACTTTATGGTATTTTTGAACTTTTTCCAACTAGCTCCAATACTTGATAAGCATATTTCTTTGTAACCATCAGGAGCATTTGTATTGTGCTAAAAAAATGATAATATAGCAAATTGATAAAAACTGGAAGTTATATTTAATCAATTTAACTTAAAATGCTTTATAGATTTTTACCTGCACATTTTCCCAAATTGTGTCAAGATCATGTTGTTTTATATGTTTCCATGTTGGCGCATCTAAAGGAAACAAGTGGCCTTGTCTTGCAAAATACCCTAGCTGGGTTGCCAATTGATACCTATTTTTGCTAATCGATTGGCACAATTCATTCCAAACAAGAATTTTTTTTTCGCCATTACCCCATCCTGCCCATGGTTTGGCACTACTCCTACCTCGCCTCATAGATGAGGAGGTGCCCTCGTTACTTCCTATTAAAAAAAACAAAAATTATAATAAGAAATCAAATGAATATGCACATTGCCAAGCAAACTAATAATTCAATAAATAGCCAATATCCAGTAACGAATAGGCTCAAATCAGTGGAAAATTTTGAATTTCTTTTTTTCTTTATTAGAAAAAGGAAACTCCACAAGATTAAGATATGGTATATATAAGTTCATTTTTTTCTCAGCATTGGATTGTTAATTGCGTTGGACTAATCCTCAAATCAATAGCACTAAATATCCAAAGCCAAAAAAAAAAAGATAACATGGAAGTTAAGTAAAAAACAACTACATAATAGTGCTTAGAATGTAACAACTAAGTCCCAAAAACTCAGTCTAGATAGCAACAAATTAAAGGTCCACAAGATAGTTATTTTATAAAAAATGTACCTGCATGTGATATTGATTGCGATTCATTTCCCTCTTGACTGGTAGAATGAGGGGTGCTTTCAGGCCGAGGCATACTCAATGTATGGGATGGAGAGCTTGAACGAGCATGTGAGGTTGAAGTGTGATCCCGTACTTGTGGTCCTGTATTCATAGTGACTGTATAATATAACATGCAATATATATAATTTGAAGTTCATGTTTTATTTGTTTGAAAAAGGAAAGTCCACATGGTGAAGATATAATCTAAGTTAATTTTTTATCTGCCTTTGATTGTTAATTGTGCTGAAAGTCCTCAAATCAGTTGTAATAAGTACTAAATATCCATAAAAAGAGGACCTAAAACAACATGAAAGTTAAGCCAAATGTAGTTATAAAATAGCGCTTAAAATGCAACAATTAAGTCCCAAAAATTCATTGTATAGAGCAAACAAATAAAATAGCCTTATTATTTCATCAAAGATGTACCTGCATGTGATATTGATTGCGTACAGAGGACAGCTTACGGCACGGAGTGAGGGAGTGATGGTTTAATTGTTTAAAAGTTAACTTTAGTTAAGAGTAAAAAGTTTTAATTTAAACCTAATAAAATTAAAAGTTTAATTCTAAAATATTTTTTCGGTCAGTCGGTTTTTACCGCAGATTAAGAAACTTAATACCGTAACCGCAACTGCACATGGTCGGTTACTGCATAGTCTGTTATCGATGGAGCTTGGGTCAGTCGGTTTACCGACCGAAATATGTCGGTTCGGTAGGCTAACGGTCGGTTTGTGCTTTTCGGTTGCAAAATGCCAACCCTAATCCTACTCCTACTATCATAGCACGAGAACAAATGTTTTACTGTGAATCAATGAAATAATTGAAAGAGTGGTTTCCATTTGGAGACCAATCACAGTCTATATGATCCCAGAAAAAGAAAGAGTAAAAAAAAGTGTGAGTAATAATTCATGTCCGAACTCAAATAATAGTAACCAATAAAATTTTATAATAGGTTGGGTAAGTGTTTTAGATAAATTAATCCCACTTAATAATTAATACAAAGGTGGATGAGATTAATTTCCACTAAGAATTAGTTGCACATCTTTAACCACAAGTGTTTATAGCGGACAAATGAACTCTTATAGTGTAAGATCAATTTCTCTAATTGAAACGTAGATTGTCTCTGTCAGAATTAAAATTTGTGACATACATGTATCAATATAAAAAAAAATCAAAAGAATAATTGGCCGTAGATCCACATAAAGTCCACTAAAAACACTTCTTACACATGCATGGTCAATTTTCAAGGTCAGAATATAATTACTCACAACCCCCCTCCTTGTTTATCAATCCAAACCCAATGGGAAATAGAGGATCCAGTGAATTATCTCCAGCATGTACCGGCAATTGTTCAACGCTCTTAAACCAAGTTGAAGATTCAAAATTTCCACCAACGAAAATGGCAGAAATAAGATCAAATAAACATACATATAAGTCAACAAAAATCGGGGAAATTGGAGCCAAAATTTTCCCTAAAATCAACAACACAATTTAACAAATTTAAATCAAAATAAAAAATATCACAAACAAACGAAAAATTGCATGTTTGAGATCGAATTGAAATTAAGAAATTACCTGAGAGAATGGTTGAATATGAGAGATTAGAGACAATATGATTGAAATCGTAGAGCCGATGGTAGCGAGATGGTGGCGGTGGAGAGCCGGTTGTGGAGGAATCTTAGAGAAGGGATTGAGGACTTTGATAGAATACGCGAGAGATTTGAGAGAAACGATGAAATATGTACTGTACCGGTGGTGGCGATCTGGTGTGGGAGGCGGATCGTCGATGGTGGTGGGTTAGTGGTGGAGGGTTTTGAGAGAAGGGATTAAGGGGTTTGGGAGAGAACGTAATAGTGATTTTAAGGGTTCTCAAACCTTATTAAACTATTTAAGTTAAAACTTAAAAAACTACGTAGTTTTGCTTCTTATTTTTTGAGACGCGAAAATATTTTGAGTGGAAATTTAAGCCGCCAAAAAAAACACATATATTTGGTACGGTTAATACTTGGCCGTCTCATATACTATTATTTGGCACCCTAAAAAGCGGCCGTTCCTAATAATTTGGTCCCTAAAAATCTTTTTTTTTTGTAGTGTTTTTTGGCAGATAGCTCTGTTTGAAGCTTTTTGATTTGTGTACTAGCTTCCTCTCTGCCTTTACGCTCAATCTCCATTAATTTTTGAGCTTCATTTTTCGCTGCTCGCTCGAGCTCCAATAACCTACTGGCCTCCCTCTTGCTTTGACGCTTGAGCTCTAGGGACCGGTGTACCTCCTCCAGAGCTGATTTTAGGTCGGTAGACTCTTTTTCAGCCTTTTTAGCCGGGGCCAAGACCCCGTCGCATTTAGCCTGTAACTCCTTGAGGTCATTATTGGACTTCTCCATAGTTGCAGAAAGAGGCCAGGAGCTAGTTCCCTCCTGGGCTATGTGGAGGGTCGAATAGAAGAGAGAAATGGCCTGAAACCAAAAGAAACATAGTCAAAAAACATAATAAAAGCCTGAAGTCTAGCGAAAGGTTGTTTAAACGCTCACCTGGCTGATGTGGAAGCCGAACTCATTGGCCACCTTACTTGTCCCCGCCTCCTTGGCATTCTAAAGCATACCCTTGCCTAGAGGAGGTAGGGTCATCCCTAGCACGAAGAACCCTGAGCCGTTTGACCCAGAGGACGCGGGAATATCAGCAATAGGACCACTCCTGAAAGCCGACTGCTGATGAGCGGTGGTGGGATCTATCTCCTGCACGTCCTAGTCATCTTCGGACACTACCTGCTTATAGGCAGCTCTGATGGGAGAGACGTTTGAAGGAGACGGGATACCCTCATCTTGGAGCTCCTCTAATCTCATCAGTCCCGTCTCTTATAAGCCAAGGGGAGTGAGGTCTACAAAAGGATTGGTCATCAGCTCCATAAACGAGCTGACGTCTTTTTCCCATCCCACGACCTGCTCTGGAACCAACTCTGTCTCCGCTTGCTTGGAAAGAACAGAGGATTCCTCTCTAACCTTAGATTTCTTTGTCGAAGGACCTCTCTGAAGAGTCCTTTTTCTCTTGGTTACTTTCGCCGGATCTATTACCAGAGGTTTATCTGCGAAAGACGGACAAAACATATCAGAACAGGTATAGAAGAGCCTCTTAAAAAAAACCTTAGAGGTCAGAAATTTATTGGGAGGCGGCGAGAAAGGAATCTGACGTAGAGGGACAATATTTAATAGAGCCCCCTTTATTGAACCACTTGCTGGCTGTTTGGACTTTCTTCTCACAAGCCCTCCTACCTCTTCCACCTCCTCAGTGGCTGGAGGAGCTGTGGTACCATATTTGGGGGTCTTGGCCGTAGCAGTTGAGGGGGTAGCCCTGATGAGTACCACAAACGACCTGTTAAGCTCGAGGTCTGCCACGGTTTGGATGGCAGAGTCCATGTCCCTGGGCCTAGGACCCAGGCCAAAACGCCAGAGCATCTCTGGAGCAGTAAGGGCCGCATAATTCTTCACCAAAAACTTCTCAGCATTTTTAATCCACTCATCGGAGACGGAAGCAGGTTTTCTCTCTACAAAAGCCAGCACAAAAAAATAAACAAATTATGTATGGCCAAGAAAAAAAAGACAGTACACAGTAGTTCATGAGCTCAAGTACTTACGAATGGAGTTTGGATCGGTGAACCACGTTTTCAGATCAATGACGTTAGGACATTGCGCTTCGTGCTCTCAACCGGATTCGGATAAAAAAAAATCTCTTTATCCAGTTCGAGATGCTAAAAGGGAGGTCTTGTATGATTTTGGAGGCTCCCAGCCTTGAAGAGCAACTTAGGGTTCCTCTATTTCTGCCCCCACTGTGCTTACACTGTAACAGGGTCAGGAACTCGTCGACAAAGATCTATTGACTCCATGCGGAGATGGCCTTGAAGATCAGAATGGACCTTATGAGGCAACTTCACATGTTGGGAGGAACTTGCACGAGGGCCAGATCCAAAGAGGCGAGGAGCTCTCTCAAGTGGTCGTCCATCGCAAACCTGAGCCCGTGCTCAAAAGCGGAGTCGTAGAAACAAACCTTTCTAGGTTGAAGTAGTAGGCTCTCTTCTCCGGCTCTGGAGCCCTAATCCTCACCTCATCATGGATCTAGTACCTATCTTTAAAGATAGGGATGTCCGGCTCAGAGAAGGTGGAGGCAATGGAAAAAAGGTCAGGAAATTGAGATACTCCGTGTACGCGCCGATAGCACTCTCAGTATACTTAATAGTGGGAGGAAGGCAAATGGTGACCTTGTTCAAATCGCTGTCAAGCATACGTATAGCGTTGATAGGTGGTAGGGGCAGAGTTGGAGATACATGGGGAGCAGCTGGAGCCACTCCTAAAGATGACCCAACCTCACTAACATTTTGGACGTTTAGGTTTCGCCCATGATCAGTGAGATGATCCATGAGAATGGCTAAAGTATGGAGAGGGGTAGAAGGGGCGAAGTAAGGTATTTTCTCGATGAAGTCCACCAAGGGGACACCTGAAAATCTCCTAAAATAGTGGTCTGAGCTAGGTCTGCCAGTTTAATAGAAAACGCGAATAGCCTAAGACTCTCAGAGCTCTAAAGATGCCTAGGGTTTAAGAAAAAGTGGAGATTCCGTTAAGTCGAAAGGGTTTATATAAGGTGTGTGGGAGAAGCCAACCGTCCACTCAGAGCCTTAACTGTCCACTCACAAACCTGCTACCACACGTTTGCACGTCCTCCAAGGAAAATAGAATTAACGCACACGATCTCTTTAAGAAGAAATAAGGGGCCCACAAGGTCTATGGGTTCAAGTCAAGTGCCATAAAAAACGGCCAAAAATTCGCACCTTGGGCAGCTCCATTGCCAGGGATTGGAGCTCCCTCAGACCTCCTTTGGAAGTTTATCATCCCCAGTCAGCTCTTCTGAGCTAAATGACAAGGATAGGGGCAATTAATAGTGCAGATTATTAATTCAATTTGCCTTGCCAACCCCGAATTGACACGTGGCTGTTCACATCAGCCATTAGGCCCGCTTCAGCGCGAAGAGCTCGGAGGAACCCTATTAAGACTTTGTGTGAAGGATAGAGCTCTTCAAGAATTGGGTACCCCCTCAAAGGTCGACCACGTACTACAAATTGCAAGCATTGGACTCCAGAGCTCTTTCGGCGAGCTCTAGAACGCTCTCTCTTTCTTGCCTAACCACTCTGGCAGAATGGTTAGCAGAAACATGAGCAGCTGTCACCTGCTCTATAGAGCGCGCAAAAATCCCATCACCTTCATTAAATGCACATCAACTGCATTTAATGCATCGAAATTAATGGAGAAGCAAGGTCAGAGTTGGTATTGATTAAAGTATGGTACTAGACCTGCTCTAGGAGCTCTGGTCACACGTATCCTACAATCATATATATACAAGAAGTATTTACTTCTCCCAACAACCAAGTTCTGATCAAGTTCCAATTGAGAAGAACCAGAGAGAAACAAGACACACCACAAGTAAGCATAAAAAAAGAGAGGCAGAGCTCGGCAACTTGCTTTAGGACTCCTCAATTAGAGAGACTGAGATTATAATTAGTTCAACTTTCCTCTTATTGTAATATTAAGAGAATAGAATAGCCAGAGAGACTTTTGCGAGTTTGAAACACTTGATTGGTCCCCTATCAATATAAGGCAAACCAAGCTCCTAGCTTCATTCCATAGGGGATGATTAACCCATATTTTCATACGAGGCCAACTTCCTTTATAAATCTTTGACTCCCTTAAATTCAGTACTTTTACTGCTCTAATTATTTGATATAATTATTTGACTGTGTGGTCTAAAGTACCCTTCCAGTTTTTAGCACCAACATTGTCCAACCCGATGAGTGTGTTAATACTTCTAATGAGATCTGGATGTTAAAGAAATGGATTACTAACACGGCACACAAAATGTATTGAGAAACCGAAAGACGAAGCGGGTGCCTAACACCTTCCCTTTCCATAATGTAGTCTATGAACTCAGAGAAAGGTTTCACAAATTGTTTTATCTTTCTAGAGCCAATCCAAAAGTCTAGAGTCGATCCGAGCCTAGTATAGTGAATCTTGGCCCAATCTCTGTAATGTCTAAGTTGCCAGTGTGTTAATACTTGTAATGAGATCTAGATGTTAAAGAAACGGATTACCATCATGGCACACAAAATGTATCCATAAACCGAAAGGCAAAACGGGTGTCTAACACCTTCCTTATTTGTAATATAGTCAATGAACTCAATGAATTATTTCACAGACCGTTTTGTGAGATTCTCATTGGTTTATAATTTATACCTTTTGTCTGTTTTCAGGTAAAATATACTGATGATTCTACATAAGTGTCAGAATGTAAAACCGACCAAAACGAGAACTCAAAGACGAGCACGTAGCGAGTCGAGATTTGGCGGGGTACAAGTTAGGGTTCTCAGAACTACTAGTATGACTATATCACCCTTCTTGCTCGAATAATATGTCTTTCAATGCCTTAATATGTATATGTCCAATTAAATCATTTACAATTTTGTGTCACATCAGTTTTTATCCATTTTTTAAAAGTAATTATTTGCAAAATGGATCGAATAGGCTACAATATTTTAGTCTACAAGTAGTCATATTACAAAATGCAATCTTCACAATTAACATTTATTTATTGTTGGTATGTACAAAATATGTCAGCAAATATACATGAAATGAAAAGTTATCATCCAAGTTAATCATATTGTTGTGGAAGTTAATCAGATTACAAAAACCATGCAAAATTAGTGTCGAGGCAATGTGACTACTAATTTGAAAATATCTAGCATTAAGCAGTTTAAAGATTTAAGAGAATCTTCAATGATAGTGTAAAAAATAACGGATAAATCATGTGTCTTAATCAATTTCTACACAAAAGGTGAAGTCTAAAAAAAATATGTTCCAATGATGCATTTGTAAATCTTGTGTAAAAATTTGAAAAAACCAATAAAATAGCAACACATGTGAAATGCCATTTCATATAATTTTTTATAATTTTTTTTATAACCACATTGGATATTGTTTTATTTATTTTGATGTGTAGATTTCAAATATATAATTTTAATTAAAATTCATATTTTGTATTAAAATTTATAACAATTTAAAGTTTTATAAAAAAGATTGTGGCATTTATTTATTGAATTCAAATTCAAGAATTTAATTTGGTTTGAAATTTAAAACAGTATTTATAATTTGATTACTTCCTAAAATAAAAGAACCCCCAATTTTAGGGAATAAAAGATTTTAATGAAAAAAAAATCAACAATGGGCAAAACTGTAAATAGTTTTATAATCACATTGGATATTGTTTTATTCATTTTGATAAGTAGATTTCAAATATATAAATTTAATTAAAATTCATATTTTGTATTAAAACTTATAACAATTTAAAGTTTTATAAATAAGTTGGTATAAAGAGAAAGTTGAAATAGCAATGTAAATAGACCGTGAATTTTACGCTACACTTTTACATAATTCCGACGTGTCCAAGTATCTTAAAAGACAGTTGGGGACAAAAACTTTTACAAATTGTGTATATTTCACACAAAACAAAAATTTATACTACTGTTAGAGCATCTCCAACCATTGTGTAAATTTTTTTGTGTAAATCCTATGTGTCACGACACTTTTACACAAAACTTGAAGTGTAAAAAAATATGTTCCAATGGTACATTTTAAAACTTTTGTATAAATTTTGAATGAACCAATAAGATAATTATGGATATTAAATATCATTTTATGCAATTTTTAATTATTTGTTTCTTGAATTTTGGTATACATAATATTATAACAACAATGGATCTTAATTTGTTGGTCTTGACTAGTAGATTTTAGATATATAATTTTTATTAAAATATATGATTTCTATTAAAAGTTATTACATTTTAAAGTTTTATAAAATAATTGAGGAACGAAAAAGCTGACGTGACAGTGTAAATTTGGGGTGTATTTTACACATTCATTTTATACAAAAGCTAAATTTAAAAGATTGCTGGAGCTCAAAATTTTTACAAGTTTTGTATATTTTACACAAAACCTAAATATACAATACTATTAGAGATGCTCTTAGAGATGATCTAAAACCTTCTTAAGTTGTAGCATGATGAATCATGAAATATATAGAATTAAACCATTTAAAGATTTAAAATCATCTTAAATTGTAGCATTCATTTATTGAATTCAAATTCAAGAATTTAATTCAATTTGAAATTTAAAACCGTATTTATAATTTGATTGCTTCCTAAAATAAAAAAAAACCCCAATTTTAAGGAAAAAAAGATTCTAAAGAAAAAAAAAATCAACAATGGGCAAAACTTTAAAACCATAAAAAAATATTATTATATAAAGTAATTTTACTGGTACTTGAAGCCTTATATTAATAAAGGGTTATTTATGGCCCTTAATTGCTAGGGTTAATACTATTACTTTATAATAATTTTTATTGATTTAAATCATTAAAAACAATTAAAATTAATAATTGTTCGTAGGTCAGCGAATTCCGTGGCGCATAGTATTGTTAGAGCTGCGAATTCTTTGTCTGGTCAGAGGGTGTTTGAGTACGTTTGCCCCTCTTTTATTTCGGATGTAATTGCGATTGATTTGATTGAATAAACTTTATTTTCTGATCGTCAAAAAAAAAAAAAAAAAAAAAATTAAAATTAATAATTATCACAACTTTTGGAGAGTTAGTAACGCATAAGGCAATTCAAAATTTTGGACTAGAAAACATAAAAACCTATAAAAGAAAAAACATAAAAAAAAAAAGGCAACCACAGCCGCATGTGACCGCGATACATGGGATATTTTCTCAAAAGTAGTAGGGGTAGGTTAGGGTGAAAGTACAGAAGAAGATAGAGAGAGAAAGAGAGAAACCCTAAAAACAAAATCATTTCATCTCACACCTGTACTTCTCTCTCTCTCTCAAACTGAAAGCAAAGGAAAGGAGAAGAACTCTTCTCTCTTTCACAGATCTATTTTTTTAATTTTAATTTAACTTTTCTCCTTCAATCTTCTCTCTTCCAACAACACCATGATGATCCCGGCAACGGAATGGTACCGGCGGCGAGGTAATTTTTTAATTTCTTTCTTTGTAGATCTATTCAATCCAAAGTTATATTAAAGATCTGACTTTTTTTATTTTTTTTTAAATAAAAAAAAAGATTTGATTTTTTTTTTTTTTGGTTTCCTAATTTTCAGATGCAAAATTTCGAAACAATCGATTCGATCCCCCCCACCTCCGTCTACCACTCGATCCCTTCCACCGCCGGCGGGGCCCGGAAGAGCGTCTATTCGACCCCCACCTCCGTCTCTACCACAAGGTACGCGACCACATGATTTATATTATTTTTTTATGTCCCAAAGTCATGAATTTATAATAACAAAACAGATAAATTGAAATTAAGATGATGATTATTTTGTACGGTTTTTTTTTTTTTTTTTTTTTTTGTAATGTGATACTCTGAAGCGTTAATTTTTTTGTAGTCCAAAGTTAAAGTAAATTTGAAATTTTTTATGGAGTGTTCAAAACAATAGACTTTAAATTTGGTGTAAAGGAAATCTAGATAAATAGGATTTTTTTTTCCCTGAGGGAACACTTATCTAAATAGATAAATAGGTAACTTTGAACAATTTTTTTCAACAGAGGACTTTCAAAAAAAAAATTAAAAAAATTTCTTTACTTAGATCACTTATCTAGATAGTTTTAAAGTAAAGCAAATGGACTTCATACTTTAATACGGAGAGGGAATGGCACTTATGTTTTGTATGGGGTGTGATTTCTTCTT
Organism: Lonicera japonica; assembly: GCA_021464415.1. Taxonomy (NCBI): domain Eukaryota; kingdom Viridiplantae; phylum Streptophyta; class Magnoliopsida; order Dipsacales; family Caprifoliaceae; genus Lonicera; species Lonicera japonica. Next base: position 22,110,168 of record CM038471.1, read on the forward strand.
AATAAGTACAAAAGCTTCAATTTTTTTATGGGGTGTTCAGTTTTTCGGAATGTGTCAAATTAATAATTTCACTTTTTTTGTTTTACTGGACAAAATCACGGCACTAAATCCCACGATAGCAACTAGTTGTATCATTGAATGCAAGATTGGAATTTTCATAGAAAGAAAATGTGAATCGAGTGTGTTTGATTTGCTTAATTTTCTTCATGGAAAATTTTAAGGCATCAAGGGGTTTAAGGCAAGGGGACCCTTATCCCCCTTTTTATTTGTGCTAGTATAAGATGTTCTTAATCTAATGGTGGAAAGGGCAAAAAATAGAGGGTTGGTTGAAGGGTTTTCAATCTGAAAGGAAAACACTGGCTTGTCACATCTCCAATTTGCCGATGATACTATTTTCTTCCTTTCTAAGTAAGAAGAGAAAATCGGTAATTTAGTTGGCATTCTTGACATCTTTGGTTATGCTTCGGGCATAAAAATCAACATGGCAAAAAGTGAAGTGGTAGGCATCAATGTGGATGAGGAGGAATTAGGATTGATTGCAAGAAGGATCAGTTGCTTTATGGGTAGTTGGCCTATGTCTTATCTAGGACTTCCTTTGGGGGATAATCCATCTAGAATGGGGTTTTGGACGCTGGTTATTGAGAAAGTTGGTAAGAGGCTTGGTAGTTGGTCATGAGGTTGCATTTCAAAAGGAGTGATAGTTACACTTAGTCATTCGGTGTTGGAATGCATTCTGACTTATTTTTTTTATCTCTCTTCAAAATTCGAGTTTCTATTGCAAAAATATTGGAAAAACTTGTGAGGGATTTTCTTTGGGAAGGCTATGACAGGGGAAAGGGTGAGCATTTTGTGAACTGGGACAAAGTGTCGAAAATTAAGACGTTTGGTGGCTTGGGAATTGGATATTTGATCCATAGTTGTCAAAAGCTCAAGGCGCACCAAGGCGCCAAGGTCCCTGGAGCCTAGGCGCAAGGCGCAAGGCGCAGGCGCGCGCCTTTTTGAAGTGAGGCGCACCCCTATACAAAAATTTGAAATATATTATTCTAGTCATAATTTTTACAAATTACTTTAATGTCATACAATCTAGAGCTAAATAAATCATCACTTATAATTATATATATATCACTTATAATTTAATAATTCTGGAAAAATTACAATTTAGTGATTCTAGAAAATATATATATCATTTACAATTTAATAATTCTAGAAAAATTATATATATCACTTATAATTTAATAATTCTGGAAAAATTATATATATCACTTATAATTTACTAATTCTGGATAAATTATGTACATCACTTATAATTTAATAATTCAGTAAAAATTATATATATATATATCATTTATAAGTTAATAATTCTGGAAAAAATATATATATGTATAATATTTATAATTTAATAATTCTGGAAAAAATATATCTATATATATATCATTTATAATTTAATAATTCTGGAAAGTAACGTGAGTCAGTGAGGAGCAAAAAAGTGAGTCGGTGAGGAGAAAAATAAAGTGAAGAGCAGAAATAACGTGAGGTCAGAAAAGGAGCTGCAAAAATTAACTTGCTGTGTTCTTCGAGAATAAGAAAAAGAAGAAAGAAAAAAAATAGCAGCATAACAGGAGAAGAACGAAGAAGAACGAAGAAGACGAACGAAGACGAAGAAGAATACCGGTTGAAGATCGATCGACGGCGACGGCGTGAAACGAATAAGAAGAAGAACGAAGAAGAACGAAGAAGACGAACGAAGAAAAGAACAAAGACGAAGAAGAATACCTGTTGAAGATCGGTCGACGGCGACAGCGTGAAACGAAGAAGAAGAGATCGACGGCAATGGAACCAGGAAGAGAAGCGTGAGAGTGAGACGGCGTGAAACGAGTAAGTGTGTATTAGGGTGAAACGGCTTCGTTTAGAGCGAAAAAAGAAAAAAAAAAACGCCTACCTTCAGAAATCCCCGCCTTGATGCGCCTGGAGCCTGGAGCCTAGGCGCCAAAATCCCTCGCCTTTCAGAACGGGATGCGCCTTCTAGTAGGCGAGGCGCTACCTTTGCGCCTGGAGGCGCCTGGAGCCTAGGCGCGCGCCTAGGCGCGCTTTTGACAACTATGATTTGATCAATAGAAACTCAGCTCTGTTGGGGAAGTGGCTATGGCGCTATCCGCTGGAACAAACTGAAGGTTTTTTGCTATACTTTTAGAGAAAGACTATCTAAATGTTGCCCCCTGTCCATGATCGGATCTTTGAGATTAGTAAGATTTTAGGTTTTAGGGTTAAGAATCATGGATTGAGAGTGGATTTGGATGGATTTTCGGTGGTTTCATGGTAAGATTGATGGGGTTTCATGGTTTGACCGTGGGTTTCTACATAGAGAAAGAGTGTCTAGAGAGAAATTTTATCGGAAAAAAGGGTTCTACTCAAATCTAAAGAACATTATATCTAGGACAATTAATTAACTAAATTGAGACAATGAAAGGATGGCTCACGCTTAGCAATGTATTAAACAGCGATAGGCAGGTTTGAGGCGTTTTGTCTAGACGAGGCGAGGCGTAAGCCTCTTTTTTATTTAATTTTTCTCTAATAAAATCATAAAAAATATAAATTAAATTGCATTATATACCAAAGTTTTAACTAAATGATTTTATTTATTACTTTTCAAAATTTTAAATAAGCAACAATATATATATTTTTTTTAAAAAAACCTCATTTAATGGACCCATTAGTAATTATGTAAATATTCAATATAACTAAGGTTAGGTAGGTCCTTTAGCACTTAAAATTAAAACCCTACACTTCACAAGGTTCTCTCTATGCAAAATGCCTCACAAGCTTCGAATGAAGAAGAAGAAGCTCCAACGTGCGCAGCTCTCTCTCTCTGTTTGTTGGTCGTTTCTTTCTGGCTCTTTGTGCAACGTCTTTTTTTTTTTTTTTTTTTTTTTGGGTTTGGGACTAGGGTCGTAAGATTTTATCTTATTTCTTTTCATTTTTTTTTAAAATAACATAATGCATCAAACACACGTACTTTCACTCAATCCACGCCCCAAATGTCTGGAGGCCTACGCCTCAAACACGCCTCAGCCAGAAGGAGCGTAAGCCTCAGAAATTGGCCAAAAAATAACGTTTCAGAACCTTTTTCTCACTCCTCGCTTTGAGGCGCGCCTCGAGGCATACGCCTCAAACGCCTTTTAAAACATTGACGCTTAGTATATAGTATAAATGTGTGTGTATGCATTCAATCAGATGAAACAGTTTTTCATATGGGTTTGTTGGATTCTGCAGACATCCACAATAAATGACATGCACAAGAGATTACAAGAGTACAACACAAGCCTGTAGCCATGCAACAGTAAACTACAATTGGAGCTTGCTACAGCTAACGAGACTCGCAAGCACACGGAGAAAGAGAAAGTTGCTGCAGTGTAGAACCTAAGCATCTTAAGGGGTCACTATAATTCAGGATCAGCTCACTTCACTACTTCTAGAGTAAGTCGCTTCATTTATTAATATCTTTTGTATTTTTTTGGGGTAAATTATTAATTTTTATTATGTACAAACAAAACAGTACAAGAGAACCAGGGGCATACCCCCACACTAAACAACCAATATCCTCTCGCTTAAACCCTGCCTACATATTTGATATTTCCTAGTTATTATAATTCCTTCTAGCAGACCAAACACAAGCTTTGTCAGCTTGTTAGCTTCAGATTGTGCTTTGTCAGCTTGTTAGCTTCAGATTGTTATAGTTGTTCTGATGTTTGTTAGGGTCTAGCAGCAGTGAATTCTGTAGGATCCAGGGGCTTTGTGATTGGTTGTTTTTGTTGTTTTCAAGGCCTGTTAGTGGAATCCTCTTCCACACTCAGGTTCTCTTTGCTTGTTTTCGATTTTTCTTTCAACATAAGCCTTTTTCTGATAAAAAAAAATAAAATTAGATGAAACAGTTTTTCATCTGGGTTTGTTGGATTTTGCAGACATCCACAATAAATGACGTGTACAAGAGATTGGCAAGAGTACAAGACAAGCGTGCAGCCATACAACGGTAAACTACAGTTGGAGCTTGCTACAGCTAACGAGACTCGCAAGCACGTGGAGAGCATCTTAAGGGATCACTATACTTCACTACAGGATCAGCTCACTTCACTACTTCTAGAGTAAGTCTCTTCCTCCACTGCCTACATATTTCCCAGTTATTATAATTCCTTCTAGCAGACCAAACACAAGCTTTCAGCCATATCAAACTGTTCTTCTCATCCTCTCCCACACTGACATCCCCATCCTTGGATAAACTCCAAGCACTTCATCTTCTCTATCAATACTAGTTTTGAATATTTATCCAAGTTTCATTAAAGAAATAACCCCAAGTGCTTGTTGCCTGAGATCCGGAGGTATTTATAATTATAGAGAAGGCCAAAACATTGAAAGAATTGCGAAATTAAAGCATGCTTGGGTTTGCCGAAGTAGTTTGTTAGTATTAACTACAATTCAAATTAGCCGACCTTGAGCCGTCGACCCAAGGCATAGTTTTGGCATTTGATCTAAGTTGTTATATGTTACCAAGATCTATCTAACAATTACTAACATCAATAATGACCAAACTTGGAAGTACTGATAAAAAAGGGCTGATACCAAGATCCTTAGAACAAGTATTTGAGACTGACCAAAACCTTCAATCACGAGCATTGAAATACAAAATGCGTTGGATCATTTCTTTATTTCTTTTTGGGTGCGTTGGCGGCCTTGGCTGCCTTCTTTGCATCCCTCTTCATTGCTGCCTTGATGCACGCCTTCTCATGGATGCGCTGGGCTTCAATTTTGTAGAAGACCGCGTGACAGTGGATACAGTTCGACGGGACCCCTCCATCTCGTGTCACACGTCTATTAGACATTTTTTGCCTGTTCGTGTGTTGTCCTGCCATGACTGACGGCTAAGATGGAAAAGTGAAAAACAAGAAGAATGTCAGGGCTTTATTTCCATTCCATTGGAAACCAAACAATAGAGTGGGAGTGGGAAGCTTTTCCTTATCCCTATTCCAATGTTGTTCCAAACGTTGAAATGGAATTATAAAAAGTATTCCTTCTGAGATTGAAAGGAAAATGAATTGAGCTCTTATTCCCATTCAATTGTGTGGGTGAATAGTTTAGTCAATTTGGGGAGCATGTATTGTACTTTCTTTTAAGCGAGTGAGTTGTTTAAAGCAAGTAGTTAGATGAGGGGCCTTAGACCATTGTTGTATAAAAGGATTGATTGATTGATTGTTTAATTCAACTCAAACATGCAAAGATTATTCAATCCAAACACAGCAAAAAGATGATAGATTAATTCAATTTGAGATCATTATTAATTCAATAAAATAGTATTCGTACCTGTTGGTTGATACTGTGTGTGAGTTGAGAGTTTTTCGAGGGAAATGTTAGTTGATATTGGGAGGAGTTCGAGGGAAAGGTCAGATCTCAAAAACCCTAAATTACCTCTCGAAAACCCTAAATTACCTTGCCCTTTTGCTATTTGGTAAATGGGCTTAAGCCCGTTTAAAATGGTTTTGTTAACCAGTCCGTTAAAAAAAAAAAAAAACACGAGGATTAGGAGTCCATCGAGAAAAAATTAGAATTTTACAGCCTTTTAATTTTTTTTTTATGTTCGGCCTTGTTCTTCAAATTCTAACTTAATTTATTTCTATAGACAATTTCTTATAGTTAATTTATGAAGTTTTTGAACAAACTTTTTCAATTTACCTTTTTAAAAATTTAAAGGTGTATTCACTAATTAAAATTAACTTATAATTGTATTTTTGAGTTTTAATTTAGATTCCTAATCAAAATTTATTTCCATTTAATTTATTTCCTATTTTCTTCAAAGGATTTTTAAAAGTTTTTATTACTAGAATAATTTATCCCTGGTTTGAGAGATGAAAATATAAACCTAAAATCATATTAGTTTAAGTACGGTTAGCTCTTCAACTTTGACCGTTAGTCAACTACAATTAAAATGTCTATATGAATTGAACCCTATATTTTACACAAGCTGTAATATGTTTGTGCATAATTAAAACGTATATTTTGGAACTATTAAAAAATAACCAAAGTTCACAAGATTTTTTTTCCTCAAAACGATAAAAACATTGATTTGAAATATTTTTTTTAAAAAATATCTATGTAAAAAAAAAAACAAAAATTACGTTGGAAAATTTTAAAATTCTCACTTTACATTTTTCGAAGTATAAAATGACTTGGGTAGGTTCACCGGTCATTGTAATTCAATTATGGTTGTCTAACAACCAAAACTTACAAGTTAACTATGCTATTAAAAATAGGTGTCAAACTTTAAATTGTCAAAACTTTGGTAGTCAAACTCAATTTCAATATAAATTGTGGGTGTCAAAGTACAAATGACTATTTTTATTTGCTTAATTAAAGTGGACGTACTTATTAATTTAGTGAATATTTTTATATAAAATTATTAATAAAATAATATTTATAAAACTTAAATCAATACTTTTTGTAAGTCTATTCACACTCTCAGATTTATTTAATAAATAACGCAGATCAACTTAACAATATGAATTAACTGCAAGAAATAGTTAATACAAATAAAATCAACCACATTATAATTCATGACATTTTTTAAATTCTACGTATATGACATCCAAACATGAGAAATTGCAATCGAAGAAATTTTAAACGATGAAATTTTAAGTTCCATCATTTACAGTTTCGAAATTGACCCGAACCTGTTTATGCTTGATTCAAACCTGCTAAGTCCGTGTCGAGCTTGTGTCAGGTTAACGTGTCGAGTCAAATACTATCAACCCTAATTATAGTAAAAGAGAATTTTTCATACGCAAGCCCTTTGTTTTAGCGTGAGCCTAGCTCAGATGGTGGGCCCACTAAGCCCATGAGCAATCTGTTCGACAAAGGCACAGGCAACACCCTCCCTAATTCAATTCCAATATGGAATTTTTCAAATTATTATTATAAATAAAGGAGCCATTTCTTCATTCATTCAGTCAGTCAGTCAGTCATTCTTTCTTTATTTTTATTTTTTACCTTTGACATGATAAAAAATGTATATTGTTTTTGCTAAATTCCTAGGGCCTAAATGAAGTAAGAGACAAAGATTTTGAAGATTGATTTCATATTTTATTGTTAGATTGTACGTTGGATTGTTACTTCAATTTCATGTTCTTAATTTAAATTATTATTTTATCAGTTCTTCTCATAGAATTACATGCTTAGATTTTTTTTTAACTGTTTATAATAGGGTATTAATATCGCCAGAGCATCTTTCTTATTTTATGAACGAACATATAATACCCCCAAAAATATTGACAGATTGTATATTCCTTACTTCGCTTTATCCTTTCTGCTATTGTCCTTTCTAATACTTATTAACCAAGCACCTTTAAAAGAAAAAAAAAACATTTATTAACTAAGCATATACACATAAACGGATATGTGATTGAAAAGAGAAAAAATAAATTCTTAGTTCCTTGAAAGTGTCTCAGAAACTACGAACGAATAGGCAAGTTAAATCATAAAAGAATAAAACTTAATATTAAATAAGTGAAAGACTAACTTAAAATTAAAATTAGCACCCCGTTAAAGAGTGTCAATCTTTGCATGCTGATTCATATCTTTATTATATTGATGACTAGTTTATTACGCATGATTATTTTTTAAACATCGACGCAATATTTTGGGTTCGGAATTCAACATGTCCATATATCTTATTATTGTATAAATGTTCCTAGATATATTCGGCATGTCGCCATTTCTTGTTTTAATATGTCTACTTATCTTGCTAACATATAAATGTTTCTAGATATATTAAACAAATAAAATATTTTGCAACTTTTGCTATCTCATCAAAGTTATACTATATTTGTCTCAAAGTAAACAAACATGTCTTAATAATCTTCTATAAAAATCATAGGAAAATTCGGCAAAGGAGTATCATCCTATCCTAATTACCTAATTCTAATTCAAGATGGATTTTTCAATTATAAATAAAAGAGCCGATCACATCACATTCGATTTCTCTTTCTTCTTCTTTCAATCTTTATATATATATATATATATATTCCCTTTGAGAGCATTAATAGATAATATTATTGATTAATTTCTGGAGTTTGAATTGTTGGAATTAATTCACTTAAGTCATCATGTCAAATCAGCAAGATATAAGTAAAACACAATTAAACAGCGTACTTAGATCCATGACAAACAATTGCGAAATGCGAGGATCAATCACAATAATAACACGGATCGAGCGGATATGTGGTTTTCCTCAACCAAATCGCTTTAGTTTCTTGATGAGAATTTTTGATTTTTTTTAGACCGGGAGAAGGGAGCCGTATTTTGATTTGGTGTATTGGGGACCATAATTCTAATATCTTCTTTATATTTAAACTAATTAGATTCTCATTAAACCCTAATAAGCCTATATAAGGTATCTACACATTTAGCTCACATTTATTTGAGTAGTCTATGGACTTAACAAAAAATTAATTAGACCACTAAAAATTAGCCCATTAATTTAAATAGCAAATATAATTGAAATATTATAATATGTTGTCCATATGAATTAGAAAATATAAATTTTCTAACAATCTCCCATTTGGGCTACATATTACTCCAGAAATAATTATATCACATAATTCTTTAATAGGGCATCCGTTTGCTATTTATCCTTAAACTTCTCCTTAAATAATCTAGTCTATCTCATGTACGAGTACTGGAATTACCGCAGCTTTTATCACACTAAAGTCGTGACCAAACTATGATTATCACCATACTAATACATTTAATAACATAGATCAAATGTGGATGAGTAGCATGAAAATTACATGCAATGTGATCTTAGACATGCTTATTTTCAACTGACCCAACTTTAATGAGATCAACATTAATAGAGGTGTTAAAAAATCGAACCGGAACGTCAAACCGGATGGACCAAATCGTAAAATGGACCGATTTGGACCGGACCATTTGAATTCGGTTCGGTCCGGTCTAAATTTTTGTGGACCGAACCAGTCTTCGGTTTTGTTAATTTTTTACTCCTAAAAACCGGACTGGACCGAATATATTTATATTTAAAAAAAAAATTAAAAATATATATACTTACAATTAGTGTTGCCCTAAATCCTTCTTAACCCACGCCACTCGCAGACCAAAAAAAAAGACCCACGTCACTCTGCTCCTCTCTTCTCCCTTCCCTTCCCCTCTCTCTCTCTCGCATGTACTTTCACCGTCCGCCGTGCATGATGGCTTCACCAATTGATTCCGTCGATCCCTCCCTCTCCGACGTCTCTAGCCCTAGCTTTAGTTACACAGTTCCGGCGGTGCTTGCTTCAATTACATATCCTCCATCTTCACAGCCCTAGCTTCAATTACACATCTACGGCCGGTGCTAGCTTCAGTTACAGAGCCCTAGCCCCTCAACCAGTAAGTAATTCCTATTTCTCTCTCTCTAAATTTATTTGTTCATTTTCCTTGTGAATTGGCTTTATTGAGTTCCATTTCCGAGTCTGATGTTTACTTCGAAGCTTTTGCTTTCTCAAATCATTTCTATGATAAATTATGAATTGGTGTTCCTGATATGTTCCTCTTTTATATTTCTCCCTATTACTTAGTCTTGTTCGGTTGGCTTTTGGCTACATTTGGATTGAAAATAAGGTACTTTCATTGATTAGACTATTTATATAATATTCATGTTTACAAGGTGTTTGACAGATTGCCTAAGAGAATATTTTACTTGTCTAATAATGTGTTAACAAAAATCACACATCAAACAAATTTATGTTAAATTTAAATAACCTAAGCTCTATCTGTTGTGAAATAACATCTTCTTCTAAAAACGTACATAATGCATTTAGGATATCTAACTTTGACTACTTACATAATTGATCTCGTTTATAATATTTCTTTAGATTTTGATTAAGTATTTAATGCATCTATCACTCCTTTTGCGTTTAGATTTATAATTGTCTACACTAAAAATTTGAATCCAGATCGATGTTATTACTGACTAGGTAAAATTGCCTTTATATATAATGCACTTTTGTGCCTGGATTTGAAATTATATCACTTCTTGGGTATAAATAGATGGCAATTTAGTTTGATGAATTAATGAAATGCATTGTTTGCAGCTAAACACAATAATGAAGCAGAAGCAGAAGCAGGGGAGACACTAACAGATGCATTTGAGACCAAGCGGGTAAAGAGGGAGAATATTTTCATTACTGCCAAGGCTAGCTAACTACCTCTTTAAAGTTTATCATTATTCTTTTCCAATTTTACATCATGATTTGTACTAACATGACATTAACTTTGCTATTCAACATGTAATGTATATACATTAAAAAAACTTAGACCAGGATCATCTGAGGCAAGCTTCTTTACTGCTATCTTTTTTGTTTAATAATTGGAAAAGATATGGCTGAGGTACTTCTCATTTGGGTTGCTTCATTTTTGTTTCAGTCATCTTTTGATCCTAATACAACTTTTGGGCCCAAAAAAAAACGCCCAGACCGAATGGACAGATCGAAACCGGACCGGTCTGGTCCAGTCCGGTCCTAACATGCTTTTCGGTCCGGTCCGGTCTTCAAATTATTAGGACCGAAATGTCCGGTCCGGTCCGATCATATGCTATTCGGTCCGGTCAACCGGACCGTGCACACCCCTAAACATTAACCGTCCAAACTTTATGTTAAACCACAATGAAAGAGAAAAACAAATATTCAGAGTTAAGACGAAAATAAACCATCTTTTTTATTCTGCAGAAAATATGTGTCTAAATAAAAGAGCATCTATGATACAAACTCCCAATAAACCAACACTTTATTAGATAAGACAAAACCCATATGAGCAATATGCTCATAAAATACCTTATGTGTTAAGGCTTTAGTGAACGGATCCGTAATCATGGAGTTTGTACTTATATGCTATATAGACACGACAACTCTGAACTCTTCTTTAATAACAAAAACTTAATATCTATGTGCTTTAGATTTTTGAAAAATTTCTGTTGTTGTCGACTATAGCACAATCAATTTATTGTCACAAAATATCTTTAATGGTCTGTCGACATTATCTATAATCTGCAGCCTAGTGACAAAATTTTGCAGCTATATCCCATTAAAAAAATCGAAATCAGAATACCATATGATCTCTAACTGATCTGATTTTCGATACGTATATATAATCCTTTTTGTTCTCTTTAAATACCGTATAATCTTTTAATTGGCTGTTTTCCGAAATATATCATAGGGTTACTTAAATATCTACCAAATATCCTTACTATGAACGCTAAACCCAGATGCGTACATACGTGATGATATATCAGACTCCCTACAACTAATGCATAAAGAATCTTTTGCATCTCTTTCTTTTTAAGTTTATTTTTGGGCACTGGCTGAGACATAATTGTCTCATTTAACAATGGGAGTATTTCCTGAATGACAATCTTTCATGCCAAATCTAGTAAGAACTCTTTCAATATATCTCTTTCATGATAACTCTAGGATACCCAACAATAATGTCGATGTATCTATATTCTTAATACAAAAGAGATATTATCAACATAAAATACTAGGAAGATAATCCTGTTCCCACTTAACAATCATCAACCGATATACCTCAAAACCATACGAGATAATGTCTTGATGAAGTTTGTAATACCATTGACGGAAAAATCCCTTAAGCATAGATGGATTTCTTTAATTTCACTTCTTCTTGAGGTTGTTGAGTTTGCTATTTAAAAAGTTTTTAACATTGTCTTGATAATTTTGATTTGCATTTGAAACAATGTCAGGAATTTGTTCTTAATCATTGTCAATAGCAACACTTAGAATTTAAATAAATTCATCCTCACAGACAATGTCTATAACTTTATCTTCCTATTCAAACTCAATCTCCTCAAGAAATCTGGTATTTTTCGTCTTAATAAATGATTTATTCAAGGGATTGCAAAATTTATAATCTCTCAATCTTTCTGTGTATCTAACAAAGTAGCAGATAATTTCTTTATGGCTTTGCTACAACTAGACAACCTGTTTTAGCTACTGCTTTGATATAACATTGTTTATAAAATATGCTGCAGTCTTAAGTGTTTCTTCCTAGAGTCATTATGGTAGAGAAAAATGATTAATCACGCTCCTTCCTATATCTTTAAACTTCTGTTTTAGCTCTAAGCAACACTGTTCATAATAGGTCTACCTAGCATGGTGTACTGTGAGATGATTCCGCATTTCTCTAAGAATTTCATAAAGGTCCAGAACGTTATTTACCTTATCTGTTTTATCTACCGTAGTATTCACCACCACAATTAGATTTCACGGCCTTAATTTTCTTGCCTAGTTGATTTTCAACTTCGACTGTGAAAGCCATAACAACGTTTAAGGATTGCAACTTCTCATTAATTAAATATAAGTACCCTTAATAATTGTCATGAACATAATAAAATACTTTTAACCATTCCAGGAGGCCGTAGAGAACAGTTTACAGATATTCACATTAATTAGTTCTAAGACGGTTGAACTCCTTATGCACCTAGTTTCTTATGTTTGTCCATTTTCCCTTTACACATTAAATACATATTTTAAAATCTGTTAAATCCAGGGGTTTCAAGAATTCTACAAGTCTCTTAATTCTCTGTTTAGATTATTTGTCCCAAATGCTTGTGCCATAATATAGAAGAATTATTATCAGTTAATTTACGCTTTATATCACGTGAATCAATTTACAAGGTTTCATTACATGAAGTGATTGTATCCGTATATAAGTTGTCAATTAAAAAACTAGTAGCAAAATATTTGAATCTTGAAAAAGACTAATTTTATTATTTTCAAATAAACAAAAATAACCATATTTGTCCAAATGAAAATAAAAATTTCATCTAAATGACAATACCATATAAGTCTATTTCAAATCCAAAAAGTAATCAGTCTTTAATGATAACCAAAAATTCTTTAAAACCCCAACTGTAACTGTTTCACCACTGCCATGATAGATGAATCTTTTAACATCAATTGGCTTTCGACTCCACATGTAACATCTAAACACACTTATGTGAGTTGTATCACAAAAATCTACTCACCAGTAATCATATGTACATAAGTTAAACTAACTATAAAACAAACTCTAATGAGAAGTATATACTACTTTACACGCCAAGTGGCATATTTGGAACATTATTATGTATATCCTTCTTGCAACGTAATTGGCAAATTCTTTATCATATTTCTTTTGCAATTACTATGATGTTGTTCCAACTGCAGCTTCTTAACCTTTATCATTTTCTTGTCCTTTAGAGGTGTTTACTGGATGAATACTTTATGTCTTTTATCGCAAAATCTTTTCTTCCATTGCACACCGTGAGATATGAGCTCATTAATAGATCATTTATTCTTATGAGTATTGTAACTCACTGTAAGTTAACTATATTGTGCAGGAAGATAAATAGAGAATTGGATGCACGAACTAGTTGTTAGACAACCTTAACTTAAGTGCCTTTAGTTTGAAAGCGATATTAGACATTTTCATAATGTACTTCCCTTATGTTCCCTTTTTTTTCCTTATACCTTATTGAAACAAGACTAGTTAAAAGGTTACTTGTTTTAGCCTTTTCGTTTTTAGCAAAACATTTCTATAATTTATTTAAGGAACTAAGTAGCATTTTTCTCATAAAGCTCCAAAATATTTTCGAATAGAAACGTTCTATTTCCAATTCTTAAAATTTGTGCCATTAAGCATTGATACCCAATTTATGTTGGCAGATATATATAAAGCATTACTAAAAAACTGAATAGAGAACAAATTTTAACAAATTACAAACTTACAATTAATATACATGTCATAACATATTAACAAATAATATATATTAATGACACAATTATTCAAATTATCAATAGTAGGTCCCCATCACAAGATACTTAGCACAACATTGATATTTAGTCTTTGGACAGAAACATCAATTTGTAATTGGCCCTCTCAACGCAGTAATCAAATATAAATGACAAATCCAGGCCGACGTATTATTCACACGAAAAACTTGATTGTCATATTATATTTATTACCACATGTGTACATATTATTCGGCCAAACAATAACCTTCCTTTGGGCCGATTATAATTCGTATAAATAATAAATACACACATCATAATATTTCAAAATAAACAAATTTACACAATAGGGGTTACTTTGGCAACTTATCGTTTCAATTCATCTATTTTAAAATATCAGACGATTTGTGCTTCGCATCTTTATGATCTAAAAATAAATAAATAAATTTTTCGTATTAATGAGATTTGCAAAGCGTAAACCTTATCTTTCACACATTGACGCGCACTGCAATTTTGAATTACTGGCAGTATGGGGTTTAGGCACCCAAACAAGACTATAATAGATACTCTCAATACAAGAATCAAATGTTGATAATAATTTCTGTCAAACAAAAAGTCTTTCTTTGGACCGACTTATTGCTCACATGAAAAATTTGAGAATTACCACACATTTATTCTCGCGCGTGTATTTATTATTCTGCCAAATAATAACCTTCCTTTGGGCCGATTATTAAACTCATAAATAATAACTACACAAATATCAAGAGAAAATAATGTCTATTGTTTGGCCAAATAATAATCTTCCTTTGGGCAGATTATTAATTACATAAATAATAAACATCAATAATTAATCCAAACCCTTAGTGTCAATAGTTTCATAAAAAATATATATAGTCTAAAATCTTAAATCATTACAGTAAATAAAATATTTTAATAAATTTATTGTCTAAATCCTTATGTATTTATAAAACAAAAGGATTTACAAATAAACTGTGAGCATTCACTGGGAGTCGAATCATATTCTTTATGTATATATATAAACTAAATGCTACAAAAGCTCTTGACAACTTTAATCGACCGCAAAGAAAAAATAAAATATATATATCGGAACTCTAACCGAGTCCACAGCCGCATGTCCTCAACTGAAGTTTTGGGCTTTTTTTTACACTGTAATTCTGTAAGACTTGCCGCATGTCACATCATTCTCGACTCCTTTCCTAAAAAAAATATTACTCTGTATAGATGAGAATCCAAATATATATACATACATATATGAATTGTTAGAATATTATATAGTTGCCTTTCATATTTAGCTTACCATATTTGAGTGATCTCAATCTTGTAATTATGGTATAGAGAATTAGGGTTTTTCATTTACCTTAATTATACTCATGTATACCCCTATATAAAGGGTTTCATTGTATTGTTTTATTCATTCAAGAAAATACAAAATTTCTCCAATCTCTCTTTTTTCTTTTATATTTCTAACATGGTATCAGAGGGTTTTTAATCCTTCACCAACTCCACGGCTCGTTTCTCTACCACCACTATACAAATATCTAATCCAAAAACATCAGACCCGCTACCATCACCAAAGCCATGTAAATCGCCCAGAATCACCTTTATCCAGATTCATAAACACATAAAAATAATCCCAATACCACAGCTCTATAAACGCACTGGCATATCTAAATCTATCTCAATCCACACCCAACCATCACCATCATCATCGTCTCCCAAAGATGATTCCATGCGTCCAAAAACCACCTCGAAATAATAGCCCACGCACCCTTACGCGCGGCGCATGTAAACTCGTCAGCGTCCCGCCTTAACCCACGCGCCTTAGCCACGTCACCTCTCCACATAATCGTTGACCAAGCCACATCATCGTTGACCAGTCAACGCCATGTCAGCTTATCTAGTTAATAGCCATGTCACTTGTCCACGTCAGCGTTGACCAGTCCACGTCATCGCCACGTCAGCTTATCCAGTCAATAGCCACGTCACCTGTTCACATCAGCGTTGACCAGTCCACGGTATCGCCACATCATCTGTAAGCCAAAGTTTTATATTATTTATATATTGACCCCCAGATATTTCCATTATTTATATTTTGGCCCCAAAAGTTTTTGATTTTCACATATTAGCCCCACACTTTCTGCTTTTCACATATTAGCCCCCAAACTTTCTGTCTTTTCTATTTTCATAAAAAAAAAAGAAACTTCCAACCTTATCCAATTACATCCTCATCCTCCAGCCCAAGCCAATGGAATGCACTGAAATCTCTCGACCCATTTCCATCACTCTTAATGGGTCAAACTACATCCACTGGGCCCAAGCCATGACTAGTTTCCTTCAATCTCGTAGAGTGTGGCGTCTTATTACTGGAGAGGTTACCGAACCAATCCAAAAGAAAGATGAATCAGATGAAAACTTTGCTAATAGGCAAGATGACTAGATTGCCAAAAATGGTGATATTATCACTTGGTGCCGAAATACCTCAATTCCTACCATCAATCAACAATTTGGGCGCTTTTCCACCGGAAAGGAAGTTTAGGATTTCTTGAAAAATAGATACACTACCAAGGATCTTGCTCACCAGTACCAACTGTTGACTGCTCTCCACGCCAAACGCCAACAACCTAGTCAAACCATTGATAAATTTTTATCTGAAATGCAAATCCTTTGAGATCAATTGGCCTCTTTAGAACCAGTCTGGTCATGTTCCACTGATGCTGCCAAACTCATTAATTATTGAGACTGTCCGAGCCTCTCTCTTGCATCGCCATCCCTTACCAACCCTTGATGATGTTGTTACCGCACTCCATTTTGAAGAAACTCGGCTTGGTACAAACTTTCAGACTTCGAGCGAAGTACTTGCAGTTACTTATTCAAAATTCGAGAAATCATCCGATGCATGCAACTATTGCCATGAAACAACCCATATTTTACTATATTGTCCCAAACGAGTGTGCAAATACTGTCACAAGCGTGGGCCAAAACATTGGGGTTCTGATTGCTACAAGAATCCTGCCAAAAAAACTAATACCAAGTCTGTCACTACTACCGCTTCTAATCTACAGCCACCTGATCCACCTACATTCATCACCAATAATGATCTTGCTGGCATGTTAAAACAGGTTTTGTTTGGTTAATCTAATGCAATGTCTGTAATTCCAGGTACCCCGTGGTATTTTGATTCTGGTTGCTGCAATCATATGACTTCTAATTCCACAATTTTTCTCTCCAAAAATTCTACCATACACACATCTCCAATTAAAACTGCTGATGGATCTCAATTACATGTCACGCACATTGGCCCTGTATCCACATCCACTTTATCTCTTCCCTCTACTTTTCACATACCTAAATTGACTATTAATCTCATATCTGTTGGACAACTCTGTGATCTTGGCCTTACTGTTCTATTTTCTTCTTCTGGTTGTCATGTGCAGGATCCACAGACGGGATAGATTATTGGGATAGACCGTAAATTTGGTCGCATGTTCGAGTTAATCCATCTTCGCACACCACCAAATGTTCACACCTCTACTCTTGTTGTTGCTCCCGCCTTTCCCACCTCATCCCTAGAACTTTGGCACTCTCGGTTAGGTTATATGCCTGTTAATACGCTTAGAACTCTTGTTTCTACTGGTTAATTAGGAACTGTTAAGTTAGAAAGCATTTCATGTTTGTCATGTCAACTTGGAAAACAACCCGCATTATCTTTTAATAAAAGTAATTCCCTTTCTTCTGCACCTTTTGATCTTATTCATTCTAATGTAGGGGGGCTTTTCCTCGTGATACTATGGGGGGATCAAAATACTTTGTTATTTTTATAGATGACTACTTCCACTTTACATGGATATTTCTCATGAAAAATCGCTCTGAACTACCACGTTTATATTACAATTTTGCTCAAATGATCTAAACTCAGTTTTCTTGACCAATCAAAATTTTTCGTGCTGATAATGCCATGGAATACATAGAATCCAATTTTCTAAACTTTTTACGTCAGCAAGACACGATTTCTTAGTACTTTTGTCCTGGTACATCCCAACAAAATGGTTGTGTTGAACGAAAACACCGTCATATTCTAAACACTGTTCGCACTCTTCTTATATCCAGTGGGTGTCACGAACGTTTATGGGGGGAAGCAGCTCTTACTGTAGTTTACACCATTAATTGCCACATTATTCCTGCCAAAATTAATCACCCTATTGAGAGGTTGTATGGAAATGCACCTAACTATAACGTTCTAAAAGTGTTTGGGTGTGCCTGTTTTGTCTTACTCCAGCCTTATGAACACTCTAAACTCGAACCTCATTCTCGTCTATGTTGCTTCCTAGGATATGGGATAGAACATAAAGTCTATAGGTGTTGGGATCCCATTTCAAAACGACTTCGTGTGTCTCGCCATGTCATATTTTGGGAACACAAAATGTTCTCATCCATTTCCAAATTTCAAGTTTCCAATAATAACACTATCCCTTTCTTCACTAGCTCCACTGGCGATCTTGTGAGAATCCGCAAATACGACCCCCGGGTCTCGTCCCCGTTCGATTGGGCGTCTGAAACGTCGGAACAGATTCCATCGTTCCATTTGCTGGAGTGTCTTTCTTGATTCATATCAGGTGTCCCTATGTTCTATTTCTAGATGCAAAGGGGTTCATTCAGAGTCGCCAGTACGTTTTACGAGAAAACGAACAAAATAGTTGTGTAAGAGAAAAGGCTACAGTTAAGCCTTTTCTTTACACATTTGTCTACGAAACCAGGATTCTATAGGATTCGGAAACTATATTACGGTTTGGGAAGGTGTTAAGAACCCATTCCGCCCTTTCGGTCTCTAGTGGTCTTATATGTTTATTCTATGTTGAAAAACTTGGATGCTTTTACTGATAGTCTACTAATTTGCCAATAAAAACCCTAATTTCTGGGGGGAAACGGGAAAGGGATAGAAAACCTTTGTGTTCCGAGATCCGATGTTTCATTTTGAGAAATGCAAATACAAGTGAAAAAAGTTATTTTCCTTTAGAGAGGGAGCTTCCCGTATTATTTCTCGGATAATGACAGTTTTCTCGAGTTTTGACTATTTTTCGTAAAAGTTCGAATCTTATAATGGAACTAATTCAATATGGAATTGGAACTCTTGAGGGGAGTTCTACCAGACGTATCACAATCTATGAAACAGATAGGATATACCGGGTTTTTAATTCCTAAGTAAGTTTTACCGGTCCGGGTTTTGAAAACAGGATTTTATCCGGATGGTAGTGTACTTACTCTTCTGGTTTTGCAAATGGTTTTATCAGGGTCTTTTGTTTTGAAAACGATAGACTATTTGTAACTTGGCAATAAGTTTATTCAAATAAAACGTGGACAAAACAACGGAAATAAAACAAGTACACATATATTTAATGTTAAATACTAGAAGAGACTTTCTTTACCTTTCCGACGAGAATGATAATAAGAAAGAAAATATAATACGGCGGAGAGATTTTTGGCGATGATAATCTTTTTCTTCTTCAGATATTTCTGAGAATTCGATTCCAGAGACGGGACACGTCGAGTGTCGGAAAATGGATTTGAGAATTCTTCATAAATAAGACGATAATAGAGAATGCTTGATGAAAGACTAGAAAATCAGATTTTTAAGCTTAGAATCCTTAAATCCCAAATTTCCTTCCTCTAACCCTTGGGGGTGTTGGCCTATTTATACTGCTCGGGGAAGATTGTCGCGCGACACTTCCCCAAAAAGGGCATATGTCGCGCGACAATGTGTCCAATGTCGCGCGACAAACTGCTGAAGTGATGTTTCTGACAGACTGATGTGTCAGAGAGTGGATGGTCTGGTGTCAGGAGGGATTGTCGCGCGACATATCAGTGATTGTCGCGCAACAATGTGATATGTCGTGCGACAATCTCTCTTAAAAACAGGTTTGTTGGCCAACAAACCCTTTCGGGGTAGTTTCGGGTGCTCGGGTGGGTCCCGGGCCTAAAAATAGTAGTTCTTGAAGGTCGTTAGGGTTCTTGCGGGGGTCACGAATCGGGGTGTCTACAGACCTTCTCGATTCAAGCTCCTTGCTTGCAAGGAATTGAGGCGACTGGAAGAGATCATGATCCATGGCTCCCGCATGAACTCTAAAGGAGTGTATATGCAAAAAAGTGCTCGTGAGTGCCTCCGTAGAGGGCTTTGTGTTTGGTTTTGCCTCCGGAGAGGGCTTTTGTTACCTCATTGCCTCTTTCGAGGGCTTTCATTTGTTCCACTCGCCTCAGATGGGAGGACTACCATCGCGCCTCAGGTGGGAGGACTACCATTGCTCCACTAGCCTTAGATGGGAGGACTACCATTGATCTCTTTTGCGTCTCAGGTGGGAGGACTACCATTGCTCCATTTTGCGCCTCATGTGGGAGGACTATCATTGCTCCACTGTGCCTCTCTGGGAGGGCTTCGCCTCAGGTGGGAGGAATACCGTTTGCTACACTGTGCCTCTCTGGGAGGGCTTTTGATCTTCTCGCCTCAGGCGGGAGGACTACCGTTGCTACACTGTGCCTCTTTGGGAGGGCTTCGCCTCAGGTGGGAGGACTACCGTTTGTTCCATTGTGCCTCTCTGGGAGGGCTTTTGATCTTCTCGCCTCAGGTGGGAGGACTACCACTGCGCCTTAGATGGGAGGACTACAGTTTGTTCCATTGTGCCTCTCTGGGAGGGCTTCGCCTCAGGTGGGAGGACTACCGTTTGTTCCATTGTGCCTCCCTAGGAGGGCTTTTGATCTTCTCGCCTCAGGTGGGAGGACTACCATTGCGCCTCAGATGGGAGGACTACCGTTGCTACACTGTGCCTCTCTGGGAGGGCTTCGCCTCAGGTGGGAGGACTACCGTTTGTTCCATTGTGCCTCCCTGGGAGGGCTTTTGATCTTCTCGCCTCAGGTGGGAGGACTACCATTGCGCCTCAGATGGGAGGACTACCGTTGCTACACTGTGCCTCTCTAGGAGGGCTTCGCCTCAGGTGGGAGGACTACCGTTTGTTCCATTGTGCCTCCTTGGGAGGGATTTTGATCTTCTCGCCTCAGGTGGGAGGACTACCATTGCGCCTCAGATGGGAGGACTACCGTTGCTACACTGTGCCTCTCTGGGAGGGCTTCGCCTCAGGTGGGAGGACTACCGTTTGTTCCATTGTGCCTTCCTGGGAGGGCTTTTGATCTTCTCGCCTCAGGTGGGAGGACTACCATTGCGCCTCAGATGGGAGGACTACCGTTGCTACACTGTGCCTCTCTGGAAGGGCTTCGCCTCAGGTGGGAGGACTACCGTTTGTTCCATTCTGCCTCCCTGGGAGGGCTTTTGATCTTTTCGCCTCGGGTGAGAGGACTACCATTGCGCCTCAGATGGGAGGACTACCGTTGTTACACTGTGCCTCTCTGGGAGGGCTTTTGATCTGTAAGGAAAGAAACAAAAATTGCCTCTGGGAGGGCTTTTCGTGAGTAATTTTGCCTCTGGCGAGGGCTTGTGTTGGTGGTTTGCCTCCGGAGAGGACTTTGTGATCGTTGCCTCTCTTAGACTGCTAAAGTAAAAGAGAGAAATTTTTGAAAAAGGTGAAAAGAGCTTCTCGGGGTCTAATCCTTGTCCGGATGTTCGTTTCCCTGTACCTTTCTGAATTTTACTCTCGTGTTTTCCTCGAGTGAAGATACTTCTCTCAAAAGACAATTTTCGGATTTCTTTTGCTCTCCACAGAGCGACGGTCCGAGGGTTTCCAAACCATCTCTTCTGTATCGTGCTGAAAAGAAAATTTGTTTGAAAGTTCAATCTCTGATCTCTGTTTTCTTCTTAGTTTTCTCTTTTGGTGGGCCTACATCGTATTCTGTTTTTCGATGCCCTTATTTCTCCCTCTTTTGGGAAAGACTTTTCTTGGCCTTCTCTGTTTTTGACCAGGGGTCTTTTCATCCCTTTGTCGTGATCAGGAGCCTTACTCACCCAAAACGAAGCCCTGAGCCGGTTTTTGGCCTAGCTGTCACTTTTGGTGTGGCTCTCCCTGTCACTCTGCATTTCTGTTTCTCTCGCTCGCTTTGGGCGTCATGCGGGTTCTTTCCCTTTTCTACTTTTTCAATTTTTTCTATTCCCGTCTTATCTTGCTTTTTCTCATTTGATGGTCTTGGTCCTTTCTGGTAGGTCAGAGACTACTTTAACCGTTTGTATTTCGTTCTCGCATTTTCGGAGAGATGATTTGGAAGTCTTTCCTCATGTTCTCATCCTGGGTGTGCGGTTTTTGGCAATTTTCGAAAACTGCTTCTCGGAAGTTCTCCTGCAGGAGATGAAATGAGACAAAGGTCAAAAAATCAGGGGAGGGGATAGGTTTGTCGCGCGACACTTCGGTGTCTGGCTCTTTGTCACGCGACAATGTGGCCACTTGTCGCGCGACAAACTGCCCCACTATATAAGCCCTTTGCTGAGCTCATTCTCTCATTTCTCTCTCTCTCTCTCTAGCTTTCTTTCTTTCTTCTCTCAAGCGCGGAAGCTCTGCCGCTTTTTTTGACTTTTCCGACTTTCTCACCACTTTCCTATACACCGATGGACCCTGCACACCCTGATAGATTGGAGGGTGACCAGGAGGAGGTTACTTTTACGGATGCCCAGGGCGTTCTTCGCTGCAGCCCTCACCACGATGATTGGGAGGACTTGGATTGGTACGGCGAGGATGGGGTGGACCGCGGTCGGGCAGTGGTCTACCGGGACGTGACCCGGGCTGCTCCAGTTCCGGATATTCCGTGGCTCTTGATGGAGCCCGTTTCTCACGAGATTCGTCGTCGATCTCTAGTATGTCTTCTTTTGTGTATTTATCTGTTCTTTTATTTCTGTCGTTTCGTGCATGTATTTTAAACAATGTTAGTATGCATGCCTGTCTAGAAATAACATCCGATTTAGTAAACACATACTTTTACTTGTGATACCCTTTAGGTTTAGGGAATCTATAATATACCCCCATGACTCTATTACACCAAAGTACCCTCAGGTTTGGAAAAACTACATAATTTTACCCTTATAACCCTATATCTCTCATAATTACACCAAAGTACCCTTAGGTTTTGGAAAATTACATAATTTACCCTTATGACCCTATAACTCTCATAATTACACTAAAGTACCCTCAGGTTTGGAAAATCACATAATTTACCCTTATGACCCTATATCTCTCGTAATTACACCAAAGTACCCTCAGGTTTGGAAAATCACATAATTTACCCCTATAACCCTATATCTCTCATAATTACACCAAAGTACCCTCAGGTTTGAAAAATTACATAATTTACCCCTATAACCCCATATCTCTCATAATTACAACAAAATACCCTCAGGTTTGGAAAATTACATAATTTACCCCTATAACCCTATAACTCTCATAATTACACCAAAATACCCTCAGGTTTGGAAAATTACATAATTTACCCCTATAACCCTATAACTCTCATAATTACACCAAAATACCCTCAGGTTTGAAAAATTACATAATTTACCCATATAACCCCATATCTCTCATAATTACACCAAAATACCCTCAGGTTTGGAAAATCACATAATTTACCCCTATAACCCTATAACTCTCATAATTACACCAAAATACCCTCAGGTTTGGAAAATCACATAATTTACCCCTATAACCCTATAACTCTTATAATTACACCAAAATACCCTCAGGTTTGGAAAATCACATAATTTACCCCTATAACCCTATAACTCTCATAATTACACCAAAATACCCTCAGGTTTGGAAAATTACATAATTTACCCTTATGACCCTATAATTCTCATAATTACACCAAAATACCCTCAGGTTTGGGAAATTACATTATTTACCCCTATAACCCTATAACTCTCATAATTACACCAAAATACCCTCAGGTTTGGAAAATCACATAATTTACCCTTATAACCCTATAACTCTCATAATTACACTAAAATATCCTCAGGTTTGGAAAATTACATAATTTACCCTTATAACCCTATAACTCTCATAATTACACCAAAATACCCTCAGGTTTAGAAAATTACATAATTTACACTTATAACCCTATAACTCTCATAATTACACCAAAATACCCTCCTAATCCTGTATTCATTCCTTTTGTCCGCAGTGGGTTGGCCGTGGTTGGGGTTCTCCCAACACTATTTCCTTAGAGTGGTGACAGGCACCGGCCCCTGTCCAGGAGTTGCTTCTTGCGACTCCTTTTGGTCTCCTCTTCGATGCCCTTCCGGGCGAGTATCTAGGGCAGCTGTGTTGGTGTCAGCTTTGGCCTGCCATTGGTGGGACACCACTCACACTTTTCACTGGAGCTGGGGGAGATGACGATGACCCCCCTCGACTTGTTTGCTCTGACCGGGATTCCTTCAGGGGGGTCCCTATACAGATTGATGTCCCCTTGCGTCTGACAGCAGAGGGCATCGTTGGTGCGTTAAGATGGTTTTCGGAGCGGCGGAGTTCCAGTGATACGATTCCTCGGGCCGTCTTGGTTACTCGGCTAGCCACGGAGAGAGCCCGATTAGTTGCCTCAGGAGCGCCGATGACCCATCAGGAGGCGCGCCATTATGCACGCGTTCTTCTTCTACTGACGCTCCACGATCTGTTCGAGGCCCGTGGGGGGGACACGGCCCATCTTTGGTGGCTGCCCTACCTTCGGGACTTCAGCATCATGTTTGACTACTACTGGGGTGGCTTCATCCTTGCAGTTCTATATGATACTATGGACCAGGTTTCTCGCCATTTAGCCCTGAACCTTAAGGGCTTTTCTCTGTTGTGGGAGGTATATACCTTTGTTCCTTTTTACCTTTGTCCTAGTCCTTTACTTTTTTGACATGTTGATTATTGCTGATACTTTTATGTTTCTTCTTCAGAGTTGGTTTGTGGCGTATACCCGTCTGGGGCGCGCCCAGGTGGATCTCCTCGTTGAGAACGAGGATCAGTTTTCCTTTCTCCGCCGATTCATCGCGGGGAACTATAGGGCTCTTTATGTATACCGGACTCGAGAGACCGGTGCTGCTGCCGTTCATGACCTGCTGGAGGAGCAGGTAAATATTTTAGTACCTTTTTTCTTTTAATCAATAAATAAATGGTAAAATAGTATATATATAAATAACTGAAATAAAATTTTGTTCTCCTTGTAGATTGAGTGGGCTCCCTGGGGCGATCTAGGCCTTCACTTCGGGTATGGCCGTGCTCTGACCGCCTCGAGGACCAGGCGGCTTATCCGGGACGAGTACGGCCTTCACTTCTATTTGGGTGAGAGGGTCATTCGCCAGCACACACCGGCCCAGTGACCTCGAGTTCCCCTATTTCCCCCGGTTCTGATGAGGCGGACGGGCGAGATTGATCCGGTGACGGTGCAGGCCTTGGTCGACGGACTTGGTTTTCAGACGTTCACCGAGGAGGGAGACTACGCTGCTTTTGCTGCCCGTTATCTGATGAGGGAGCCGAAGGGGACTCGGGGACGGGTCTTCTATGAGAGATACCGGGCATTGGGAGGTGATCCCCATTTCATACGGGGACAGACCCACTTAGCTAGGGCGGTTTCGGGTCATCTGCCACCTGTCCCCGACCAGAGGGACAACATTCCGGATTTCGAGGACGAGGACCCCGAGGGAGAGAGGGATGTTCCTGCTGCTGCCGAGGGTGGTGGTAGGTCAGAGGGTGAGGGAGGTGATACGACAGCGGCTCCGGAGCAGTCACCTTAGATGACACCCGTGGGGGAGCGGTGCGCTGAGGGTTTTGAGTTCCCTACCGGCCCTTCTGTGTCTCCGGGGGTCCTTTTTGCTGCTGCTGAGGCTGCCGAGGGGAGAGCGGGATTTTCTGAGAGGTCCTGGGAGCCTGCGGACCTTGGGGCAGATTAAGAGCAGTTTGGGCAGACTCCTCCCGCGGCGGCGACTACTCCTTCTAGTGGGGTACCTCCTTTGAGGGCGACGGCCATGATGGATCCTCCAGGGATCCGCACCTACGCTACATTGACTCCTCTCCCGACGACTGTCATGGGGCCTCCAGCTCGATCTCCCGGTCTTGGCGGCTCATCTTCTCGCCCTCTTTTGTTCCCTATTCGTGAGGAGGGAGGGTCCACTTCTGCAGCTGTTCCTGCGGGGTCGTCTATTCCGTGAGTAGATCTACCCCCACTCCCCAGAGATATCTCTTATGTCGGCGCCGGCTTACGTCGATACCCTGTCCCGGAGTACCCTCTTCTTGAGAATACTTTTGACTATCTGGGTGGTCGCCCTGGTGATGAGGTACCTTCTTTACCTTCTCTTGATTTCATCTATACTTATTTATTCTCTTGACTGTGCTGACTCTCTTATCTTATGTCTTTTCACAGAGGGTGAGTCTACGGGTGGCAGATCTACGGGCTTGGCACGCCCAGTACCTCTACAGCTGGAACCTGCTCCAGTACGTCGGTTGAGACCCTCCAGCCTACATGCGTGATTATCAGAGGGCTATTGATGTCTCTTTACGGCCAGACGACCCCTTGACTTCCTCTCATGCCCGGACGGAGTCTCGGCGCAGTAGCAGTCGGACCTCTAGGCGATCCCGATCCTCGGTGATCCGCCCGACGGCACCAGTTCAGTCTACGGGGCCTTCAGAGACGGTAGTTCCTCCTGTTCTCGGCGTCCCAATCGTTGATCTTACTCCCGAGGAGGGCTCGGGCGATAGTGGGAGCGTGTCAAAACGCGCTCGAGTAGATTAGTTTTCCCTTTCTGCATTTTTTGTTAGTTCGGACAGATTTTGTATTTTTTATTTTTAGACATGTTTAGAAAGATATTTTAGTCTTAAAAATTGTTCTTTTATTGGATTTATAAAATATCTTTATCTGTGTCTGATTATACTTTTATTCTCTGTTTGTGAAAGATATACACACATATATATATATATACATACGAGTCTGTGATTTTTTAGAAGCCATACCTTGTAGCATAGTGATACTCATGTTTCCTGCAAAAGATCAAAGTGAGAACAAGAAAGCATCCAAAAATGATTCTTTTGGCAAAAATGACTGTTATGTGTAAGGGAAACAAAAATAGGGTGTCCCTAAATGAGTTTGTCGCGCGACAATCCCTCCTGGACATGGGTTTGTCGCGCGACAAACAGGTACAGAGTTCTACTTTTTGCTATAAATACACCCATCTTCCTTCCTTTATCCCCACACCTTCCAAAGATGTCCTCTTATCGCACAAAATCTGATTTTTCTTACGTAAATGCTCGAGATGCTTTGATATCTTCTGAAAATGGTCTGAACTTCGGTGCTTTTAGTCCTTTAGCGGGCTGGTGCCATCGTCCCGTCGATTTTTCCTTTCTGTTAGGTGCTTTGTATTTCTGGAGTCCTGCAGACCATCTTTTCTGCTTTGGACTAGATGAGCTTTGTCTGACTTACGAGGAGTTTTCTTGGCTGCTGCGTTCGGACGTTCGCCTCCCAATGGCAGTTCCCATAGAAGAAATCGGTCCTCGAGATATGTTGATTTCTTTGTTAGCCATTCCCCAAGCGGCCTGTGATGGTTTTATTACCGACGGACTCCTTGACCTCCATAAAATGGTGAGGTTCTTTCATCGTTATGAAGATAGGGCCTCTTACGGCGTGGGGCGTACTGCTGCGGCCCTGATCTGCCTTGTTTCTGATATGTTACTGGTGACGGGCTCTTTCCGTGTTGATCCGACTATTCTGAGTCTGATTTACCAGGCTAGGAATGGGGAGTCTATAGTGCCGATCGTTCTTGCAGAGACCCTGAATGGTCTCGATGATGTTCAAAGGGGGGCTTCACCCTTTTTCAGGGGGAGTCCGCGTTTACTATACATGTGGCTGCTGGAGCGCTTCCGATCGATGGGTTTCAACGGGGTTCGGCTCGATAATCTGACGCATTTCTTCCGTCGTTCCCTCCTCGGGGCTTTGACAATGTCTTCCTCTGATTGGACGGTGTGGTTTTCGGAGAACTTTTGGGCTATCCAGTGGAACATTCCTTGGTGGAAGCTGAGGGAGATGGTGCTTAATACAGGGGGTCAGAACTATGTCCGGCTTCGCGGGCTTTGGTTTACCTCCTTTTATCTCCCAGGACGTCTTATTCGGCAGTTTAACGTTCCTCAGGAGGTTCCCCTTGGTCTGAACAACTTCTCCTCTGAGTCTAAATTTGTGACCCCGCATGTTTCTTCATCGGTAGAGAGGATGTGGCATGCCCGATTAACTCGTCAGTTCAATTACGCCCGTTTTGGTATTACCAGGCCCCTCCGGGTTGACATTATCCGCTCTTGCTGGCAATCTCTGGAAGGAGAACTGATTGATGACCCCTTTCAGATGGAGTGGTTTCAATTTATGGATACTGAGGCCACCGATGATAACATTGTCTTTGCGTATCAGATCCTGGACGAGGCTCGAATTGATTTGGCCACCGAGGACCTATTGTGGCCAACCCCTAAGGATTAGTTTCTTTTTGTATGTTGTATCTCCTTTGTAACTCCCGGTGTTCTGAACCACCTCTAATAATATACGAAGGGACTGTTTATGGGAAAATAAATTTCTTTACAAAGTTAAAACCGGGCCTGAAGTCACTTCTCAGGTTGCCTACGTTCCCCTTTTTGATTTTTCCAAAATACATTTTCTAGTCGGGGCTCAGGTTTACGTAGTTCTTATCTATACATGTTACATCTACTGGTAATACTTCTTAAGTCGATCCATGTTGACTGGTGAATGCAGCAACTGCCCGTCTAAATCAGTGAGTATAGCGGCACCCTCTGTATCTATTTCTTTGACAATGTATGGCCCTGTCCACTTCTGACCGAATTTTCCCCTTGGGTCCCTGGCTGGTTCTCGAATTTCTTTCAATACGATGTCATTCTTATTGAGGCCCCGAGTTTTTACTTTCTGGTTAAATGCTCGGGCGATTCTCTTCTGATACCCTTGATGGTGGTACGCAGCTTTTAATCTCTTTTCATCCAGTAGAGCTAGCTCGTTATAACGTGCCTGGACCCACTCCAGCTCATTAACTTGATTTTCTAGCATTACCCTGAGGGAGGGGATCTCTAACTCGACAGGGAGGACTACTTCCATCCCGTATGTAAGAGAAAACGGGGTTGCCCCGGTGGTGACCCTCTCGGTGGTGCGGTATCCCCACAATGCGTATGGTAACTTTTCTGGCCAGTCCCGGCATGTGTCGGTCATCTTGCTTAGGATATTCTTCAGATTCTTGTTGGCGGCTTCAACCGCCCCATTGGTTTGTGGTCTATACGGTGAAGATTTGTGCCGGGTGATACCGTATTCCTCCATAACCGTATTGGCCTCTCCTTCGAAGTGAGTGCCATTATTCGAGATGATCTCGTGTGGGACCCCATATCGGCAGACAATATTCCTTTTGATGAATCGGGCAACTTTCTTGGCGTCAAGGGTCTGGAAAGACTCGGTTTCTACCCATTTGGTGAAGTAGTCGATGGCCACTAGTATGAATTCATGGCCGTTGCTGGCTTTGGGCGAGATCTTTCCGATGACGTCGATTCCCCAGGTTACGAAAGGCCAGGGAACAGTCATGTTGTACAACTCTTTTGGAGGAAGCTTCTGGGATTTAGCATAAATTTGGCACTTGTGATAATGGCGTACGTGGTTAATGCAGTCATTTTGCAAGGTAGACCAGAAATAACCTTGTCTGATGATTTTGCGGGCAAGTGTATGTCCGCTCATATGAGGTCCGCAATCGCCCCCATGTATCTGATCCATCATTCTGACTGATTCTTCTTTGGTGAAACATTGAAGATGAGTCCCATCATAGTTCCTCTTATACAATCTTCCGGCACAAAGTATGAACCCTGATGCTAATCTTCTGATTGTGACCCGCGTTTTCTTGTCTGTTTGTTCGGGATACTATGGTTCTTCAACAGGTTCCAGATATCGTAAAACCAAGTGGTTGAATCCCCTTCCCCTTCATTCTCTACCTCCAAGGCCATGCAGTGTGCTGGTTCTGACTTCTTTTGTACTGTGAGAGTTATTTCTTCCATCCCCTCCGGGATATCGATCATAGATGCCAGGGTTGCCAGTGCGTCAGTAAAACTGTTCTGAGACCTGGGGACATAGTAAAACTCTGCATGCTCGAACTTTCCCGCGACATCCTCCAGTCGGGCGAGGTAAGGGACTAATTTCTCATCTCTGATTTTCCATTCCTTCAGAACTTGGTGGACCACTAGTGCTGAGTCTCCGTATACCTGTATTCTCGTTATACCCCTTTGGAGCGCGATCTCTAACCCGAGTATGCAGGCTTCATATTCGGCCATGTTGTTGGTGCAGAAAAAGTCCAGACGATATGATACCGGGGAGTGCATTTGGTCCGGAGAGACTAACAGGATGCCTATCCCGTTTCAGTTTCGATTGGCGGCCCCGTCAAAGTACAACTTCCAGTCTTCATCGATCTCGACATTCATGATGGTTTCATCCGGGAACTCGGCTTCTCCTAGCATGTCTCCCAATATTGGATTGTGGGCCAGGTAATCAGCTATGATCTTGCCTTTGACTGCCTTCTGGGTCATGTAGGTGATGTCGAATTCGGAGAGTAGAAATAACCATTTTGCCATTTGGTTCGAGAGAGCTGGTTTTTCGAAGAGGTATTTCAACGGATCAATCCGTGATGCCAGGATGATTGAGAAAACTAGCATGTAGTGCCGTAGTTTCTGTGTTACCCAGACGAGAGCGGTGCATGATTTCTCCAATGGTGTGTAGTTTATCTCAAACGGGGACAGCTTTTTGCTGAGGTAATAGATGGCCTGCTCTTTCCGGGTATCAGTCAGGTGTTGGGCTAGCATTGCTTCCGCGGCTGAATCAGTGACGGTTAGGTACAAGATTAGTGGTAGTCCGGTTTGTGGTGGGGCTAATACTAGGGGGCTGGAGAGGTAGTCCTTTATCCTATCAAAGGCTTCCTGGCACTGATCGTCCCATTCTCCTGGTGAAGACTTCCTTAGGAGTTTGAAGATGGGTTCGCAAGTTTGAGTAAGCTGAGAGATGAACCTGCTGATGTACTGCAAATTACCCAAAAATCCCCAGACTTCTTTCTCGGTATGAGGCTCGGGCATGTCTTGGATAGCTCGAACTTTGGCAGGGTCTATCTCGATTCCCTTTTTACTAACGACGTAGCCCAGGAGCTTTCCTTTGGTTACCCCGACCACGCATTTCTGCGGATTGAGTCTCATCTGATACTGACGGAGCCGATCAAAGAAGGCTCGCAGGGCTGGTACGTGGCCTTCCTTCTCCTTTGATTTGATTATCATGTCGTCCACATACACCTCTACTTCTTTGTGGATCATATCGTGGAAAATAGCGGTAGCTGCCCTCTGATACGTTGCCCCGGC
This sequence comes from Lonicera japonica, assembly GCA_021464415.1. NCBI lineage: Eukaryota > Viridiplantae > Streptophyta > Magnoliopsida > Dipsacales > Caprifoliaceae > Lonicera > Lonicera japonica. The sequence continues at coordinate 22,141,333 of CM038471.1, forward strand.
GTTCTTCAGCCCGAATGGCATAACGGTGTAGCAGTATGTTCCCCATGGTGTGATGAATGCTGTTTTCTCCTGGTGATCCGGGTGCATCTTGATCTGGTTATACCCCGCGAAACTATCTACAAATGACTTTAGGGCATGGTTGGCCGTATTATTTACTATCAAATCGATGTTGGGTAGTGGGAAATCATCTTTCGGACAAGCTTTGTTAAGATCTCGGTAATCCACACACATGCGGACCTTTCCACTTGCCTTTGGAACGGGCACAATGTTAGCTAACCATGAAGGGTATTCAATTACCCGCAAGAACCCCACACTCAGTTGTTTCATCACCTCTTTCTTTCACTTTTAGGGACCATTCTGGCGTAAGTTTCCTCAACTTCTGCTAGACGGGCCTAAACTCTGGCTTGGTGTGTATCTCGTGCATGACTATCTGACTGTTTAATCCTGGCATATCCACATAGGACCAGGCGAAGACATCCACGTACTCTTTCAGAGTTTGTGTGAATTCCTCTCTTTTGGTTTCACTCAGGCTTGCCCCAATACGGACCTCTTTCCTGTCTTCTTCCGTCCCGAGATTAACTATGAGAGTGTCTTCTTCCTCGCTCTGTATACGCTGTTCCTCCCGTTCAGGGTGTTCGTTCAGTCTTTCCAACTCCATATAAGCAATTACAGAATTAAAGATAACAGGATAACGCAAAACAGAGTTTTCTTCATTGATAATAGTATTTACCGGTACAAGTTTAAAAAGTGAATCTAGTAGTGACTCTTCCCTAGCCTTACCCTCACTCTCACCTCTCACCCTTACAATTTCACTCTTTTCCCTTTCTCTTTGGTAGTTTGGATCAGCGTATATCAAGTGTACAGGACCGTCTCTTGGCTCGTTAGCCTCCAGAGCCATGATGTCAAAGAGATCTCCGATCATTTCTTCCTCCTCATCTTTCTTGTCTTCATTTTCTTCCTTCGGCCCGATTGTCAACTTGGTAGAGAAGCTGTGTATGATGTTTTTCTTGACATACAGGTCCTCTTCATAGAAGATTTCCCATCCTGGAAGGTTCTCTCCGTCGCTGTTTCTCCAAGGTTCCTGAAAGCCGCAAAAGGGGAAGTCCTATCCTTTTTTGACAAAAAACCCGTTCAGAGAGCTGAAACTCGGATACTGATGCCCTCGACCCATTTTTTTTTGATTGTCTTCTTCGGTGTGTTGGTACCCCAAACCTTCCTTTTCGTACCTCGTTACCGGTTCCAAGGCTTGAAGTAGTCCTGGCTGTCCCATTCCCAGACTGGCTCCAGGTAAGTATTTCATCATTCTCAACATGTTTGTGATCTTGGTACTGAAACCGGGGATATTGTCAGGGGAAAGATACTTGATTATCTGGGTGCTGAGAGTTTGTACTTGAGGCTCGTAAGAAAAGCCTCCCAACTGTATGCTCTGGCTCCCGATGCCCAAAACAGGTAACTCCAGATCTGCCAAGGTCCTTTCAGGATCTCCTCAGATGGTGATTATGTTCCCTTCGAACGGTATCTTGATCTTTTGGTGTAAGGAGGAGGGGAGTGCTCCTATGTCGTGTAGCCATGCCCTTCCCAACAGCAGGTTAAAACTGGAGGGAATGTCTATGATTTGAAAGTCGGCTGGAAAGTTTTCAGGACCGACCATGAGATCAAGCTTTAGGGAACCTAAAACGGCTCTCCTGGTGTTGTCATAGGCCCTGACGGTTACGGAAGATGGAGAAAGCTCTGACTCCAAGATACCCAAGCATCTAGCGGTCTTCAAGGGGCAAACGTTTATGGTTGATCTGTTGTCGATGAGGACTTGCGGCAAGATTTTCCCCCGGGTTCGGACAGTGATATGGAAGGCCAGGCTGTGTTTCCTTCCCAATGGAGATAAGTCTTCATCTGAAAATGACAAACTTCTTTGGATTGTGAGTGACCCAATCATGTTTGGCAGTTGTTCGGGCGTGGAGTCTGGTGATATGATGGCCTCGTCAAGGAGCTTGATGAAGGCGGTCCTATGAGGTTTGGAGGCAACCAAGAGGCCCCAAATGGTGATATGTGCCTGAATTTTCTTTAACTGCTCCAGTACTCGATCTTCTCCTATTTCCTTAGGGGGTGGTGTCTTCTCGATGTCTATTGGTGGTGGTTGGTATACCCTTCCTGAGCGGGTAATCTGTTGTATCCAAAGGGATGCTGGGTCTGATCCCTCTGAGATATCTGATGTCTCTGGCTCTTCTAACCAACTGAAAGTCCTGGGGGAGGTTTCTGTCATACAAATTGTCTCCTTAGGGGGGCCTCGTGGTTTCCACGGCTGTGCCTTCTTCTCCTGGGTCCATCCTATCCCAGATTTTCCGGGATTGGTCTTGATTGTAAGTGGCTGTGAGATACCTTGATTCGTCTTTCCTAAACCCTGCCCAGGTAGGAAGTTCATCTTAGCCATCCATTGGTCGATTATCGGATTGAGGCCTGGGGCAACTTGGGCCTTTGTTGGTAGCATAACGGGCGCCTTATAAGCTGGGTCATCCTGAATGAGTCCTACGGGGTCAAAACCTTCTTCATCAGTGGTCAAGGCGTTAATTCCTGCAGGTGGAGCATGATTGGGAAGTGGGTTGCTGGTAACATTGGGCCCGCCGGGTGCGGGAATGGTTCCGGCTTCGATAAGGTCCTGGATACAATGGCGAAGAGCTAAGCAGCGTTCCGTGTCATGGCCTACTACTTGATGGTATGCACAGTTCTCATTCATTCTCCAGGTGCTGGGAATAGGGTTTGGTGGGGGGGCGTGGGTTGAGTGGAGTGATTAGTCCGGCATTTCGGAGTAGCTCCAGACTTTTGACCAAGGTAGTGGGAAGGGTGCAAAAGTTCCTTCTTTTCTTAACCTCGGTGCTCGAAGAGTCTCCTTGTGAGGGCCAATTCATCGGAGGTGTTTGTTGTGACTGCTGAAACGGGTTTTGTTGATAGGGGTACGAGCTTAGTTGATTCACGGCTGGGGTGGCTGTCTTTCTCCCGGTGTACGAGGCTTTCTTGGTATCAGTCTCTGCCTTTTTGGCCAATTCTTCCTCTACTTGCGACCCCATACTTAACAGGGCTATGAAATGTGGGAATACATGCTTTCCCATGCAACTCAGGACGGTTGGAGTGAAATTCTTCTGTATGATCTCTAACTGCTCTTCTTCATCGGGCCGTTTGGACATTTGGGAGGCCATCTCTCTCCAGCGGGTGACAAAGTCGCTGAAGCTCTCTTTCTCGCCCTGCTTGGCCATTTCCAGGTGTTTACAGGTAATTTCTAAATCCTCGTTGGACCCGTATTTGGTCATGAACTCCTTGACGATATCTCCCCAAGTCTTCGTGTGGTGTCTCTCCAGATCGAAAAACCATCTCAGGGCGGCCCCCGTGAGAGTCATATGAAAGGCCTGAGCCAGCTCCGGCTCTCCACAGCCGGATACTTGCATGGATCTGATGTAGGATTGGAGATGGGTTTTGAGGGGTGTGGTCCCTGTAAATTTGGTGATGGAAGGGAGCTTGAATCCCTGGGGTAGTCTTGCTTCTGGGTAGAGGAAAAATGCATTCATATATGTGATCTCGTCTGCCCCTTTTATCAGAGAAATCCCCCTTTGCAGAACCTTCATCTGCTCTTTCAGTTTCTTCATTTCTTCACTCTCTCTTGACACCTCGTCGGACTGTTCCCGAGCTATAACCGATTCTGCATACACTGCCCGGAGTCGGTTGATGTCTGGGTACTCATTGGGAGGGGCTACTGGGGCCGGTAGTGGAATAGGTCTTGCGGGGACTTGGGACCATGGTTGGTATTGGGGATCGAGGCCTTGCTGAGGTTGTGGCCAGATGATGGGTGGCTCTTGTTGTTGGTAAATGGGGCCTGAATCCGGGGCCCATTGGTTCTGATTGTTGGGATCGGTTTGAACAGGACCGGCCATGACGGGGCCCGTTTGGGGGGGATTGGCTTCTGGAACCAGGGGGAGCACTTGCGATGACTGCCCTTGATCTCGGTTCGGTGGTAGTCGTTCAAACCCCGGTGGTGCGGTCCGTACGGCTGACAACTTTTTTACCCGGACTCAGGTATTCTGTTGCTCGTTTGTGAGGCTTGCTAGATTCGTGCTGACAGTCATTAACAAACGATGCATCTCGGCTAAAGTTGGCTGAGGTGCAGACGCCTCGGCTAGGCTCTGATCCGTCTCTCGGTTCTCGCGCCCATCGGCCATTTCAGGTGTGCTTGGCCTTACTAATCTTCCGGTATGATCTCGATCGGCCCAACCTTCCAGTCTGTCGCCGCTTCACGACTGTAGATGAAACCATGTGGCAAAGATGAAGGAAGACCGTGATGCGACTCGATTTTTTGCCAAAAGAACCACTAAAAATTGCCGAGAAGAGCCTCGGATTTTAAAAGAAGGTGTTGGAAAGTAAGCCGTAAGGTGGTACATCCCTTACGGCTGTTTGACAAGTGTTTTTAACTCGACTCGATCTTATATGCAGCGTAGATGTACGAACGGTTAAGGCTTCAGGCTCCCTCCTATTTGGCAAGACCTTGCGATATACCCCAGGGGCGGGTACGTGCAAGAGCCTTTTGATATACTTCCCGGGTACGTGAGTGTTCTCGTCACTCGATATACCTCGGGGGCGTACTTGGCCAAGGAGAGTGGAAGTAAATGCTTTCGGTTTATGTTGGCCCAAGCAAGCCAACTCCCTACTCACTTATAATACTTCCGAGGGTTTGGGGTAATTTCACACTCGTATAAACAATGCATGATTTGTGAAAGTGCGTGTGAAGTTTGAAAATTTGGTTTCACAAATATCATTATCTTGATTACGTATTTTTGAAAAACTCCCATTCTTAGAAAAATATTTCTTCTCAATCAATTAACAAAAGTAGGGAAAGCAGTAAAAGCAAAAAGCAAGTATTCAATAGGTAAACAAAAGTCCACATGTAAGAGTCTAGTTTTCTAATTGGTATCCCCAGCAGAGTCGCCACTGTGAGAATCCGCAAATGCGACCCCCGGGTCTCGTCCCCGTTCGGTTGGGCGTCTGAAACGTCGGAACGGATTCCGTCGTTCCATTTGCTGGAGTGTCTTTCTTAATTCATATCAGATGTCCCTATGTTCTATTTCTAGATGCAAAGGGGTTCATTCAGAGTCGCCAGTACGTTTTACGAGAAAACGGACAAAATGGTTGTGTAAGAGAAAAGGCTACAGTTAAGCCTTTTCTTTACACATTTGTCTACGAAACCAGGATTCTATAGGGTTCGGAAACTATATTACGGTTTGGAAAGGTGTTAAGCACCCATTCCGCCCTTTCGGTCTCTAGTGGTCTTATATGTTTATTCTATGTTGAAAAACTAGGATGCTTTTACTGATAGTCTACTACTTTGCCAATAAAAACCCTAATTTCTGGGGGAAAACGGGAAAGGGATAGAAAACCTTTGTGTTCCGAGATCCGATGTTTCGTTTTGAGAAATGCAAATACAAGTGACAAAAGTTATTTTTCTTTAGAGAGGGAGCTTCCCGTATTATTTCTCGGATAATGACAGTTTTCTCGAGTTTTGACTATTTTTCGTAAAAGTTCGGATCTTATAGTGGAACTAATTCAATATGAAATTGGAACTCTTGAGGGGAGTTCTACCAGACGTATCACAATCTATGAAACAGATAGGATATACCGGGTTTTTAATTCCTAAGTAAGTTTTACCGGTCCGGGTTTTGAAAACAGGATTTTATCCGGATGGTAGTGTACTTACTCTTCTGGTTTTGCAAATGGTTTTATCAGGGTCTTTTATTTTGAAAACGATAGACTATTTGTAACTTGGCAATAAGTTTATTCAAATAAAACGTGGACAAAACAACGGAAATAAAACAAGTACACAGATATTTAATGTTAAATACTAGAAGAGACTTTCTTTACCTTTCCGACGAGAATGATAATAAGAAAAAAAATATAATACGGCGGAGAGATTTTCGGCGATGATAATCTTTTCCTTCTTCAGATATTTCCGAGAATTCGATTCCAGAGACGGGACACGTCGAGTGTCGGGAAATAGATTTGAGAATTCTTCAGAAATAAGACGATAATAGAGAATGCTTGATGAAAGACTAGAAAATCAGATTTTTAAGCTTAGAATCCTTCAATCCCAAATTGCCCTCCTCTAACCCTTGGGGGTGTTGGCCTATTTATACTGCTCGGGGAAGATTGTCGCGCGACACTTCCCCAAAAAGGGCATATGTCGCGTGACAATGTGTCAAATGTCGCGCGACAAACGGCTGAAGTGATGTTTCTGACAGACTGATGTGTCAGTGAGTGGATGGTCTGGTGTCAGGAGGGATTGTCGCGCGACATATCAGTGATTGTCGCATGACAATGTGATATGTCATGCGACAATCTCTCTTAAAAACAGGTTTGTTGGCCAACAAACCCTTTCGGGGTAGTTTCGGGTGCTCGGGTGGGTCCCGGGCCCAAAAAAAGTAGTTCTTGAAGGTCGTTAGGGTTCTTGCGGGGGTCACGGATCGGGGTGTCTACAGATCTTTATCCTCTCAACACATCTGTTCCGCCCATACTTGGAATGGCACCTCGTGACTCCATCCCATCCAATGAAATTCCCTTTCCCACTGAATCTACCTCCCCAACTCCTGAATCTAGTTCATCCCCTAATCCATCTCTTGGGCCTACAGCGGACAGTTACAATTTAATTTATTGCGGGTAATGTTAAATTAAATTATAATGTAATTAACTTATTCCTAAAATGCCCTTTTGTCAAGATTAACTTCTACCTTAAATAAATTCCTTATAATCTCGTTGAAGATATTATTCTAAATTAACCTAAAATTCCACTTTAAAGTTACATCTATCAATCACATTTTTAAAACAATAACAAGTCAAAACCAAATAAAAAGAATACATGCAATTTGACATAATTTAATAGTGGTCAAAACTCATAAAGTGTGCGAGAATGGAATATATATATATATATATGCACAAAACTTTAACACAAACAATAAATTGCACCATATTTTACATTTAAGCATATATATTAATGCAAAAGATAGCTAGATATCCCTTAAAATAAAGTAGAAAAAACATCATTATGTCCAACTATCTGTCGTGAAATATTTTCTGCATTACGCAGTCCAGGATGGAGTTGTAAATGAGTGCCTCCCATTTTTTTAGGGTGACTACCAAGAAGGAAATGAAGTTGAGTGTTAGATGTGGATCGAGCGACTTAAATTCTCGTCGACAAGTTATCATGGGTGTCCCTACTCACTATCAAAATGATGGTTCTTATTTATACATGTTGACACCTGCATTTTCTCCACCATCGATATACACGGTTCTTAAATGGCTATTGAAGAATGATGGCTCAGGTATTTACTAGAATTCGAAAATGAGTTTTTCATTGCATTTCAGCGGTTTAGGCAAATTCATCTATTATTTTTGGTGTGTAATGGTAAATACTTTGAAAGCTAATGTAAATGTAGGCATGTACATGAAGTAAGGGTGTTTAATAGCAAGCATGGAATTAGGGTATGAGATGTTTAAATTCTGGGCAACTCTTTTTTCTAGGCAATTGAATTCCATGGAAAAGCATTCAAAGCTGTTTGATTATATTAATTTTCTAGGCGGAAAGTGTGCACTTTTTCCACGCAATGATTTCACATTTCCTAACATTTGGTCTTTGATTGCCCAATTTTCGATTGGAATTGGACTTTCTTGCCTTTGAGCTCTTTTCCACCTTACCCATGAGTCATTTACCTTAGGGGAGGATAAGAATTCAAGTTCCTAGTATTATGCCTAGAAATTAGGCAATTGAACATTACCAGAAGATGGAAAATTATATATTTTCCATGGAAAACTTTGTCAATCAAAACATCCTAAATGCAGAGGGACCTGGCTCTGGCAATCTGGTGGACTCACATGATTCTCTGGCTGATGATTTTGATAAGCCAGTGCCTGAATCTGGCTTTGTATCTAATGCAAAGCCTAGTTTGGATCATCTAAATCAATGAATCCGAGGAAGTAACGATGCTCAAATGCAGCCTCTTCATAATAAGGTGCCGACAACAGTATTGCAAATGCGAGGAAAAAAAATATTTCAAACTAAGAGTTTAAATTAGAGTTAAAAGCAAGTTACAAACATATGTGTATCATTAAATATGTATGAGTATCATAAAAAATATTTATTCTTCAAGTCTATAATCTCATGGAACAGAGTCGCACCCATGCAAACCATTCGTGCAATCCACATAAAAAAAATATTTCAATTATCCATTTAGTATCAAGCATAAAATAAAAAAAAAAATCATCTAATGCAGATCAATTGCATTAACGGACAATGAAGATCAATTGCATTAATGAAAAATGTAGAATTTAGATACAAAAATAACAGTGGAAGCGAGGGAGGACCAAATTCACTTTATTTATTCTTCAAAACAAGAAGAGGGCGGCAGAAGTACAAAACTAGGGCATGGCATAGAAACGGTAGTGCTTTTATCTTCAAAGTTGAATGCATACAGACTTCTATCTTCTCCCAATGTGAAGTATATCGTATTTCCCTTGAGTCCTACCGAATCTGATAAATCATCGCCTTTATCTTTACCTGAAGAAGCATAGCAAGATGTACATGAATCTCGACCCAAAAAGAAGGCACGGTCACCGAGGCTTTTCACCCTCTCCCAAACCTTTCTACTAAAATCTAGCTTAAATACTTCAAAGTCTATAATCTCATGAGGCATGGTGTCAAAGTAAATATGCCTCACAACATAAAGCTCGCCGCACGATTCAACCAAAGCATAGAGACTATTAAGGTGGTGCTCCGTCGTAATCATCGGTACTGGTCCTATTCCTTCTACTTTTCTAACTCTAAGAGTGCTACCTGTTGTCGTGTCCACCACCTCAAAAATCAATATCTCATTCGATTGTTTGGTAATCGCATAAATCTTACCATCACATGCTGTGGCATTATTAACGGATTGTCCCTCCAATATCGTCCAATCACCACTATCGGCAGAAGCCGCCAACTTATTGGGACTACAAAACCTGAATGAGATTCCATGATCACATTGTCCTCCATAAATAAACAAGACGATGCATGTAGGATCAATGGGTGAAGACGACAATAAGCAAAAGCGATACTTGAAGGATGGCTCCACTGGTGGGAGTTGAATTTTCTCCATTGTGGTTGGGTTCAATAAGAAACAATCACAAGAAGTTAAGCCGATCAAAACCATCCAACCATGAGAAGATGTGCATATTTCTTTTCCGCGCAAGCAAGGTATGCTTTTTTTGGCATGAATGTATCCTTTTGCTATGTTGTAAAAGGTATGCTTTTGTCGGTGCTTTCCGTGGAAGTAAACAAGCCATGGATCTAGCCGAGGCTCTTGTGGGAGACCCATTGGGGTCCTCTGTTGCTGCTTCTCCTCTTTTGTTTTTTCCATAGTATTTTTCTTTGTCCTAGAATGAAAATAAATAACAAAATAAAGCATCCTAATATTAACAAATTTAGAAGACTCAACACATACCATAAAAATATTTATTTACCTTAGTGTTGTTGTATGTGCGATGTGCGGCTACAGTGTGCTAAATTATTTTAGAAAAAGTTAATTAAACAAAATATATATTTACCGTATTGTTGTGTTTTCCTTTTACAACTATAACAGTAAACTTTTTCGTTGGACTTCCTTTTTTAAATTAGCATTATTTTTAAGTAATTGTTTATTAGATTCTTAATGGGTCTGTTAATCCTAATTCTAGCATTCTAAGTTTGAGTATATATATGGTGTGTTTGAAAACTGAAAATACTGAATCTCAACAACAGTTCTAATCAGTGCCGTTTTAGGAAAAAATTTTAGGTGGGGCCAAAAAAATTTTCTTCTTCCACGTCGATCTTGAGAGTCTAAAAGTAAGGCAAGTTTGATTGAGAATATAAAACGCAAACAGAAAGTAACCAATCAGCTAGCACACAAAATTAACTTTAACATATTACAATTTATGTTATATACAAAATACAATATCCTCAACAGCCAAGATCACCCAAAATCAAATCATCATATTAAAACACCGGAACCCCATTTGTACATGTGTGTAAATTAAACATATCCGCATTCCAACTATTAATAAAAAATGCAAGGGAAGAAAGAACGTCGTAAAGAAAAAAAGAGGTCTTACCAGAGAAAAGGAAAAAAAAATGATCATGCTTTAACCTATTGATTCATAGACTTGTCAATAATAATATTTACATACTAAATTGAAGACCCCACCTCACTAATCCCATGAGGTCCTGGTTGCTCGACCAGGATACGCCCCTAAATGGCTAAAGAAAAGTTTCACGCAGCGAACCCCACCCCCAACAATATAAAATATTATTTATAAAATTGATTTTTAAGCCATGACCCAACAGTACAAACAAGCCCAAAGTTCTAGCCCAAAATCAATAAAAACCAAATAACCGAACCGATCCAGGCCGCTTTTAGGTGTTTAGTGGTTCAATTCAGTTGCCCGTTATTGTAAAACCAACAAGTCGGTTTAGTTGACGGTTAAACACAGTTCAGTTAACTGAACCGTGCACGCCCCTAGGTGAAACATTCTATTACTTTTTTTGCGTTCTCCATGGAATAAATTCCTTGGGTGGTGGGTAAGAAAAAAATTCTATGAAAAATAAGAAAATGGTCATGGAGAACATCTCACCTAATCACTCCTCACTTTTTCCAAACTCTCACAAAAATTAGTAGTTTTTTCAATCATTTTCCAACATTTTTATCAAATGCGTCCTTAGCCCATGAAATTATTAATGAGAAATTCCTCCAACTTATCAACAAAATTCTTACAAGTCCACGTAAAAAACCAATACAGTTCGATCCCTTTTCCTAGATAAAACATCTGCTAGGAGATAGTATACACTAGAAACAAAGAAGACAGCCAGATTCAAGCACAGGCTCATCACAATCATCAGCCACAGAATCATCTGAGTCCACCAAATCGCCAGAGGGACCTAATAGGACCTCGACGTGTTTGATAGGCAAAGTTTTCCATGGAAAACTTGGTAATTATATAATTTTCCATCTTTTGGTAGTGTTCAATTGCATAATTTCTAGGCATTTCCAATTCCATCTAATTTGTACAAGTGAATGATGCATAATACTAGGAACTTGAATTTTCATCCTCAACGTTCGGAATTTCTCACTTAAATCTTCCGAACACTCCATGAATAATATTATAATTGAATTATTAGGTTTAACGTCACATACCTCGCTGCAAACCTCCAACGCAGAAGTTTCTGCATACAACTTCTTCTCATGAAATTCTGTTAGCTCATCAGCACTTGAAGGCATCGAGTGAGAAGAAGAAAGAGCCCTTATGCCTTGACCACCAGCCCACTGTTTTGTGCAGACCTTTTCAACATGAGGAGTCTCACCTTCAGGTGGTTCAACCCGGTGGCTTCACTTTCTCCTTATTAGATCCCGTACAGAGCATCCAAACCACTGTACTTGCCTCTCTCGATAAACAGTTTCTTTTACCATCTTTAGTGTTGTTATATCTACCAGTCAAATTGGAACTGATAGGTTGTAATTCATCGTTCAGCTTTTCAGTCAACGAAAAAGGCAAAGATACCCAGTGATCTCTTACGCTTGTGCTTACTGTTAGAAGATGAACCAATATCACGATTTACAAGGCCTTGCAAAGACTTCTCAGATTCACAGTACATTTTAACAGATGATCTTGCAGCTAAGGGAATTATGCTTTGATAATTGCTGGAGCCATCCACTATGGAAACCATTTTTTTTGAAAATATCTTTAAGCTTTCAAGATTAGGTGAATCCTCGACAAAATCAAGAATGTCTTGGCACTCTTTTTGGGATTTTCTCTCAAAATCGATGTTAGCTTTTGCCAAAAAATTTATCAATGGTTGTTGTAGGCAGTACGGGACTTAAAATGGTCTGTCAGGCATGTTCATCATCAGAGTATATCTTCTGCAGCTTGAGAAGATGCAAGCCACATTAGAAGCCTTAGGGCTTCCTCATATGCAGGCCTAAAAACATTAAACAACATATTATATAATAGCATATGTGATCAAATCCTAATTAAAGACTAAATCTTAAGATCCCTTATTTAATTATGGCAAGTACAGAAGATACCTAATGGCCTAATAATGAATAAAATATGATTTCCAACACCAAAAATCAATTTAAAAAAAAAAAAAATCTTAAACTATGCATGTTTGTCCTCCGAGAGAAAACAAGAAAAATGTTAACCTGAAAATCAGGAGCGGTATGTTGGCTATTGTCATCATTAGCCTTCTGATTAAGCCAAAATATTGCATTTTTATATGTATTTAGGTGGCTTAATATGCATGAATTTGATTTTAATTATCCTAAATTGTTAAGAATTGAGCTTTAATCATGAAGTAGGATAGTATGTTTGTTTCTAGTGCATTATAACCTTTTTACAGGTTAAAAATGAACAAGAACAAATCTAGAAATAAATTCCCCCAAAGTTAGTCATTACCGGTCAAATTCGAAGCTGAATTAAGTTCAAGAAGTGAACCGAAAGCAAATCCCAAGCTAAAGCATGAAGGAAGTTGATGGAAGAGACTAAGAGAAGCCAATAGAGCAGTCCCAAGCAAAGAAGAGTCATTTGAATCAAACCGAGAAATTTTTGAATGAAGAAGAGATTCACTGTGCGCATTGCCTCTGTTCCGATAATTTCTGGTATTTATCCGTGCATAATTTGAAGAAAACTCCAGAAATAGAAGTTGTAGAGCTCTGAGTTATCTACGCGTAGGCGAAAACCTTGCATCAATCGAAGTTCGGAGTACAAAGTTATGGCAGAAATACGATCAGTGCACCAGTGGATTGAGTTTGAGTGCGAAAGAATACCTAAATTTATAATGCAGATATTTATCGAATGGGGTCCTTAGCCTAGATGGCAAGTGACCAGCTCTCTACTCATGCTTAGTCCAGTATTCGAATCCTGCGGCCAACAAGTTTTTATTGTTATTATTATTTATTTTATTTTATTAATTAGTTTAATTTTTTCATTAATTAGTTTAATTTTTGAATTTTGAAAAAAGAATTAAATGTCGATGATATTTTTAGGTTTTAGGTTTAATTTTGAGTAAGGGAAGAAGGGCCGTCATTCTTGTTTCTTTGAGTAGAAAAGAGGAGTCGTCATTTTATTTTCTTTCATTCTATTTTCTTTGAGTAGAGAAGAACAGTCGTCATTTTATTTTTTCTTTCATTCTATTTTCTTTGAGTAGAGAAGAACAGTCGTCATTCTTTTTCTTTTGAGTAGAGGAGAACGGCCGCTATTCTTGTTCTTCAATAATTCTAAATTTCCTTGCGTAACTAGAGAGAGATATTTTCATTTGGTTTATGGCTTGTATTGAAGAAGAAATATCGTATAATTCTATTTCAACTTGAGTTTGCGCGAGTTCCATTACAGTTCTTCAATAACTGCATAACTGTAAGTTTATTTTTCTTTCAATTTTATTTTTAATTTCTTTCAATTAATGTTCATTAATGCTTTTATTGTTATTTAATTATGTGTTTGAATGTGATTGTTTATTGAAATTAATGCTTAATTTATAATTTTTGTTAGAATTTCCGCGTAGAATCCCGCGTAGAACCCTAAAAATATGTGTTTTCTTATTTTAATCATAACTTCTTCGTTTCTAGGCCATTTTTTATGATCCACCTATCAAAACGATCGTATTTAAATTCTCTACAAAACCCTACTGATTTGGAAACTCGAATCCCAAGTTTTCCAAAAGTCAGTAGGTCATTTGTGTTGGTGGCAAATTGTTTATTTTTCAAAAAGTGTTTAGCGATAATTTCTATTTTGCGCATGTTTTTAATTTTCGATTGCTTTAAAATTTTGAGTACATTTATATGCTTATGTTTTTAATTAATTTTTCATTCCTGAATATAAATATGCTGTTTTATTTAATTATTTTATTGTCCATGAATTTATTAAATATGTTTGGCTAGTTCGTTAGTTAGGGGTCCGTAAGGAACGGGTATGCCGACGCGATAATTTTTCGGACCCGAATTAAATTCTAATTAATTTTTCATTGGTTAATAGGTCATAATAAATCTGATTTTTATTAAATTATTATCCTAGTATGCTAATAACATATTTTTATAATAAATTTAATAAAATCTTTTCGACAAAAGAACCAAACTAGTTTGAATTTTTGTTTTTGCGCTAAATCCTAACCGGTCGACTTAGAGAGCGGTCTATACTCTCTAAATTAATTGGTTATGTATCTTTATAATTTCAAACTTGAGAGCGCTGTTTTCGGTAATATTTTTAATCCTTATTTTTTTGATACCGAAATTGCCAATTTTGTGTTTCCACCTCCCATTTTCATTCAAATTTGATTTTAATCATGTTTTAACATATTTGAAATAAATTGTGGCTTTTACTTAATATTTCTAAACTCACTTTTAATAAAAAGGTTTTGTAGTGTCAAGCACTACTTCACTTTAATAAACAAGTGTTTTTGGTAAAATTAAGTAATGCGAATTGATTCTATAATTAGTATTGGTACGTATAGTTCATGTCACGCATGAATTATTGCGAAAAATATGAGTTTATGAGATCAATTAGCTTGTGGATAATAGGCTGATTTTTAAAAAGAAAAATTAATTAGAAAAGGATTCTCAGTCCACCGAATTGCCTGTTGTGTTGCCCGGAACTTATGGATACCCCTAGCGCTTTTTATTCTTAATTTTAATTAAATATTTTCACGTGTATAATTAATTTAGTACGCTGTTTTTATTATTTATTTTATTTAGCTTTATTCTATGTTCTTGTTATTCCATTCCCTCCATATTTCATCTTTTCTTTATTTTTCTCTTCTTCCTCTTGAAAGAAATTTTCCTAAGTTAAAGAACTACCCTCCTCGTCGTGGATCGACCTCGGACTTACCGAGTTTTTATTACTTGACCGACCACCTGCACTTTGGTGTAATAATTTCGCACTTTTTTTGGGTCCTAGAGAAAACATCTGGTGCTGGATGGCGGAACTTCGTCTTTGATACGTGTAGATGATCCATCCCATACAAGTTGTAGTCAACCTACCAAATTTAAAAGGAAGAAGAAGAACAAATCTTACTAACATAAGAGTGATTGTAGTATGCAAATGTAAATTAAAAAGTATTAAGCCAAGAAGGGGTAAGACATCACATGAAATTTCTTTTATTTTTTTTTGATAAGAAACAAGATTTCATTAATAATTGAGTACCATTTCAAGGGGAGCACTCATAACCTATACTAGATTTGGGACTAAATTGAAGCCAAGTTACTACAGTTGGTGGTGTAATACCACATTACAGATATCACGAATCCAAACAAATTAATTTCTCACTAGTTTGTGATGGGAGGTTGCATTTTCAATAGTAAACCATTCTTTAACCCTGAAGTTTGGGGTCCATTGTGAATCCCACATTACAGTTGGTGGTGTAATACACCACCAAGGTCCATTCTTTAACGCTGAAGTTACTACAGTTGGTGGTGTATTACCACATTACAGATATCACGAATCCAAAGAAATTAATTTCTCACTATCATGGGGGACTGACAAATTTGACCTTGAAGTTTGGTGTCCATTGTGACTTTAACCCTAATATTTTAATTTTAGCTTTGCCAGCCTTGACGTATCTTTAGTTACGCAATATCAACCCTCCGTTTGAAAGCTCTTAACGGAGGACTATGTGGCAAGCTGACATTGATCCAACGTGGACAAATGAATTGACAATTTTGACCCTAAAGTTTGGGGTATTTAACGAATTTAACCCTAATGTTTCTGTTCTGGCAATGTCAACTCTGAAGTTTCTTTACTTATGCAATGACAACCCTCTATCCACTTTCGTTTCAAAGCTCTTAACTGAGGTTTACGTGGATCCGAGTGGACAAATGAAGGTTTTGAATGTGCATAACTCTTGCACTTAGATTAAATTATCCCAAATTAATGTACTTAAATTCATCAACAACTCTTGCAACATTTGAGCATTTTGGATATGAAATTATATTGTTGTATTCTAGTGTTCGATATTTCAGAATGTGAAATTATATAGATAATTCTATTGTAATTGTATTATTACAAATACTCCCAAGATGGGTATAAATAGGACAAACCACACTAAGGCAACAATATAGGAAAGGAAAGAAAAGAAAAGGAAATACATAATAAGGAAAGACTAATTAATAAGTACTCTCTTTTTTTTTTTAATAAGTCCTCTATGCCCTAGCAAGGGCAGTAGAGTAACAGCATAAATAAAGAAAAAGGTGAGAGATTACAACAAGGCCATCTCCAAAGCGATAAGCCAAAAAATACAATGAAATGACCCAATTGCAAGGTGGACTAAAGGAAAAAACCAGTAAGTCCATCAAGCAATTCAAAAACTAAATGCATAGCATAAACATGGGGCCAGAAGACAGAGAATAACATCTACAAAGACCAAAAGAAGACCAAAAAGGAAGGCCAAACAAGCAGCCAACAAGACAAAAAATAAAAATGCAGAGCTGTACCAAATCATTTGGCTTTTTCTTCATGGGCAATTGGAATGTTTTCTGCATACAAAGGACTAGAAATTGTCCCTGAAGCACCAGCTGTGACAATGGGGCTCTTAGCATAAACACACACCTTCCATTGGTGTTGTTCATCGTTAGCTATAGTTGCTGCTGCTTCATCTTCCCTCTTCTTTTTATCTTTTCATAAAGTTGCCATTGAAAAGCATCAGGGTCAGAAGTTTGAGGTTGAGCTGTGGATTTGGATTTTCTAGAATATGCTTTTAATTCTCTATTGACAGTTTTCATTTGCTTGGTGAGAGGTAAAAGTTGGCCCCTTTTTTTGCCTTTGTGCTCTAGTTTTAAGGGGGGATGGAGCATACTCATATCCTTCAAGGGATGAGGTGTTAATGCTATGTGAGGACTTATTCCCATGAGAGTTTAGAATGGCAGGGCTGTCTTCCTTCAAAGGAGGAAAATTCTGGTTCAAGATGGATGAGTTATCATCTCGCTGAAGTTGAATGCAGCACTCTGTATTCTCATTTCTGGCTGTGGCTGCTACAAATTGAGCATCTGCCCTTGCTTCCGAAGACTGAAATGGCTCATCATCAGCCATTTTTCCCCAATCCAAGGCCTGGTCCATATTTAACTGATGATCAATGATGAGAGAATGATGCTACTCCTCATCATTATAGTTATGACCTAAAGAATTTGAATCAGTAATCCAGGTTTCACCTTCTCCGTCATCATCCCAAAAGTGATCACTTAGAGGGTCAAATTTGTTGTGATGCCTGGCTTTGCTGTAATGTTTCAGATTTGAAGTGCTAGGAATTGAACTATTGATAATAGCTCTACTTCTGTTATTTGGGGTTTTGTGAGTGGAATTTTGTTGAAAGAGGGGGGTAGCTGTGGGAGAAAGAGAGCAATACAAAGCGCAAGTCTAGCTCTTCCAGTACAAACCAATACAAAGCAGACCACCACTACTCAACTAACACATGGGATGGGGTCTTGGCGATTGAAGACAAAGATCTATGAACTAGCTCACGCTTGGCTAGCCAAGTAGGTTTATGACTATTTAACATCCACAATACAGCGTTCAAAAATACGCAACATAAAAATATGTCAAAAGGCAAATAATTATACTAATAAGAGGCTCAAGAATGTGTACCAGAAGAAGATTTGCAGCGGTGAGAGACCCCTTGTGGATAATACCCTAATTTTTGTCAAGGGCTCAGCATCATACCTCAACAATAATCAACGCATAAAGAATGAAAGATAAAAAAGACAATACAGTTCTTTAACAATCATAACAGCTCAGAAGGCAAAGATATTGAACTATTACCATAAATATGAAATGTTGTGGGATCATTAGCAAAAATGAACAACCTTAAAGTTTGACCCGAATCCCTCACACATCCCTAAAGTTTAATTTCCGGTTGAAGCAACCTTAAAGTTTCTAATTTTCCCTCACTCGTCCAAAACTGAATGCCCCATTAAGAAGATGGATAGAAAACATGCATAATTGTCAAGAGCTACCCTTTTAAGGGGCATTTTTGGATGCTTCAACTGAAATTAGAAACTTTAAGGATACTTCAACCGAAAATTAAACTTTAGGGATGAGCAAGAGATTTGGGTCAAGCTTTAGGGGTCATTTTTGCTAATTACCCAATGTTGTGAGTTGTCATTTGTCAAGCTTTAAACACATGGAGGAGAGAGATTGGCCTAGTGGTAGGCAACCTCCACCCTTGTCTTAAGGTCAAGGGTTCGACTCATGTTTGGGGGGGGGTTTCTTTGTTCGTAGGATTAAGGGAGAGACTTAGACCTCCCTTAATTTTTTTTTTAAATAAAATAAAAAAAAGCTTTAAACACACCGGATAGTATGTAAAATAGCATGTGCATATTTTCCAGGCTTTTGCCAACTTAGAGAGCCCTTTTGGTCGGAATAATTTGAGAGGAAAGGATTAGGGAAGTGACTACAAATATATAATGGTCAAATAAATAGACAAATGAACAGATTATTTAGGCAAACACAAACATAATTGAAGAAGGCTGTACTTTTTAGTCCAACAAATTCATCGACTTTCATTCTCGGTTAAGTGGAAAACTTATATTTCTGCTACAATGCAATCAACTACAAAAGCAAAAAATCATTTAGATACAAGGAAAGGAGCAGATATATAGAGGAGAAGAAGGCCTCTCAGTACAAAAGAGGGAAAATTAGAATAAAACGTAAATGGAACAAGCTTCCAAGACAACCCTAGTTAAATCCTCTTATATATATTAGCTAGGAGGAATTGGCGGTTACTTGTCAATGTGCACCAGAAATTACAAATATTAGCCTTCATTGCTTTGGAAAGAAATATTACTTGAAATGAGATTCGAAACATGATCTTTTCTAGGCCACACCCTATGCATGCCCTTATAATGTCTCTCTAGAATTCTAGATACAACAAATTTTATAGCAACAAGAGATTAGAGAAGATTGCAGACCTCATTGCAAGTTCTTCAGCAATGAGAAAGTGAGAAACAACAAAATACGAATGAAAACATTCTTGCAATTTGAAAAAGTAGAATAGAAGATCCCTACACCATAAAATAAACACAGAAGTGTAGAAGTGGATACAGGTATATTTTTGCAAATAATAGCTCTTCAGATGAATGATAGCCACAAAATTTCTTTGCTTAGACAAGATTGCAATCATGAACGTGCTGGTGTTTTGAACCAGCATTGCTGTAAGCTGTAAGAGTTTCAACCAAGAACTCTACATCAGTATCATGTCAAGGATTTAGACACTAACATCACACGTCTGCCAGAATAAATTGTCCTTAAACCAAGCAATAAGTACACCTTCAAAGCTTTCTCAATAGCAAGAGATAAAACATTTGTGCATACACCTGAGAAATTTGAGGGGGTAAAAGGTTAGTTTATGTTAGATGAAAACAGAGAAGTAACTTTTCAACCTCAATTACTTTATGAAGACACCAATACTATCAACAACAATAACTTTATGAAGACACCAATACTATTAACAACAAATAGACAGTTTTCTTGCTACCAATTAAGTAGCAGACGTCGTTGATTATTTAGGTGGATTCCTGATCCTCCTGACTGGTATAATCTGTTGTTACAGGTCTCTATTAGTATCAATAAAGCTCTTTGTTTTTGATCAAAAAATAATAATAATTAAGTAGCAGATGTACTTCATTCACCCAAACAAATGAAACACAAATAATCAATCTTCATAAACAATGATTCATCGATTCAATTCGGCAATTCCCAGTAAAATCAATACAAGTTGTGTAAAGAATCCAAATATGTAGAATAATACCTTCTAGGTCTGGTTGATGCAATAGATCCGAACATGGAACATATAAATAAGGTAACTCCTGCATGAGAATACGGATAACTTAGGCCAACAACTTCTAGATATCCAAAAATGTAAATAGGTTAAAGAAGTAGAAAACAATACAACACACCAAGAGCATGATTAAAATATTATATCATAATTGCAGACTATAGTTACAATTAAATGGTCATAAATCATTTTGCAATGATTCAGAAAGATAATATAACTAGGCGTCCGGTACGTTAATGAATCATGTGGTAAGGATTGAAAGCACAAGAGAACAAGTTGTCAGTTATTGTATACTATTTAAATCCCTTAATGGAATAGAAAGCATTTCGAGTTCCTTACATGAAGGAACTAAATGCATTTAATAGGAACCTGGCAGGTACACGTATAATACACACACCTTTCAATAAACATAGAACAAAGAAGACTTTAATTTATCACAGCATATGATAAGGATCAATAGTAGAATAGTTAGTTATAACCTATGAAGCACGGATTCTTCCAAAGGGTAGCCGATCGGATGTGAATCAGGTGCGGCCCCAATTCAGTACTCCAGAAGAATCAGAATTAATTAGTTAATTGTAATTTCTGATTCGGCAAGGATTCTTTGGGTATTAATTTGGGACTCGAGAGGGATTCGAAACGAGTCCAATTTCCCTACTACTTTTTTATTTAAATTGACTTTTTTTTTTTGGTTAGAAAAATAAAAAATAAAAATAGAGTGTTAACTTTTAACATGTTATATACACACACACACGCATATTACGACAATAGACCACAAAATCTTTCACGTTGCTTTGATATTCCAAAGCTTCTCACATATGACTCTAGGTTCTCGACCAAACCAATGTTTTAAGAGGCGTTTGAGGCGTGCGCCTCGAGGCGAGGCGAAGGGAAAACGCCCCTGAGGCGTGATTTTTGGGTAATTTCTGAGGCTTACGCCTCTTCTGTCTGAGGCGTGTCTGAGGCATAGGCCTTGAGGCATAAGCCTCGAGGCGTTTGAGGCGTTCTGCAGTGAGTGCAGTGAGAGAAAGAGAGAGACATTCTGCTGAGGTAGGGTTTCACGGTGGAAGAAGAAAAAGCAGCAGCAGCTATGTCAAAATGGAAGAACGAAGGAGAAGAAATGAGATTGAGAGAGACTAGAGAAGGGAGGAGGCTTACCCGAAATAGAGAGTTTCAAGGAGGGAAGCTCCAATCTTGATGACAGTGGTGAATTTTGAAGAAGAGAGGGATGTGCGGATGGGAGAGAGGAGAGGAGAGTGGCTGCTGTCGTATATTCTCAAATGGAGAAGAGGTTTTGAGATATTTTTTATATTTAGGTTTTTATAAAGACTAAAATGACTTGTGTGTCCTTGGTCATTTAAAATATTTACCATGGGTCCATTAAATTTGTGAGAAGTACTCTTTCTTTTCTTTCTTTTTTAGAGCAAATTACTCTTTCTTTTTTAAAAACAAATTGTTACTTATTTAAATGATATTTAATATTTTGAAAAGCAACCAAAAATAAATAAATAATACATTTAGTTAAAATTTTGCTACATAATGCAATTTAATATATATATAAAAGTAATTTAATTTATGTTTTTTGTGATTTTATTAGACAAAAATAAAATAAAAATGAGGCTTACGCCTCAATACGCCTCGAAACTTACGCCTCGCCTCGTCCGGGCCAAACGCCTCAAACTTGCCTTTCGCCTTTTAAAACATTGGACCAAACACCAAACACGATCCTTCCAAAGTCCAAACTTAGAAATGACAAAATGAAGCTCTCCAAACACGATTGATTCTTACTTCAAGCTGCATCTCCATCAAATTTGTTTGTAAACGCCAAACACAATCCTTCCAAAGTCCAAACTTAGAAATGACAAAGTGAAGCTCTCCAAACACAATCGATTCTTACTTCAAGCTTCATCTCCATCAAATTTGTTTGTACCACTGTGAACCCTAGTTTTCTAGTCATCGATATTGAAAACCTAATTTTTTTTGTCACCGCTCACCAATATGGCAATATGGAACCCTAGTTTTTTATTTCATTGTGACTATAGGTAATTCTCAAACATGCAATCTAATTAAATAATGTAATTTTTATTTTATTAACCCCCGCATCCTACTTTTTTGAAAATTCTCGAATCGCAACACCCGAATCGAGTCGCACTCGAATCCTGCACCCGCACCCGTGCTTCATAGGCTATAACTGAACAAATAAAGGTGGTGCCTGTGCTTAAACAATTTCATGATTATGCACAATAATGCTCTAGATCTATGATTTAACTTGGAGTTTCTACGAGAATTAAATAGAGGAACTAGGTATCTGTTTTGTTTTTTTTCGAACGGCAAGTTGGGATTTCTGCCAAGTGCAGAGTGTTAGGCACAGCACAGGACCAGATATATAATAAACAGGGCAATGTTTGCGTTGTAAAATATGTAATATTCAAATAGAAACAGCTTAGGTGAGCAAAAGGTAGTGTACAAATCTCACCAGGACCAGCATTTTTATTGAAACTCATTAAGCACTTGCTCTACGGTGAGCAAAAGGTTGTTTTCAAATCTCACCACTACCCTCGTAAGTATAAAACATGCATGTGCAGATGTGCTTGGTCAATTCATGAGTGACAGTTCAGTGAGCATTTAAGCGTGCGTGCATGTTTTAGAAAAAAGAAAATACTTTACTACATTCTGTGATGTTGAATTACTCTTATATAACGTTAACGACCAAACACTATAAAGATGGGTGGAAGATCAACTAGCTAATTTAATGGAGAGAAATTTGCACCCAATACAAGGTTCCACACTTCGAAATCATGTTGGCTGGTACGTACCATCTCAGCCCAACCCAAAATTGAACATATGGAGAAAATATAAACAGTGGTCAATATCTTAGGTATTTCATTGTATCCATTTTGTAGGGAAAGAAAAAAGTCATGGGATATTAGGCGGCAATTCATCATAACAGTGATCCTTTTCTAATTCCACGTCTTGTCCAAAACTGACAAACGACTGTGACAGGTGGGGGGCAGGAGGAGAATACTCCCGTGTGACCAATAGCGCTAGTACTGTGAGGGTGAAAAGAACCCCCATCGGGGAGTGAAATAGAACATGAAACCGCAAGCCTCCAAACGGTGGGGGGAGCACGGGGCTCTGACCGCGTGCCTGTCGAAGAATGAGCCGGCGACTCATAGGTAGTGGCTTGGTTAAGGGAACTCGCCGGAGCCATATGATTCTTAATAGGGAAATTGTCACTACTTATGGACCTGGACCTGGGTGATCTATCCATGACCAGGATGAATCTTGGATGAAACTAAGTGGAGGTCCGAACCGATTGATGTTGAAGAATCAGCGGATGAGTTAATAAGTTAAAGAAATGTAGTAACAAATGCTTTTTGTACCTTACAGCATGGTTGGGGAAGATGAATCTTTAATGACAATTTGGGACTGGATAAAAAAAAATCACCACTGGAATGGCAAATAAAAAAAATTGTGTAGAACAAGTTACATTCACCCCTTCCCTCCCCCAAAAACACATACACAAAAAAAAAAAAAAAAAAAAGCTTAGATCCTGGCTCTGTCCCTGAAACTAAGCAAGTTTAATTAAGAAAATAAAATGCAAACAAGAAAGCAACCAATCAACTCGGCACACACAAAATTAACTTTAAACCAAAATATTACAATTTATGTTGTGTACAAAATCACCCAAAATCAAATCATCCTATTCTCAAATCCCATGTGTACGTGTGTGTAAATTAAACATATCCACATTCCAACTATTAAAAAAATCTAAGAAATAAAAACAAAGGAAGTCTTACCAAAGCAAGAGAAGAGGGGGAAAATGATCAAGCTTTACCTACTGATTCATAGAATTGTCAATAATAATATGTTTTTCTACAATATATCGTATACTACAACAATACAAACTGAATGTTATCAAACTAATCAAATAAGCTACCCTCAAAAAATTAGAAGTATCGAATTGAGTATACAGCTCTACAGCTCTGCAATTATAAAAACCAAAAACATTTAGCAGGAATGGAATCAAGAAATGAACTATCTTACAAGGTGCAAGCAAGTCTTTTGACCAGCCGGAGTTGACCCATATATTCTTATCACCGGAACCTCATTCACCTTCCCACCTAAATAATCCAAATGTCATTAAGAGAAAATAGATGGAAGATAATTAGATAGATGTACATGTCTTCATTTTATATATACTAGAACATGTAGTACATGCAAATATTATACCTAGCAATTCGTAATAATTTGTAGACTTTAAAAACATTTTAAAGACGAATGATGGTGTTTGCTCAAGTGGTAGGGGTATGCTTCCTTTGTACTAAGATCATGGGTTCAAAAAATTGTTCTAGTTGTATTTCTTTTTCTAAAGCACGAAGGGTATGTTAATAATTTCAGATACTACCAAATCCTATTCACGTTTAATATAATAGATGATGAGATAGAAAGATGTACATGCCTTCAGTTTATATATATGTGTGTGTAGATAATCAGGAAGGCTTTTTCTTGATCTTCCGAACCAGTGGCACGTAGCACAAGTGAGTCATAAGACTCATAATACAGACGTGCCATAGAAATCAATAATTCACCCTAAACAACAATAGCGTGGTAGGGTAGGAATGTATAATTTACCATTAAAAGGAGTAATTTTCCATAGACATTGGTAATTGTAAGATATTGAATATTTGGCACACACTTGAGTACTGTTGCAAACTTGCAGACAATACAATTGAAAAATTTGTCGTAGGCATAAACTCAGGTAGGTAGTAATTCGCGGGAATATATCAAATTAAGACAGAATTTCAACCCTATGAAGCAAGTCAAACAATATTTATATTACCTTACGGGCCTGATTGATTGCATTTCCTTTCCATAGAAAATGTCACATTTTCATCTTTTGGGTGTTTGATTCTATACCGTCCAACAGAAGCAATTTTTTGATTCTATAATGTCCAACGGAAGCAATTTTATCGGTACAGCTTGCTTTAGCCTCCTGTATTCGAAAATAAATTGTAGGTAATGTGGAAAATAACACAAAGGCAAAAATGTTCAATTTTAGGTAAAAAGTGAGCAATCAAACACCAAAAGTAGGAAAATATTCCATCCCTGTACAAATTTTTCCACCTATAAAATAATTACGATCAAACACCTTAAATGGTTTTCCATGGAATTCAATTGCATAGAATTTAAAAGATTTTCTACCCTAACACCATGCTTACAATCAAAACAAAACACACCCTAACAGTCCTAGCTAGGGTAAGAAGCCCTAAATTGAACTCTACTGCTCCAAAAATCAGAAACTAATAGAAGAATCCAAATTACTTCAATTAATAAGGACACAGTGGTCTATATATAAAATAAAAAGATGGAATTGATACTAGTCATTGAATTAGTAAATTCATACATATCTTGAATATTACTGTAGCATATTTCAACGCCTGGAGCTGGGGGAGCCATGTAGTAATCAATTGACACAATTCCAACACTGAAAATGTTTGATTCCAACAATAAAAACAGGCCCACAACTCTTTCAGCTTCTTTTTTTTTTTTTAATTTTTGTTAACATACATGAATTTGTTTTAAAAAATATGGACAAGGAGGTTAGATATAATGCGGAAATAATATTTAGCAGGAATGGAATCAAGAAATGAATTATCTTACTCGATGAACGTGCAAGCAAGTCTTTTGACCAGCAGGAGTTGACCCATATTCTTATCACCGCTCACCGGCACCCTCCTGACCCATACTCTTATCACCAGACCTCATTCACCTTCCCACCTAAACAATCCAAATGTAATTAAGAGAAATGGAGGGAAGAAAATTAGATAGAAAAATGAACATCTCTTCGTTTTATATACACTAGAACTCATAGTATACGCAATATGTGTGCCATGATATACCTAACAATTTGTAATAATATGTAGATTTTGTTTCCATTGTAGTTTGTACTAAGGTTATTAGTTCGAATCCTTGGTCCAGCTGTATTTCTTTTTGTAAAGCATGAAGGGTATTTTAATAATTTCAGATACTACCAAATCCTGTTCATGTTTAATATAATAGATGATCAAATAGATGTACATGCCTTCAGTTTATATATAAAAATATAATCAGGAAGGCTTTTCTTGATCTTCTGAACCAATGGCCCCGTAGCACAAGTGAGTCATAATACAGATGTGCCATAGAAATAAATAATTCACCATAAACACCAATAGCATGGTAGGGTAGGAACATAGTCATAGGCACTAGTAATTCTAAGATATTGAATATTTGGCACACACTTGAGTATTGTTGCAATGGTGGGGTAGGAACATATAATATACAGTTAAGAGGAGCAATTTACCATAGGCACTGGTAATTGTATGATATTGAATATTTGGCACACACTTAAGTACTGTTACAAACTTGCAGTCAACAGACATGAATAATTTGTCATAGACATAAACTTAGGTAATTTGTAATTCTGGAATATATCAAATTAAGACAAGACTTTCAACCCTATGAAGCAAGTCAAACGATATTTATTTTCTCTTACAGACCTAATTGATTGCATTTCCTTCCCATAGAAAATGTCATATTTTCATCTTTTCGGTGTTTGATTATCTAGTGTCCAAAGGAAGTAATTTCATAGGTACTTGCCTTATCCTATTATTATGTTTCTATGTAATTCAAAACCCAAACCCCCCCCCCCCCCTCCAAATTTTGTTTTCCATGGAATTTTTTTCCATGAAAAGGAATTCAATTATTTTCCATGTAAACCAGCAAGAAGCACACTAATTATTTATGCAACATGTGCAGTATTTCTGAGAACTAAGGCGTGTTTGATTGGCAAAGTTTTCCATGGAATTCTTAGCAAAAGATGGAAAATGTGTACTTTTCCATCTTCTGGTGGTGTTTGATTACCTAATTTTCCGGGCAATTCTAATTCCATGGTACATGACGCATAGATTCTTAATTAGCCTCTCCAGTTCTAGGTAATGTGGAAAATAACACAAAGGCAAAAATGTTCAATTTTAGGTAAAAAGTGGGCAATCAAACACCAAAAGTAGGAAAATATTCCATCATTGTACATAGTTTCCACCTATAAAATAATTACAATCAAAGACCTTTAAATGGTTTTCCATGGAATTCAATGGCCCAGAATTTATAAGATATTCTACCTTAACACCATGCTTACAATCAAAACACACCCTAACAGTCCTACCTAGGGTAAGAAGCCCTAAATTGAACTCTGCCACTCCTTCATCAACATGTAGCAGCAAAACAAAAGTTTGAAATATATTTGTATAACTAACAGATTATTATGCATAACATAACATAACATAACAAAACCCTCCGAAAATCAGAAACAAACAGAAGAATCCAAATTACTTCAATTATATATAAAATGATGGATTTGATATTAGTAATTGAATGAATGAATTCGATACATACATATTTTGGTGTAGTGAAAGCATCAACAGTAGTCAATATCGTAGGCATTTAATTATATCCTTTTTGTAGTTATTTTTTGTTAAAATTAAAATAAAATAAAAACAAAGTCATGGGTATTAGGCGGTGATTCATCGTAGCAGTGATCCTTTTCTTCTTCCACGTCTTGAGAGTCTGAAAGTAAGGCAAGTTTGCTTGAGAATATAAAACGCAAACAGAAAGTAACCAATCAACTCGCACACAAAATTAACTTTAACATATTACAATTTATGTTATATACAAAATACAATATCCTCAACAGCCAAGATCACCCAAAATCAAATCATCGTATTAAAACAGTGGAACCCCATCTGTACGTGTGTGTAAATTAGACATATCCGCATTCCAACTATTAAAAATGCAAGGGAAGAAAGAACGTCGTAAAGAAAAAAAAGACGTCTTACCAGAGAAAAGGAAAAAAAAATGATCACGCTTTAACCTATTGATTCATAGACTCGTCAATAATAATTGTTTTTCTACAATACATCATAAACTACAATAATTCAAACAGAATATAATTATTACATATAAGCCATCCACAACCAAGAAAAAAGAATTGATATGTTTTGTTCACGGGGTCTCGTGAAGAGTAGAGCACTACAAGTGTAGAAATTTAAAAACTTTAATATAATAGAAAAATTACAAATACTTGCTGAAAACAAATATAGGTTACAACAATACAAGGATCAATGAAGTGAAAAGAAGAAATTCCAAAGAATCACTAATAACACAAGTGTACACATAGCAGCATTCTAGCATCGTAGGCAAATATTGGTTTCAAGTTTCAAAAAGCACAAAAAAGAAGAGTAGGAGGCAGTTATGTGTTTCTTCAGTTCTTGCACGTTTGGTAAGAGAACATAAAGATGTTCCACCATGCACAAATCAAAGAGAGAAATACCGCAATGACTAAAACTGAGTGCAAAATTAGTCTGTTACAGGAAATTGTCGAGACATAGGTCAGGTCAGTGTATCTAACAAAGAAAATCAAAGCGTACCTCTGTTTTATCACCTGAAAATGCCAACGCTACAAATGTCAAGAGAGAAATTCTAAAACTGTAACATTAAGACTTGAGAGAAACCAATATCTCTTCCTTGCAGGTCTCTCAGTCATACACTGATTCAATTCAATTAAAATAGTAGAAAATATATATATCCACACGCATATCTCTAACACATCTTTATTCACATGAGCTTCTCAAAATTGAGAAGCTCAAAATTTTGATCGAAATGAGACAGAGAATAAAAATTTACCTCGGGATAAGAAATCTCTAATATTGGCTTGACTTTCCTGAATACGAGGCTAGGATTCTCAAAGGTAGGCACAATTTTAGGCTTTACCACAATTCGACTTGTTAAAAGAAAGAGAGCTAACGAGCGTATTTGACGATGATACAGTGGTGGCAGACAATCTACGGTTATAAAAAATTAGGGATTCATTCGTGGCTTCTTATTCTCTCCACGCAGAAATGAGCATATATATAATGTTAAAGTGTGCAAAAACTGATTCAAATACGTTGTGAAAAATTAAAAAATAAAGTGGTGATATTTTCACCCAATATATACTTAGTATCACATTCACTCTCATTATCACTTTCACCAACTCTCTTTTACTCATCAACATTCTTACTACTTTCTTTACCACTCTCATTTTAGGGGGGTGTATTTAATTAAGATTTTAAAAGACTATTTTAAGATAAATAAGTCTTGTGGTATTTAATTAAGACTTTTAAATAATTTAAATAAGTCTTGTGGTATTCAATCAAGATTATTATGATATTTTAAAAAGGTTATCCAAATCTAGTGGTATTCAATTAGGACTTTAAACAAGTAACAAAAAGTCTTTTGGTATTTAAAAACTTACTAATTTTGATGAATTTTTTTAAAATTAGGAATTTGTGTGACTTTTTAGTGGGAGGTATAAATACTAAACCCTATAAAAAATCTCACCCTAACCCATCAGACTTTTCACGTGAGATTTTTTTCCTGCTAGAGAAGTTGAGCAACTCTTCGTAAAGTTGAATAGTTCTTCATGAATAAGGTATTGCTTCCTTCTCATGCTATGTCTTCTTGCGTATATTTGCTATATGTCATGTTGTTATCATGTATTATATATAACAATTAGGAGAATCAAACATGTATAGTAGTATTATATATATATATAGAGTCCCTATCCTATACGGATTACTATTCACGGACCATCCGTACGGATTGGTCCGTTTGGCACGCTTCCCGATGGAATTTTTTGATGAAATTTTATGTGGATGTTCTTCATCGTGTGTAGAACATCTCCACCAAATTTCATCAAAAAATTCAACCGGGAAGTAGGTTAACTACATGATTGAAAAAAACTGGTCCAGAAATAGATATATAAAATCCAAATCTATTTATTTGGATGAAAAAGTACACTATTTTTCGGGTACAAATCTATTTACAATAAGCTATTCGAAACCTCATTATTTATTTGTTCAATTCCATTTGATTCCATGTGGTCCTTTCAAATCTTATAAATTCTTTATGATATAGTCAGTGGCGGATCCAGGATTTGGAGTACGGGGGGGCCAAAACCTATGAAGCACGGACGCGACACGCGATACTCGTTTCGACACGACACGTGATACGCGACACTCAATTTTTCCAAAATGTAGGACACGACTTGCTCTATCCTCTTTTAGCTTGATTCATCAATTAGTTTATGTAATTACGTTGTCCCCAGCGTGTCCCAGTGTGTCGGTGATAAAAAAAAATAATAAACAATGGGACACTCTCCGACACGTGTGTCCCTCACGTGTCGGGCAGGACACGTGCCCTCCGAGAGAGTGTCCGTGCATCATAGGCCAAAACACGAAATTAAAAATAAGATACTTTATAAATTTATTAAGAGGAATCACAACCACTTAAATTTATTGAATACTTATAATATAAATAATAATGGGTATAACTATTGACAGCTCATAAAAAAAAATTAACACTCTAAAATAATTTTTAGAAATAAAAAAATTTATAACAAAATAAAAATACATAATTTTATTTAAAGAGTGCCAACAACTATATTTATAAAAAAAAATACTAATACTAATGGGGGTTTAAAATATCTCGGGGGGACCCGGGCCCCCCCCGGTCCCCCCTGCATCCGCCACTGGATATAGTCTTTTAAAATCTAAACAAAAAAAATCCTAGTATAAAAAATCTTAAAAAAAAAAAAATCTGATAAGTCAATATATTCAATAGTCTTTTAAAATCTCAATTGAATACACCCCCTTAGTATACATAGATTAATGAGTAATTATAATTAACCATTAAACTTCCTCCTCCTTCTTCTGCTTTTTCTCAACAATGGTTTCTAAAATTTTACATTCATTTATCCTTAGGCCTCGTTTGGTTCACGGAAGGGAAATCAATTCCCTTATCTTTCCCATGGAGGTGGGAAACTAACTTTCTTATCAAATTTCTTTTCTTGTCTTTGATAAAATATGAAAAGTATTTAGATAAGGGTATTATTGTCTAAAATTTTTGTAATAAATGCTTTGAAATCACATGGAAAAATTAATCCCATGTGTGTTTGAGATGAATGGTTTTACCCCCTACTTTCCTCTTTCTTGGGAAAGTGTTTTCGGAATTTGTACTTACCAAATAAAGGAAATGAACGACTTTTCCTTCCCGAGAACTAAAATCCGTGAACCAAACGAGGCCTTAATGCAACACGAGCTAATTATAGTTAATCATTAATTCTTCTCCTTCTTCTTCTCAACAATGGTTTTTAAATTTTTGCATCCAACTACCCTTAATGCAACACAAAGAAATTCTAAGTTATAGAGAGTGGTAGAGAAGAAAGAATTGAAGGTTCTTATTCATTTTGTTTTCTTAACATGTTGGAGAGTTAATAAAATTATTCAACCATTGACTCAGTTTCTTTTACTGTTTTTTTTCAACACTGATATTTGTTAAAGCCGAAGTAAAAAAGGTTTAGAGAGAGATAAACTACACTATTTTGGCTAAAGTCGGTTCCCTATGACCGAAATTCATCAAACTCCTCGGTCCCTTACAACCCAAGCCTCCTCGTATTATATTTTAGCTCCCAAGACTTTACATCGGCCTCTAACAACCGAGTATTGAGAATAATTTCGGTTCCCTATGACCGGAGTTCATCTACTTTCTCGGTCCCTCACAACCGAGGTATTCTGGACTATATTTTCAACTCTCGGGACCTTACATCGATCTTTAACAACCAAGTATTTTGGATAATTTTGGTTTCCTAAGACCGAAGTTCATCGAATTGCTCAGTCTCCTAAGACCAAAGTTGTCTGGAATATAATCAAATTACTCAAAGAAATCGAATTTAATAATAAAAAAAATTGGATAATGGTTGGCTGTGGTCGAATTTAATCAAGTTACTAAAAATTGTTGTCATTCATATAAAAAAAATTACATCCTTAGAATTTCATGAAAAGCAAAAAATTACATCGTTCGAACATTGAATTCGGAGGCTCTAATTCAATTATATGCTCATTAAACATGTGAACACATTTTGAATTTTAGGATATTCCTGCACATAAAAAAATCTAGTAAATTTTCACGTGACTAATATATAGCTGATATGTATCAATACCTCAGTTCCTAAGGACTGAGGTATTTGGAGAAAAACATAACCCTTTAGAATTTTTTTCATTACCTCGGTCCCTAAGAGACGAGTAATAGGCATGTATTCGACTATTACGGACCGAGAAAAATGATAAATGTCAGTTCTGTAGAAGCAAAATATTATTCTCCTTCACGTTTTCATATGACACATTCGGTTACCGAAAATCGAATAAGTGCTCCAATTTCGGTTTCCCGTAACCAAGGTAACTTGTTCTAATGCTCTAATTTGTTTTGTTGGTACAATTTTTTTTTTATATTAACTAAAGAAAATAAACATTAAACATAATAAAACAAACATATCTCTCCTTTATTAGGGTTTTCTACCTTGATAATCCTTAATTCCCTCTTCTCTACCATTCTCTACAACTTAAGATTTTTTTTTTGTGTTACATCAATGGAGATTTTGTGTGTTTTTGTGAGTTACTTTTAGATTTTTGTTGGCTTTTGAAATGAACTGAATGAGATAAAATGGGTTAATTAAATCTGAATTTTTGTTAATTATTAACCATTGAGTAAAAACCATAAAGAAGAAGAAGAAGAAGAAGAAGAAGAAGATGAT
This sequence comes from Lonicera japonica, assembly GCA_021464415.1. Classification (NCBI taxonomy): domain Eukaryota; kingdom Viridiplantae; phylum Streptophyta; class Magnoliopsida; order Dipsacales; family Caprifoliaceae; genus Lonicera; species Lonicera japonica. The sequence continues at coordinate 22,173,849 of CM038471.1, forward strand.
GATGATGATGATGATGATGATGAATAGTAATTAATGTTTATAAGCGATTAGTTTGTTGAAAATGATTAATTGGGTAGGGTGGAAATAGAAGTTTAGACTTTTTTTTTAGTTGGAGTGGAAGCAAGAAGTTCAAAAAAATTAATACGGACACAATGGTCTATATATAAAATAAAGATGGATTTGATACTAGTAATTTATGTTGATTCTAGGACCGGGGGGGGGGGGGGGGGGAGCCATGTAGTAATAAATTGACACGATTCTAACATTGAAAATGTTTGATTCTGACTATAAAAACAGACCAACAACTCTTTCCACTTTTTATTTATTTTTATTTCTTTTAACATAAAAAAAAATATTAATACTCCGATATTATATTAATAAAAAAAATTATTATGGACAAGGAGGTTAGATATAATGTGGAAATAATATTTAATAGCGAAGATTGATTATATATATTAAGAGCATCTTCGATAAGGTCGTGTAAAATTATTGTGTAAATCTTATATGGCAAGTAAGTTTTACACAAACATATTTACTTTCCAACAGCCAATATTAATACTTCTGTGTAAAAAAAAAAACTAGTCCAACAAAAAAAAATCACCTAAAAAACAAGAAACTACACAAATGATGAGAGATAATTAGTGGATGGAGAGAGAATGTGAGAGGTATAAGAGTTAATGATGAGAGAGAATGAGTTGGTAGAGAGAATCTTACTTGGCTGTGTAAATTGGATGTTCAAATATACAAGAGCTTAGTAGACCTTGATTTTACACAACTATTGGAGTAACAAAAAAAATTACACAATGTATAAATGTAACATAATGCTAAGTTGACTATTTTTACACAGTTCCATTAGAGATGCTCTAACTAAATATAATGTGAATTTTTAGATTAAAGGACTTTTAAATAAAAAAATATTGTCAAACTTTGTGTTTTATAATACAGATAATACAGTATCACACGGTCAGTTTTAAAGAATCATTTATGGTCTTAGATTAGATGGGTTATTTTTGGTCAAATATGATTTTTATGATATAGAATTGATAAATAATTACTTTTAGCTCTTAAATATAAATTTTCCTCTCATAATTATAACATAAAATCAATATCTCACTCACACACAAACGTATACACCTAAGTTTATACTCTTTTCCACGGTTTTTCTCTCATCAACCTTTTACAACCTTTTAAAATAGGGTTAATTACAAAAAAGGTCAATGTACTTCCACCCATTTTACACTTTGGTCATTGTATAATTTTTTTGACAAAAGTGATAATATACTTTCTCTTTGTTTTCATTTTGGTCATTCTATCTGCTCTAAGTCAAAATCCAAATCATACATCATATAATGCAACGGTCAGCCCCAAATTAAACACACATTTTCAATTTAAAGAAGAGGAGCCCTAGTTCAAATGGAGAAAAGGAAAGAAGAAGAACACTAGCTTGATTCAACAGAAATCAAAGGAACCTAGCTCGATTAGCACAAATTCAAGCTCACTGCAGAATCAATCAATTCCCCCTACCCCACCCACACCAACCACAGTTGGCTTGGTGTAACGCTTCCCGCTTTTCTGACTTACCCGTCGCTCCTTTTACGCACACCCTGTCTTCAATCACAACTAAAGACACTTCCACAGGATCGTGAACACTGGGAACCTTAGTTCTTAAATATGAAAGATGGATGAGTGTAAGGTCTAGCAGTTGGGTGTAGGTGTAGGTAAGTTTGATATTTTAAAGTGGAAATTTTCTAATGACTCATAAATTAAGTTTTGCCCCTTACACGTAGATATCCTAAAGTATAAATTTATGTACATAAGTCCCTATATATATTTATATATATATATTTTAAATTACCTCATATGTAGTAAAAAAAAATTGGAATCCAATGAAGGACGATTGACCCCCTTGCCCCCATGGAGGGACACGCCTGTTGGTTAGTGACTTAGTGTGGTCACTGCTTGAAACATTGATCAATGCCTTTTTTAATGCACCACTTAGACTTTGTTTAAGAAAACACATCACTTTATCTATTAATTTGATCATTTAAGTTGATATATGTAATATTACTCATTTTTTTTACCAACTACTTCCTAGGTCATACTTGACTTTTGTATTATTTAAAGCCAACGTGTTAAATTTATATTTTATCACAAAAAGTCAATTTCAACACAATTATTAATAAAACATATCTATTATTGTAACATTTATCCATTTTATATTATAAATGCGAACCTTATTTCAACCATTTGAAATTATGTCAAACTTTTAAAATATCTATTTTTATTAATGCGATTTTCTTTTTTCATAAAAAATTTACGAACAAACTCAAACTCTCAATCGTAAAGAAAAAGCACTCAAAATTAATTAGTAGACCATCATTCATTTTTGTTATATTTTTCATTTTAACTAAAGTGTATGGTGATCCATGCATGACAAGAACCATATAAGCTAACAATTAACGATAAAATCAGACAGTGAGACTTTTGATTTTTAAAAAAGTAATTTTTAAGCCTAGTATTGCTACTGCATGATAAAAACAAATCAAGTTTTACAAACTTTAGTAAAAATCAATAGTCCAACACAAGTTTAAGTTTTGGATGGGTTTGAACGTGATTCAAAGTAAATTCAACTTAGAACAGGTGCCAAAAACCAAAACCGACACTTTCGGCACTTGCGAATTTTCGTTCTAAAGTAGCGCTGATACTAACTAATTCAGTTAGATATCTAACCAAACCAATTATAGACTATAAATCACTCTCAAATTAGCCTAACTAGAGTTTTAGTGGAAAATTCTTAAAATTGACAGTTTTCGGTTCTTAATCTAATGAAATTTTGTGTAAAACTTATAAAAATATATTTGGGAGCATCAAAGGATAAGATATCACCCAAAATCAGTAAGTGGTCTTTAACCAATGAGAAACACAAGACAAACACGCAATTGGTTCGCATTCAAAATAGAAATTTCACATTATTTCACAACGGATTTTAACTCAACATGGATGAATTAAACATGCAAGACTTATTGAAAAACATGGAAATTAATAGCCACACAATTTATCAATGACTAATCAAATTCCATGATTCGTATTCAAACAACTACGATTTACAATGAAAAATAATAAATTAAAGGTTTTAGTGATAACCAAAAACAAAACGCAGATAAATCAAATGAAATAGAGCATAAACCCTATGATTTATGAAAAATCAGTAGGTATTCATGCTCATGAAATTCATACATAAACGATAAAAACATTCAACAATAATTTAAGATATAATGCGAAAATACGTAGAAACCGAATACTTCTCGAGATTTAAATCGAAATAGCTTAGAAGTCATGAACAACCATCTAATCATCCATATATACACTAAATAAATAGCTTCCATTCATGCATTCATATCAATAAAAATAAAAGGCATTCAACAAGATATAAACAATAATCAAAAGGAAGAAAAAAACTATGAACTATGGTTTACCGATACAAATTTGAGATTTGAATTGAAAAACAGTAATATAAGAACTTCGAATTTTGTTACAATGCCTCTTCTAAACTCTAATATCACTATTGAATGTAAATTGAATAAGTTTGAAAAAAAAATAGCCAAAAGAAACTATCATCGAGAGCTGTGTAAAACCTCCCAAGTGAATGTCAATAATTTCTTATTTAAGTCCTATAAAAATTCTTCTTTTATTCTCATTTCCTTGGCTTGAGTGTTTTCGGGGGTACACTTCCATGTGTGTGTCCTATGATTGTGGTTGGTTTTTCCCCTACTGGGGGTATAGCAATGGCTGATGGATTCCTTCGGGTGACGGCATTGATAACATTGGCTTTAATGAGGCGTATGCGAGTTATGAGATCAGATGGAGTATTTTTGGGGACCCGTTTGGGTTGTAAAAACTATATAGATATTCATGCTTTGATCCACTAGAGTTTATTAGAGTTCCATTATGATTGGATTGTTGAGGGTGTGACCGTGATGGAGGGGTTTAGTAAAGTGGGGCCGGGAAGACTGGTATTGCCCCTAGTAGTGTGCCAACTTGCTACTAGGTTGTTGTTTGGTGGTCCACCAGCCGCTCCGTGGTAGCTTTAACTATGGCCATGGTGGATACTGTCTGCGATGCCACTGTAGTGGATGGCTTGTTGATTAAATTTTGAGAAATTTCATTCCCACAGACATCACCAATTAGCTGCGGACATTTTTGTCATTTTAATTAAAAATTCAATTCAATTAAATATTTTTTAAGTTGGTTTAATAGAAAACCGGTTTGGTTTTTTTCAACATTGATTCCAAGCTTTTTTTATAACTAATATTGATTAAAAAGTTTGGTTTTTTTCAAATCCTAAATCTCCATTAAAAACATACACTCTCTTTGTATATATATACATACATACATGCATATAAATAAATACATAATATAACTTAAACCCTTGCTATCATTGGAATAAAATCCATCGCCATTCTCAACCCTAGGTCGTTTAGGTTCAGCATTATTGAACAACTGATTAGTGATCTCCTGCCCTCTCTGCTTCGCCAACTGGATCTCATCCACCTGCGATGATACGCTGTTCTACGACAGTGGTGCTTGTGCACCAGAAACTGGAGACTGAGATGCTATCGATACTAAGAATCTAGTGGTCCAACGACCAGAAGGCGGAGGCGGCGTTGTTTGGCCCTCTTCCACCATTGATTTGATCTGATTGTGTGTATATTAAAGTTAGGGAGTGAAAAAGTATGTGATTTGTGTGTGTGAGAAAAAAAATCTGAGAATGGCGATGGATTTGAGATATATGTCTCTGTGTGTGTATATGATAGAGAGAGAGAGAGAGAAAGAGAGAGATAGAGAGAAAAGGTGAGGATTTTAAAGAGAGAAATAGATGGTGATGGCAGTGTCATGATGGTGGTGGTGGAGGAGGAGGCAATGGTGGGGAGACGGAGGTGGCAATGATGTATGTATATGTGTGTATGTGTGTATGGGATAGAAGAAATTTGTGGGGTTTTTTCTATTTATTCATTTTCTTTCTTTCTTTTTTTTATAAACATTCTAATTAAAGTTGTCTTTAAAAGAATTAACTGATATACCAAAAAAAATGCCCCTAATTCTATTTAACTTAACAAAAAAATTGGACAGATGGGCAAATTGAGACTGCTCAATAGTTTAAGCTTTTAAGTGGAGCGTTCTTTAGTTTAAAGGCCAAAGTGAAATTGGGCCAATAGTTTAAGGGCCATTAAGGTAATTTACACAAAAAAAGGATAAGATTCCTATCATATCATGTAACAAATCACCAAAATATAGATCTATATCCAAATTTGTTCAGATCGGATCATATCATGTAACAGATCACCAAAATATAAATCTATATCCAAATTTGTTCGGATGGGAATCAAATCAGATTATATCAAGTCCATTAAAAATTTAAATTATATAATAATTAGTTTGTAAATATATAAAAAATAATGAAACTAACATAAAAGTTAAACCTAACAAGAGTCAAATTTCTATTTTTCTTGTAAAAATAAACTTATTTAATATTTTGTATGTGCATTATTAATAAGGTGATAAATATAAATAACGATAAATTTAAGTATAAATGATAAATGTATATCTTAGATTGGATCGGATTGTCATCGAATCAAATCGACATATATGCGTATTCAATTTGTTAATCAAAGGCCTAACAAGTTCATATTTGATTTGAATATACGAATTAAAAATCTTAATTTATATCCAACTAAACGAATCGTATTTGAGTGCAAATTCGATCAATTGACAGGACTATTTATATCCCACAAAAGACCAAATATAACAATACCACTTTACAGGTGGGATTATTCTTGGGTGGGATTATTATATCCCATTCTTTGTGAGACTAAAATCTTCCACAAAAAATTCAATTTTATTTTCTTTGTTTGCCATCATTAAATAATTAAGTTGATTAATTAAAATAAAGTTTGCATTAAAATCTTGGGCACTCAATTTATAAAATTCATTATATAGATTGATTTTTACAAAGTTTAATATAAATATCCCCACCCTTCTTTTAGAACCCTAACAAACTTTTCCTAAAAGCAGATCAAGATCAAAATGGCCCTAGGTATTTGTTCCTTACTTTATTTACACATATATATTACTTTTGTTGGAAATTTGTATTTGTTTTTGGTGGGGGGTTTAATGCGAGAGATTGTTTGGGGATTTTTATCCGTAGGATTGATAAGTGATCCTTAAATGGAAGGTTTCTCCTACACATACTATAGAAAATGAGTAAAATCAAATGTATTTATTCAATATTTTGGAAAAAAAAAATCAATTTGCATGGAAGGTGTTTGTGCTATTGTTTCAATAGGCTATTTGTTTGAACTTTGTAAGCAAGTGCGCGGAAGGGGCGCGTGTTAAGTGCGAGGGATTGTTTGAACTTTGTTTGGGCTTTTTTAATCCGTAGCTTGAGGAGTGGTATAGTTATATCATAAATGGAAGGTAGTCGTCAACATCAAAGGTAGTTCTACACAGACTAAAGAAAACTGAGCAAAATCAAATTAGGGAAATATGAATAATTATTTATTGTTAAGGTAAGGTAGACAGAAAATCAAATTTGGGAAATATGATTAAAAAAGAAATGTACATTCATTAATCCTTATTGATATCCCATTATACATTTCCTCTATCACTAGAGGAATAGTTGCAACAGACAGGAAAATAATATTAGGATAAGCGAATAAGATTCCATGGAAACAAGGAGCTCAAACATAAGAAATACTCACTCGCAGGAGGTAAGTAGGGCAGTTGGCGCAAAGGTATGATGTTCAGAGGAGCCCATTGTGTTGCACCATCAGCTGACTGTTTAGACCTCCTCCTTTGGAGCCCTCCGACCTCATCTTCCTCTTCTCCCACCTCTTCTACTTCCTCGGTGGTCACGAGAGCGGCAGACCTGCCCTTAGAGGCTCTGGCTGTGGTGGTTGGGGAAGTATTCTCAATGAGCACCACAAAGGACTTATTCAACTCGAGCTCCTCCTTGGTGGTGATGGTATCATCCATATCCTTGGGCCTCAGACCCAGGCCAAAACGCCATAACATCTTAAGAGCTGTGATGTTTGCGAAATGCTTCAGAGTGAACCTCTCAGCATCCGTTATCCAGACAGAGGATATTGTTGACCTTAAAGTCAATTAATCTTATTTTGATAATTACAATAAGTTAATATAGTATTATTTAACTCGGTTGTTCCAATGATGATAGCCACTTTAACCGACATATTCTCCGACCAAGCGTAACCTCAAACCGAAGTAGACAAACTCTCATACAAGCTTTACAAATGCTTCCTCTCACAAGAAACAAACTCAAATGATCTACATGTGCTATACAAAACCAAGAAAGAATCAAGAACATCAAACAAGTGAAGATACGCACAAGAAAATCAAGCATCACGAAGACTCGAAGTATTTATATAATGAGTGAGTGCTTAGACTTTTTGTAAAAGATATCATTGATCATTTATATTGCTCATAATATGATCTAACCATGTCAAGATTGATCATAACTAGTTTTATCCCTAAAAATGTATTTTTTCCGAAAATTAGTATTCTTGAAAAATTCTCTATAAATTCGTATGAATAATTTTTGATACAAAAACTATACTAGAAGTCTTAGATACTCATATTTTAACTTCCCCAAGCCTCAAAATTGATTTTTGAGCTAAATTGCAAAAGTGTGAAAAATTGGATTTTTGGCAAATATGGCCTTAGACCAGTGGACTCCATCAGTCGACTGATGGGCTTTGCTCAGTCGACTGATGGCCACTCAGTCGACTGATGGCCCAGAAACTAGCCGTTGGATTTTAGACTTTTATCACTTTTTGCCCATAACTTCTTGTTCCCTTTTCAAACGGCTCCAATCTTTTACAAGCTATATATATATATATGATGTTTTAAAGCCATTTTAAGACACTTGAATGATCATACAAACCCATATTTTATATATTCACATTATTCAAGTTTGAAAGCTAAGGCATTGGTCAATCTTTTCATTCTTTGAGCTTATATTCATTGATCAATTTTGATATCTCTTAGTGTGAGCTTCATTTGTAATTCATTATACACAAGAGCTATTGTACATTGGTGTTTGTCACCAAAACTTGTTTAAATCATTTTTGTGAGAGGTGTATCTCATAGATTAGCAAGAGGGATTTCTTATGAAAGTATTGAAGTTGTTTTCAATACTTGTGAGAGTGTGTGATAAGAATACACTTGTAGAGGTTTGATCTTCACCCGGAAGGAGATCGGTTATAGTGGAAATTCTCGGGGAACTAACCGAGCACGGAGTAGGGGAAACAAGTCGAACCGTGTGAACAAAAAAATCTTCGACTTTGAACGGTTCTATTTTTCTATCTCTTACTCTTTTATATTGTGTTATTTATTCATTGTGTTTGGATTTAACTTTGTTCTTGATTGCTTGATTGATATAGACATCCAATATTTTCAAATTGATTTTAAAATTCGATTAAGTTTTAAAAACCCTATTCACCCCCTTCTAGGGTATTTTTCGACCTACAATTGGTATCAGAGGTTGTACTCTTGTTTTGATTTAACAATCTTAGAGTTTACGATCATGTCTATTTATCAAGAAACCGGAATTAACGAAGGTTCTTCCACCACTAGACCACCTCTATTTGATGGCAAAAATTATAGTTATTGAAAAAGTCGTTTGTGTACCTTCCTTCAAGCTAGTGATTTTGAACAATGGAAGGTTACACTCATAGGACCTTATGAGATTACCAAAACCGATGAAAAGGGTAGAGTCACTCCTAAATCAATTTTCGAATATGATGAGCATGATATTAGGAAAATCCAATTTAATGCTGTAGACACCCCGATCCGTGACCCCCACAAGAACCCTTACATATATATATTTAGTCATTCTCCATTTTTAAGCTTAAGTTTTGATTTTGGTAGTTTGGCATTTTTTAGCTTATTTTGCATTTTCCTTGTTTTTGCCCACTTTTCATCCCACATTGGATGGGAGTGAAAAGTGAGGCCTTGGGTTTCCTTATAAATAAGGGCCTAAGGCTTGTAGTTTTAGGGGAGCCAAATGAGAAGGATCATATAAGAGCTTTTTTAGCCATTGAACCCATAATTCTCATTAGTATAAGATTCTCCTACTCTTTTATTAGAGATGTCGAGAATTATGCTCTAGTTAATTTTTAGGTTCTTAGAAAATAAGAATCTTTTCAGTATAAAGTTTATACCCGGAGTGTCACTCTTTGCAACGCCGGAGTTCTGTCCGCTTCTCTCGTATTTATATTATCGTCGGGAAGGTAATCTTTTGACCCTTTCTTTTATTTAAGTTTATTATTATTATTATTATTGTTATTATTATTATTATTATTATTATTATTATTATTATTATTATTATTATTATTATTATTATTATTATTATTATTATTATATGCATGTTTGTCTTATTTTTAATTAAGTTTATTATATACATACTTGTCTTATTTTAATTAAGTTTATTATATGTCTTTATTTTATTAAAGTTTATTATCTAGACTTGTTTAATTAAAGTTTATTATATACGTATTTGTTTATTTTCTCGGAAGTATTATAAGTGAGTAGGGAGTTGGCTTGCTTGGGCCAACATAAACCGAAAACATTTACTTCTACTATCATCCGACCCTTTCTTTTAATTGAGTTTATTATATGCATATTTGTTTATTATTTTAATTGAGTTTATTACTTGTTTAACTTTAATTAAAGGTCTATTTTTTATATTAGAAACTCCCATATAATTCACATCGAGTTCGGAACTCACCCGCGCACTAGAGCACCCTACCAGATGGGTTTGTCGCATGACAAACCCAATGAAAATACAATTTGTCGCACGACAAACCCATCTGTCGCGCGACAAACCTTGCCATGTCGCGCGACAATCCCCCCCAAACACCGACCAACCACTTTTCTGACACATCAGTCTGTCAGAACCATCACTTCAGCCGTTTGTCGCACGACATATGTATATGTCGCGCGACACTTGCCCTTTCTGGAGGAATGTCGCGCGACAATCTTTCCCGAGCAGTATAAATAGGCCAACACCCCCATGGGTTCTAGGTAGCCATTCCCCACCATAGAGGACACGGTTCTAACACCAAAATTCTTATTTCTCTCTTACATTTCTAACCTTTAAGCCTTCTTTGGAAGCACCTTTGATAACATTTATTTCCGCAAGAGTCTCGGATCTAATTTTGGCACCGGAGTGCCACCTTCTAGAGTCAGACCGCTGGAAATATTTCAAAGAGGAAAGTTGATATCCGCCGGAGATCTTCTCTGCCGTATTATATTTTCTCTCTTTTATTCTTATATATCTCGTCGGGAAGGTAACTAAAGTCTCTTCTAGTAATCAAATAATATATCTGCATGTTAGTTTTATTGTACTTTATTTAGTAATTTTAGATTTGTTTAGATTCTTATGTAAGTTTGCTATATATACATACTAGTTATTTTCGGAAGTATTATAAGTGAGTAGGGAGTTGGCTTGCTTGGGCCAACATAAACCGAAAGCATTTACTTTCACCCTCCTCGTTTTATTTTAATTAAATTAAATGTAGACTTTTTATACCTGTTGCTCTGTCCACTTTCTAGCTGGATAAACTTATTGTCAAGTTATTGATATTCTATTGTTTTCAAACCAAACAACTTGATAAAATCATTTGTAAAACCAGAAGAAGTAAGACCATTTATCATCCGACTAAAACCAAGTCTTCAAAACCCGGACTGATAAAACTTATTTAGGAATTAAACTCAGATATATTTTGTCTTTCATATAGACTGCAGTATATTTGATACACTCTCCTCAAGAGTTCAATTCCATATCAAATCAATTCCGATAAGATCCGATCTTTTCTAAATTAACCTAACGAGATAATTGGTATTGTTATCTGAGGAAACAATACCGAATCACTCTCTTCTCAAAAATAGATAAAATAAGTTTTTCTCACTAGTAATCAGATTTCGACAAAACCAAAACATTGGATCATGGAATACAATGTTTTCATCCCTTTCCCTGTTTTTCCCAAAATCAAGTTTTCATTAGTTATTTCCAGAAAGCAGTAGAATATCAGTAAAAGCATCCAAGTTTTCCAACATAGAATAAACATATAAGAGACCACTAGAGACCGAAAGGGCAGAATGGGTGCTTAACACCTTCCCAAACCGTAATATAGTTCCCGAACCCTATAGAATCCTGGTTTCGTAGACAAACGTGTAAAGAAAGGCTTATCTGTAGCCTTTCCTCTTACACAACTGTTTTGTCCGTTTTCTTGTAAAACGTACTGGCGACTCTGAACGAACCCTCTTGCATCTAGAAATAGGATAGAGGGACACCCGATGTGAATTATCAACACATAGAAGCAAATGGAACAACGGAATCCTTTCCGATGTTTCAGACTCCCAAACCAGAGGCTGAGAACCTGGGGTCGCATTTGCGGATTCTCACAAATGCTAAAGCCTTAAATGCCCTACATTGCGCCTTAACTATAGATGAATACAACAAAATTTCTAGTTGTAAAACTTCCAAAGAAATTTGGGATAAATTAGAAGTTGCCTATGAAAGAACCTCACAAGTTAAGGATGATAATATTAATATGCTCGTCCATGATTATGAACTTTTCAAAATGGAACCTAATGAATCACTTGCTTCTATGTATAGTAGATTCTCTATTATCACTAATGCTTTAAATCTTCTTGGAAAGGAATATTCAAATGAAGACAAGATTCGAAAAATCTTTAGAACACTTCCAAAGAAATGGAGACCTAAGGTGACGGCTATTCAAGAAGCCAAGAACCTCAAGACACTAAGTATGGATGAACTCTTGGGATCTCTCAAAACCCATGAGAAAGAATTGGAAAGAGAAGACGAAGTTGATTTGAAAGCTAAGAAAACTCTAGCTCTCAAAGCAAATCAACTAGAGGATGATGAGGAATTGATGGAAGGAGATGAGGATATGGCTCTTCTTTCTAGAAAATTTATAAAGTTTCTAGCTAAGAAAAATAAGTTTCAAGGAAAAGGAAACAACTTTGATTCCTCATCAAGAAGAAACAATGATCGATCTATTCAACCAAGAGTTGAAAACGAAGAAGTAAATAAATGTTTCCATTGCCATGAACCGGGGCATTTCAAAACAAATTGCCCAGTTAAGAGAAAAGAAAGAAGAGATAAAAGAGACAAAGCCTTCAAACAAGTAAGACACGCCCTCAAAGACACTTGGAGTGATTCGGAAGAAGGCGAGTCCGATGTCGATTCTAGCGACGTGGAAACAGCAAATCTTTGCCTTATGACAAGAGATGACGAGGTATACTCTACTTATGATTCATTTAGTGATGATAATGTCTCTATTAATAATGATATACATGATGAGAATGATTATGATGAATTATATGATATGTTTGAGTAATTGCATAAGAAGTTTAAAAATTTGTCCAAAATGTATACAAGCCTCAAAAAGAAAAATTTGATGATTTCTAGCAAGTGTGAAAATTTTGAGAAAGAAAATGTATTTTTGAAAAATGAAAACAATACATTGAAGAAAGGAAAGGAGAAAGAAGCTCCAAACTCACTTGTATTAGAAAATGTCAAACTGAAAAATCAAGTGGATGACTTAACTAATAGTCTAGCCAAGTTCACCAAAGGAAATGATAACTTGGATAAACTATTAGGAATGCAAAGGTGTGTATTCGATAAAGCCGGTTTGGGCTATAACCAAATTGACAACCAAAAGGATTACAAAAACTTTTTTAAAACATACACACCTCATAATCCCACTCATCTTTGCTAATATTGTGGTAGAAATACTCATTACGTGGATCATTGTTATTATAGAAATGAAAGTTTTCCTAAAAGAAAGCTTGCTTGGGTTCCAAAATGAACCATTATGTTTGCTAACCCAAAGGGACCCAACACATTTTGGGTACCAAAGGAGAAGTTACTTAAAGTTATGGTGTAGGTGTGCTTGAAAGCCAAAGGTAAAAAAACCAAGTGGTTCTTGGATAGTGGTTGCTCAAAGCACATGACGGAAGACAAGAACAACTTCTTGAGTCTTATTACTAAGAAATGAGGGAATGTGACTTTCGGGGACAATGCAAAGGGCAAAATCATTGGTATAGGTAAGGTTGGTAAGCATTCTACTTGTATTGACAATGTTCTATTAGTTGATGGTTTAAAGCATAATTTACTTAGTATTAGTCAACTATGTGATAAAGGTTATGAAGTAATATTTAAATCCGATCGTTGTGTTGTTAAGAATGTTAGTGATGATTCAATTTTACTTATTGCATATAGAACTAATAATGTGTATACTCTTGAACTTGATGATTTATCAAAACAAGACGTTAAATGTTTATCCGCTATTAATGATGTATCTTGGTTATGGCATAGAAGACTAGGACATGCTAATATGGATTTGATACATAATTTGTCTAAGAAAGAGCTTGTTAAAGGATTGCCTAAAACAAAATTTGTTAAAGATAAAATTTATGATGCATGTCAACTTGGTAAACAACATAAATCTTCTTTCAAATCTAAGAAAGATATTACTACAACTAGACCTCTTGATATGTTGCATCTTGATTTATTTGGTCCAAATTCAGTTGCAAGTTTGGGTGGTAAATTATGTACTTTTGTTATTGTTGACGATTATACTAGACTTACTTGGGTATTCTTTCTCACCCACAAAAGTGAAACTCCACATGTCTTTGCAAAATTTTGTAGAAAAGTTCAAAATAAAAATGGTGTTTCTATTATACATGTTAGAAGTGATAGAGGTAGAGGTAGAGAATTTGATAATGTTGTTATTGAAAATTTTTGTGATGAACATGGTATTGATCATAATTTTTCGGCACCTAGAACTCCTCAACAAAATGGTGTTGTTGAAAGGAAAAATAGATCTCTTCAAGAGATGTCTAGGACTATGCTTAATGAGCATTCTTTGCTGGAGTATTTATGGGCGGAAGCCGTTAACACCGCATACTATGTGATTAATCGCACTATCATTCGTAAAAAGTTAGATAAGACACCCTATGAATTATGGAATGACAAGAAACCAAATATTGCATATTTTAAAGTTTTTGGTTGCAAATGTTTCATTTTGAATGATCGTGATCACTTAGGAAAATTTGATGCTAAATCCGATGGAAGAATTTTTCTTGGGTATGCCACTAATAGTAAAGCATATAGAGTTTATAACAAGAAAAGTTTAGTAGTACAAGAATCTATGCATGTTGTATTTGATGAAACAAATCCTTTCTCACCCATAGTACGTTCCGATGACGATGTTGAAATTATCCAAAAAGTTTCGGATATTCAAATTAATGATACATCTAAGGAAGAAACTTCGAGTGCTCAAGTTCCTCCTAAGGAATTAGAAAATACAACTGAGCAAAACTCGAATGATTTACCTAGGAGTTAGAAATTTGTATCCAACCACCCTATTGATCAAATTCTTGGAGAGCCATCTAGTAGGGTTATGACTAGATCATCCTTAAGAAATGTATGCAATAATGTGGCATTTGTTTTCTCAATATGAGCCCAAAAACATAAATGAAGCTGAACAAGATGAATCTTGGATGATGGCTATGCAAGAAGAGCTCAATCAATTTGAGAGAAACAAAGTGTGGACACTTGTTCCCAAACCTAATGATCACACCATTATTGGTACTAAATGGGTATTTCGTAACAAAAAGGATGAAAGTGGTGTAATTGTTAGAAACAAAGCTAGACTTGTTGTCCAAGGATACAATCAAGAGGAGGGCATTGATTATGAAGAAACATATGCACCCGTTGCACGCTTAGAAGCAATTCGCATGATATTTGCTTATTCATGTTTTAAGAATTTTAAATTGTATCAAATGGATGTGAAAAGTGCTTTCTTAAATGGTTTTATTGAAGATGAAGTTTATATGAAACAACCTCCCGGTTTTGAAAATCATATTTATCCGGATTATGTATTTAAATTATCTAAAGCGTTGTATGGCTTAAAACAAGCACCTAGAGCATGGTATGATAGATTAAGTTTATTTTTTATTAACAATGGTTTTTGTTAGAGGAAAAATTGATACTACCTTATTTAGCAAAAATCATAATAATGACATGCTACTTGTACAAATCTATGTTGATGATATTATATTTGGTTCTACTAACGAGAATCTTTGCAAGGATTTTTCCACATGTATGCAAAAGAAATTCGAAATGAGCATAATGGGAGAGATGAACTACTTTCTTGGATTACAAGTGAAACAATGCAAAGAAGGCATTTTCATTAATCAAGAGAAGTACGTGAAAGAGCTCTTGAAGAAATTCGACATGGAAGGCGCAAAGTCCATGAGCACTCCTATGAGTTCAAAATTAAAACTTGACAAAGACGAAAAAGGTAAAAGTGTGGATATCAAGAAATATCGAGGTATGATTGGTAGTTTATTATATTTGACGGCGTCTAGGTCGGATATTATGTTTAGTGTATGTCTTTGTGCACGATTCCAAGCGGATCCTAAAGAATCACATTTACTTGCCGTAAAACGGATATCTTTCCGGTACTAGTTCATTGGGTTTATGGTACCCAATAGAGAACAACTTTGACTTAATTAGTTATTCCGATGCGGATTTTGCCTGCTGCAAAATCGATAGGAAAAGCACTAGTGGTACTTGTCATTTTCTAGGACACGCACAAGTATCTTGGTCAAGCAAGAAACAAAATTCGATGGCCCTTTCAACTGCCGAAGCCGAAAATGTGGCAGCCGGAAGTTGTTATGCATAAACTATGTATATTAAACAACAACTAGAAGACTTTGAAATTAGTCTTAGCCACATTCCCATAAAATGTGACAACATAAGTGCTATTAGCTTGACCAAGAACTCTATACAACATTCACGTACCAAGCACACTGAGATAAGATATCATTTTATTCGTGATCATGTGCAAAAAGGTGATGTTGATATTGAATTCGTTGGCACCGAATTGTAACTTGCGGATATTTTCACTAAACCACTTTCCGAAGATCGCTTTAGCACTATTCGACGTGAAATTGGTATGACTAGAGCATGTGATATCTAGTTAACCAAAATTTTCATGTAAATTGATCATTTACGCTTGTGTCCAAAGCATACATAAATTATGTGTTGTTTTAATTAAATATGATTTAAGTATTTATGTACCTAATATTTCCATTTCATGATCAATTGATGTGCTAATATCATTCCTGTAGCAAAAATATTGTAAAGTCACTCCTTCTAGGTGTTTTATGGGTCACATTGCTCAAACCAAGAAAATCAGGGCAAATTGGGTGATCAGTCAACTGATCAAGAACCATCAGTCGACTGAGGCCTCATCAGTCGACTGAAGGAGGTTCATCAGTCAACTGAGGCTTGCTGGGCAGCAGTTACACTATATCATTTTATTTCCCTTGTTTTCCCTTCATTTCTCTCTTCTCCATTTCGAGAAAACCCACACCAAACTCATCCCAAACCATTACAAACATCATCTATTTTTTATTTTTTATCATCATAACCAAAAATCTTTCACTTCCTACATCAAATCACACACAAATTTCATTTATTTCATCCCAAATCTCTCAAACCCTAACCCAAACCTCCATTATTATTTTCTCAACCAAAAATCCATATCTTGCACCATATTTCTTTACAAAACTTATCTTACTACTCTATCTAATCAATTTCCTACATATTTCTTACAAATCACACAAATTTTCACCCTAATATTTCCAAATCTCCTAAGAACCCTAACTTTTTCAAAACCTATTTCTCTAACAAATTCTCTAGATATGTCTCAACCGTCTCGTTCTCGTTGTCCACGAAAGAGCGTACCTCAAGTAAGCTCGTCATCGGCTCAACCACCTCAAGCTCCACTACCGCCCTTATTCATCTCCAATGAGGCGAAAGCAAACTTTAACACCGACTATTCTACACGAGCTATCGTTGAAGGTAAACAATTCAACTTTCAATTATTCGCTTCTAATGGTTTGAATGTTGCTGGATTGTTTCAAAATCAAGGAATCATAAACTTTTTGAATATTTGTGAGAATGTATACCCATGACTTATACGACTGTTCTACGCAAACTTACACCATCCGATTCTTGACAATGGGCGTCCCAATAAGGCCCGTCTTGTTACACTCTTAAACGGGCAACGGATAAGCTTCAACAAAGCCGAGCTAGCCGAAATTTTTGGATTTTCCGTTGACAATGTAACGGAAGTACCATCCAATTTTGGGGATCTTCTTGGTTTCAATAAGAATGTTGCCAAAGGAATTCTACTCAAGCATAGATTTCGTAATACGCAAGGAGAGATCAAAGCCGCAATGCTCAAACTCGATGCCCATCTCATCCATTCAATCCTTGGGTACTCGATCATTCCAAGGCGTGGCAGTCGGGCTTCCCTCAATGCATTGGAACTGTTTTTGGTATAGGCAATCGTCATGGGACACAAGTTGGATTTTGCTAGTCTAATGTTTCATCATCTCCTTGAGATCACTAATCGAATAAGGCAAGGGTTGGTGTATGGAATGGCCCTCACTCAGTTATTCAAATTCTACAATATCCAACTCGAGGACGAGGCTGATGTTATCATACCCACAAGTGAGGAAACCTATAGCGCAAAGGTGATTCGATTAATGAAATATAACATAGTACATGGGGAATGAACTGCAAATGATCCTCGAGATAGAGATGAAAGTGGCGATGACAGTGATGATGAAGGCAATGGTTCATCCGAAGAAATGGGTGAAGAAGAAGAAGAAGGAGGAGGAGGAGAGGGTTCCGAACTCCCTGAAACCACAACCTCTCAAGGCCGTAGCTCATCCTCAAATGCCGCCTTGCTTCAAGCAATTCAAGGGTTATCAGGTCAAGTTCAAGCTCTATCGACCAACATGACGAACCGATTCAATCGTATTGAGGATCGACAAAGAGCTCATGAAGAAGCCTTTCTTCGCTACCATCCAGATCATGTCTTTCCGGTTTAGAACCCATATCATGTTGACAAAGGTTGGGGAGAATGGCCGCAAGACCCACAAGATCTGCAAGAGTAGAAGTTGGGTTCTCTCCTTTTTGTTGATAACAAAGGGGGAGAAGTATGTGTGTTAGAGTGTTTGGTACACACTCTTTTAACTATTTTAAGCTTTTAAGTTTGATATTCTATGAATTTCTATATTTTTTTTAAGTTTTCAGACCTGAGTATGTTTTTAAGTTTTTAAGACCTAAGTATGTGTGTTAGAGTGTTTGGTACACACTCCTTTGTCTTTTTAAGTTTTTCGGTTTGGAGATTTTAAGTAATTCATTTGAAGTTCTTTATTATGATCTTTATAATCTCTTATGCATGCTTGCTATATTCTTTTTTATGCATAGTTTGAGGGGGAGTTTTCCCGTTAGAAAGCTCTTCTCATGATCTTAATCGTTAACACACATTAATTTATTGTCATCATCAAAAAAGGGGAGATTGTTGACCTTAAAGTCAATTAATCTTATTTTGATAATTACAATAAGTTAATATAGTGTTATTTAACTCGGTTGTTCCAATGATGATAGCCACTTTAACCGACATATTCTCCGACCAAGCGTAACCTCAAACCGAAGTAGATAAACTCTCATACAAGCTTTACAAATGCTTCCTCTCACAAGAAACAAACTCAAATGATCTACATGTGCTATACAAAACCAAGAAAGAATCAAGAACATCAAACAAGTGAAGATACGCACAAGAAAATCAAGCATCACGAAGACTCGAAGTATTTATATAATGAGTGAGTGCTTAGACTTTTTGTAAAAGATATCATTGATCATTTATATTGCTCATAATATGATCTAACCATGTCAAGATTGATCATAACTAGTTTTATCCCTAAAAACGTATTTTTTCCGAAAATTAGTATTCTTGAAAAATTCTCTATAAATTCGTATGAATAATTTTTGATACAAAAACTATACTAGAAGTCTTAGATACTCATATTTTAACTTCCCCAAGCCTCAAAATTGATTTTTGAGCTAAATTGCAAAAGTGTGAAAAATTGGATTTTTGGCAAATATGGCCTTAGACCAGTGGCCTCCATCAGTCGACTGATGGGCTTTGCTCAGTCGACTGATGGCCACTCAGTCGACTGATGGCCCAGAAACTAGCCGTTGGATTTTAGACTTTTATCACTTTTTGCCCATAACTTCTTGTTCCCTTTTCAAACGGCTCCAATCTTTTACAAGCTATATATATATATGATGTTTTAAAGCCATTTTAAGACACTTGAATGATCATACAAACCCATATTTTATATATTCACATTATTCAAGTTTGAAAGCTAAGGCATTGGTCAATCTTTTCATTCTTTGAGCTTATATTCATTGATCAATTTTGATATCTCTTAGTGTGAGCTTCATTTGTAATTCATTATACACAAGAGCTATTGTACATTGGTGTTTGTCACCAAAACTTGTTTAAATCATTTTTGTGAGAGTTGTATCTCATAGATTAGCAAGAGGGATTTCTTGTGAAAGTATTGAAGTTGTTTTCAATACTTGTGAGAGTGTGTGATAAGAATACACTTGTAGAGGTTTGATCCTCACCCGGAAGGAGATCGGTTATAGTGGAAATTCTCGGGGAACTAACCGAGCGCGGAGTAGGGAAAACAAGCCGAACCGTGTGGACAAAAAATTCTTCGACTTTGAACGGTTCTATTTTTCTATCTCTTACTCTTTTATATTGTGTTATTTATTCATTGTGTTTGGATTTAACTTTGTTCTTGATTGCTTGATTGATATAGACATCCAATATTTTCAAATTGATTTTAAAATCCGATTAAGTTTTAAAAACCCTATTCACCCCCCCCCCTCTAGGGTATTTTTCGACCTACAGATACCACAGGAGACCTCTTATCTTTCACTGCAAAAAAAAACAAGACAAGATAATTAGCTTGGAGAGAGTACAGAAGGCAACAAAGGAAATGCAGATGATCGATACTTACGAATTGCACTCGATTCAGTGAACCAAGTCTTCAGATCTATCATGCTGGGATAATCGACCTCGTGCTCCCACCCTATCCCAGAAACATAAAAGAACAGTTTCTTCCAATTTGGGATACTATCTGGGAGGTTTTGTATCAGCTTGGTAGCCCCTAACCTGCTCGGACATCCAAGCGTACCTCGGTTCCTGCTCCCCCCGTCCTTGGGCTGCTAAAAAGTCAAGAACTCCTCTATAGAGACCTCATGGCTGCAGGCAGATACAACCCTAAAGATTAAGATTGTGCTAATCAGGCAGCTCCACATATTTGGCGAAAGTTGGACGGGAGCAATGTCAAGGGCCACTAGCATTTCCTTCAAGTGATCGTCCACGGGGAAACATAACCCGCGCTCGAAGGCGGACTCATAGAAGAATACTTCCCCATGCCTGAAGTAGCAAGCCCTCTCCTCCGCGTCTGGAGCTCAGATTCTAATGCTCTTCGAAATCTAGTATTTATCCCTAAATATTATAATGTATAATGTAGAAAAATTGGAAGAAATGGGAAATACTGACAAAGAGCGGAGGTACACCGAATACGCCCCAACAGCATTCTCGGAAGACTCGACGTGGGGGGGAAGAAAGATAATGGTAACTAGCTTATCGCTATCAATAATATTGATGGTCCTATATCGAGGAACAACAGCCGGAGTTGTCCTCGAAGAAGAACCTACCTCGCCTTGAGGAAGAGCTCCAAGGTTCTGACCGTGGAGCTCCAAGGTACACTGATCAAGGTCAGAACCTTGGAGCTCATCCTGAAGGCGAGGTAGGTTCTTCTTCGAGTACAGCTCCAGCTGTTGTTCCCCGATATAGGACCATCAATATTATTGATAGCGATAAGTTAGTTACAACCCCTTAAATGACCACACGCTTGCATGTCTTCTAAGAAAAACGGAACTGACGTGCACGATCTCTCCAAAAAGGTAACAACCCGATTGAAGTTTGGTGCCATAAAAAATCGTCAGAAGCTCACACCATGGACAGCTCAGCCATTTGAGCTCAGAGCTCCCTCAGACCTCCGATTGAAGTTTATCTTCCCCAGTCAGCTATTTCTAAGCTAAATGGCAAGGATATGGGCAATTGATGAGGAGCATAACCAAATTATTCTAACCTACCAACCACATGAGGACAAGTGGCAGTCCACGTCAGTAGCCTAGCATACGAAAACAAGGAGGTCTCTAGGAGCTCGTATCAAGCATCACACGAGCTCTAGAGCCCCTGGAAGTTCATACAACAGGCCCAAGAATTGTTTTCGTATCATAAGTGATGGAGCTTATGAACTAGAGCTCTTTTAGTTAGCTCTGGAGCTCTCTCCCAGACAGCCATGTCAGAGCAAGTGACAGACAGCATGGGCGACTGCTGTCAACACCATCAAAGCTGCAAAAGCTCTCTCAACTTTATTAAATGCATACCAAATGCATTTAATGCATCGGAATTCATGGAGAAGCAAGGTCAGAGTCGGTAATGATCGAAGCATGGTTCCAGACTTGCTCTGAAAGCTCTGGCTACACGTTTCCTCCAGTCATATATATACAAAAAGCATTTATTTCTTTCAACAACCAAGTTCAATCTAGAAAGAACATTCAATAGAAAAAGGCTAGAGAGAAGCAAACGCTAGAATGCTCAGTCGAGCTTCTGGAACAGAGGAGCTAGAACTCGTGTGATTCGAGCATATTCTTATTGTAGCCTTGTGAGAATAGAATAGTCAGAGAGACCTTTGTGAGTTTGTAATAGCAATTTATTTACCATCAATACAAGGTAGACCGAGCTCCTAGCTCTATTCCATAGAGGATGACTAATCCGTATCTTCATACGAGGCCAACCTCCTTTATAAATCTTTGACCCTCTAAAATTTTGTACATTTATTAATCTAATCGTTTGTCACAATCATTTGACTGTTGGTCTGAAATACCCCTCTAGATTTTAGCACCACCACCACCACCAACAATAACAACAACAACAATAACAATAATAATAATAATAATAATAATAATAATAATAATAATAATAATAATAATAATAATAATAATAATAAAGTTACTCTTTTATATGTCAACATTACAAAAATACAAAAATTTATATCGTTCTTGTTTTATTGATTTGTTTCCTTTTTCTGGGTAATCTTTTGAAGCAATTTGATTCGGACTTAAAAAGAAATTTGAAATATTATTGTGAGAATCCGGACCCGTGACCACCTGAGAGGCATCCTCGTTCTCGGTTTTCTTTGAAAACGTGTTTTGTAGAGTCGCCAGTTTGTTTTACAAGAAAACAAACAAAAGATCGTACGAAGAATAATTCGAAAACGAACTATCTTTCATACGTTTGAAACCAGAGATTTATTTTGAAAATTTACTTTGCTAGGGTTCGGGAACTACGTTACGAATTGGGAAGGTGTTAGGCACCCAATTCGCCCTTTCAGTCTCTTAATGGATCATGTATCTAATTCCTATTTTAGATATCTTGCAAGTAGTTTGAATAGTTTTCAGAATAGTCCTTTCCGGATAAATTTAGTTTAAGACAGTATTTTGAAATCAGACTCGAGCTTTGCGAGCGCCTACGTATTCATTCGTAGAATGAAATCAGAGTCTCGTAGTTCCTTTCTTTGGAAACTGTTTTTGTATTTTTGTTTTGTTTTGAAAACGTGTCAAAACGGATTTTAACTTTCTTGTAAAGTTTAAAAATGATTTATTTCGAAAGCAGTCAACTTCTTTGCAAGTTATCTAACTTTCTGTATTAAAACTAGTATTTAAATGCAGTATTGAAATTAGTAGAGTGGTAGAAAGACGTACCTGATGCGCTTGAAGAAGAAATAAGAACCTTGCCTTGATTGCTCCTTTCTCTCTTTAGGACTTTCTCTCTCTAAAGCTTTCTCTCACTAACTTTCTCTCTCAGAATTTCTCTAAAATGACTCTCTAAAGATTTTGACAGAGTTTCTACTTACTAAAAACACTATTGAGTGTTGATGATCCCAAATGGCATCCCAAAAGTCTTATTTATAGCTAAAATTCCGCCAAAAAACGCTCCAAAAGAAGCCAACCGCAGGGGGTAGCCGCATGGGGTGCGGCTAGGGCGTGCGACAGGTGTGTGCCAACCGTACGGTTGGGCGTGCGACAGGGGGCTGCGGTTAGGAGGTGCCAACCGTACGGTTGGCAGGTAGCCGTACGATTGGGCGTGCGGCTGGGGGGTGCGGCTGGCTCACAAAAATGCACAGGAACACTTGGAAAAAACCCAAATTTTCTAACGGGGCGCTGCCCCAACGCGTCCCCGTCCTAGTAAGCGAAGAGGCAACAAAGGTTATCTTAGACTCCAACGCGTCCGAAATCGGAGTCTTTCCTATCAGTCTTCTACATGCATGATGAGTCATGATTAAATGCAGGATGATTGCTTTTAAAAGAAAACCAGTATTCGCACGAGAGTTGTGGATTAGGGTGTTCACAATTATTTTATCAAAATCCAAAGCAAATCATAACAAATTCGAATAAAACATATATGTATCGCTATTAAAAATATTTTTTTAAAATGCAAAATATAATGGTGTGGGATGATATTTTGTACATGGGCCTCAGCTAAAGCCCAAACCCAATGCATGGGCAATGGGCCAGGTTATGGATAAAGCCCTTTAGCCGGCTGTAATGCCTTCATGCTAGTCAATATCAGGTCTCGTCTTCATCGAATAATAGAGGATCAGTCCGATCATCATCTATTGGATTGAAGATAAGAGGTAACGGAGCTAGAGGATAAACAATGGGACATAATCACTTCAATTAATGTGAACAAGGTTATAAACACATGTAATCTTGGAGTAGTGATCAAGTTTACCCTTTATAGTAATTTCTTAGCACACCAAACCCTAATATTAATATTAAGCAATTGTTAGAATGAAGATGATCAATTTATATAAAATTCCAACTTAGGAATGCCATATGAAATATGTATTAATTAAGGTTTTCACAAAACGCCGGTACATATTACTAATATACTAGTTTGTCTTAAATCTTAATTAATTAAATATGCCAAGATTTTATATAGTGTTGTAGCCTATAAAAATTTTTTATTATAAAATATATACCTACATTACTCAAAAATAATGAACTCAATAATTTAATAGCACTTTTTCTCTTGAACTTATGCTTTAACACTAAAAGGGAAAATAAAATCCAATTTTAAAATTAGTCTTAAGAGATTTTTTTGTTAAATTCTACAAAAATAAACAGTAATTTAGTGTAAATCAGACTATGGATCTAAGGAGCTCTATTGTCTCCCTCGGTCTTGTTCGATAGTAGTCGCTTTGCTCTTTGTTTCAATCAAAAAAATAACTCAATTAAAGAGCATGCATAAATTGAATACGAGAATTTAACTTATAAATAAAATAGGATTAAGAAATCAAAATTGTATCTGTCAAAAGAGAGAGAGAGAGAGAGAGAGAAGGGAAATATTATATCAATTGTAGCAATTAGATGATATAAGATAAGCGAATTTAAAATTTTCATAATAATGAATTAAGTAAAACATAAGATATCACTTAGTAAAATAAAATAAGTTTTTGTAATCACTCAAAAATATTGATTATCAACATTAAAAATAAGCAAAATTGAATTCAAAACTAAAGATATAGAACGCAAAGTTTTGCGTGTGAATTTGTTCATTTGAAGAATAGAGAAGTAAGAGACAGATCTAAAAAAAATACAAATTCAAAACAATAATTAAAAAATTAGAATTGCAAACCTAAAATTTTAACACAAACTTACCATATAAATTGTTCAGTTGAAGATTAGAAAAACAATAGACAAGTAGACCTATAAAAATATAAAGGCAAACAATAGAATTAAGTAAACAATTCAACAATCCAATTACATAAAATTAAAGCAGATATAATTAGACATGAATACGATTATAATAGTGCAAAAGAACTTCAAATATATCTGTAGGCTGAAAGCAAAATGATGAGTATAGAAACAATCTGAAGATAGATATATATTTTACCATTACTATTACTAATACTAATAAGTGATAGTAGTTATAGTAGGGAGAAAAGAAGATCAAAAGATTATTAAAACTTTCACTTTGTAACGGCAGACTCGAGAATAACATAGAATACATACAATATTAATTATTACTTATAAAAGTCTTTAAAACTTGCATTAAATGTAATAGTTCTTCCGTAATACATATATACTATACTATATATATACTATAGATAGTATAAATAATAATAATTATTATTATTATAATAAAAAATATAAATTATAAAGGCAATTAATATAACAATTAATAAGAGAGAGGGTGTTAAGTGTGTTATTATTACGGTAATTATTATAGCAATTAATAAGAGAGATATTATTACGTCCTCTGTAATACTATAATATTAATATTATATACTATAGATATATATATATATATATATATACACTATAGATAGTATAAATAATAATAAAAAATAAAAATTATAAGGGCAATTAATATAACAATTAATAAGAGAGATTGTGTAATACCCCGTTATATAATTAGTGTAAATTAGGCACATATTTCTTGGTTGAGTATGGACTAAATTGTAAAGTTGCAAAAGTTTAGGGTTAAAATAATAACATTATGAAACTTCAGGGTTAAATTCCGTAATTAAACATAAAGTTAGATTTTGTTTCCTTTAAGTCCACCAACTAAGCCTAGATTTAAAATGAGGTTTCTTTCATTTTCATTCCTCTGCTTTCCATTTTCGTTGCCGAGCGACAAAAACAAATAAAGAAAATAGGTACGGAGATTACGTCTTAGCAATTGCTCATCAAAACTCTGCCGAATCGAGTCGAGCCTTAAGGGGAAGTTGTTCTATACGTTGAGGGCTACGCAACGGTATAAGAATTTTAGAGTTGTGCTGGTCAGGGTTTGGGTATCAACTCAAATTTTATTATTTGGGGCTAAATATTCTGAGGTAGGGGTTTAATTATTTTTAAAAGCTGATAGTATAATTTTATTATATATGAATCATCATATTTTAATTGTCTTTATTTTAAGAATTATTATATGATGAGGATGATGATGTTTTGTGATTTATAAAGCCATGTGTATGTTTTTTGAAGCAAGATATGCCATTATACTTGATATATTTGTATTATTTGATATACATAAGATATCCCTTGGATGTATAAATATTTATGAAATTAATTAATTAATGAATTATATACATCAAGGGACATGTATAGAGATTTATTGTAGTTATATGACATAAGTTGTTTCAAATACTCATTTATTAGCATATTATGCGTATTGTGCATCGTTATTGTGTCAACCGAATTCTTGGAGACCTTTCGGCAAGCTCGGATTATTTTTATGGCCTATCATATGAGCATATATCTTGCATTTATGGTGCTGAAAGCTTCTTATATCTGTTGAATTATTCTGGGAGGTGATATGGTTCCGTGATGGGTTCGATATGATTGTTATTGTGTCCCTTCGATGATGAAGGAGATATGTATTTACTAGTGCTTGTCGATGTGAAAATAAGTAGGGCTCGGTGCCATTGGGTTGAAAATCCCTAAACCCCCGGGAGACAGCAATGAGGTCGGCTGTTTAGAGCTAGCGGTGAGTAGCCCGGAAATCTAGGCCTCGGCAAAGCACTAGTGATTCTGTGATATGATACGGACAGACCTGTGGTCCAATTATATTATGATATGATGATGATCTTTGATGGGCTGGATGATATCATATTGTGATTATGTTCGACTTATTCTTTGGGGCGGTCATGCCCGTTCTTCTTCTTATGATTATGGTTAGGCCTAGCTTCGATATCTCTTGGGGGCGGTCAGGCCCATTGTTATTATCATTATTATGATTTGGTTCGGCCTCGGTATTCTTTAGGTATAATGGTTGACACAAGGGAGGTAACCTACATATGCACATGCATGCATTATTGTATTGGTTGAGCCATGATTTATGATTAAATAGTTAATTACGTTTTGTACGTAATATTGCCTATTATATTCCCCCTACTGAGCTATGAGCTCACCCCTTTTTATGTAAACAAATTCAGGTATTCAAGAGACGAATACGACGGAAGAAGCAACTGGGTCGGGAACGAAATAGAGGATCTTTGATACCGACTCATTTTTGTTGTATAGGTGTGTACATGGCAAGCCACGGCTAGCCTGAGTTGTTGTTTACTCTGTAATACATGTTAACATAGTGTGTATGTCTTTTGAATTTTATGCCTGTGTATAGATGTGTATTGCACTCATGTTTTATATTATCGCCCGTAACATGACTATCAGGGTTGTTTATTCCAGGTTATGTGATTTTCTTGGATTTATTGTTTTATTATTTATTTCAAACCTACTTTAGCTCGTCTAAGGTGGGTTAGTAACGCTCCAGGTCTTAATTACTGATGTTATCCTACTAATTAAGGCGAGGGTGTTACAGATTGTATTACTTCTTTTGTAATACTATAATATTATATGATATGATATAATAGTTCCATTTCTATCTTCACTTTTTCCTAATCGATCTCCGCCTTTTCTGATTCTCATATATGTTGGTAGGATATGCATGTATTTATATAAAATGTGTATGTATCATTTTGCCCCATTGGTATGTATTCATTTATGTAATATTATTCTCTTATATATATATATATATAAATATATCATTAAATTGATAGAATTTTTTTAACACAGAAGTATAGTACAAAAAATAAAGAAGTGGGTTAGACCTAAATATTTCTCTCTTCGATTTATATATGAATTTTTTTTTATATTTACTTTTCTATTTCCATCAGTATTAATGTATTTTTATTATTATTATTATTATTATTATTATTATTATTATTATTATTATTATTATTATTATTATTATTATTATTATTAATAATTTATGTTTATTGATGCTTGATTCTACAAGTATGAATATATGTTAGGGACAATGATAATTATACACAATCATTCGCAGGTTAAAACTTTTTGGATTGAAAAACTTTTGGTATATAGTTATAGCAATTGTATGTAACATTTTTTTCTTTTTTTTAAAGAAGTATGTTAAATTATATTGTTAATAATAAATGTTCATAAATTATCAGTTAATTCAAATTTTGTTGCAATCTTTATTTTTATTTTTTTGTTAACGAATTATTTGTGTTATTACTAAGACGAAATATTGTAAATAATTATGTAACCCTTATATATCTAGAGTATCATTTTAAGCACACAGAGTGTGTAATTTATTAAATACACAATATATATATATACATATGAATTTGTAAAACACCCGTGCATCGCACGGGCTACAAAACTAGTATAATATAATAATAGAAGTTGCCAAATTTCTGCCATGTGTCTCCACTTTCTCAACCCCCTTCCTAACATATTAAACTACACTATTTCCTTTTATGCTCTTTTATTCCATTTCCTTTTACGCTCCTTTATTCCGTCAAAATTTTAGGGTTGTGCTATTGCCACCTTTAAACCTTACTATAACACTCTTACATTGATTCAACGCAATATAATCGAGTATGTACGAATAGACTCAGGACAATAGAGCTGAGTATGTGCATATTACTCGATGTAATAGAGTTAAGCCAGTGTGTTTTTTTATTCCTAACAATAACTTGATTATATTAAACTGAGTAAATGATCATATATTAGGCTTTATTGTAGTGAGTTAATGTACAATCGTAAAACTTTGGAGTAGGGCAATAATGCCACTCAAATTTTGGACGGTGTTATTTATACCCGCCATTTCTATCACAAATATCACCACTGTCACAAACACCCCCAAAGGTAAATTTTAATTACTAACACTCCTTACAATCCGTTTGGATTAAAGGGGAGGGATTGAAAGAAAATAGTTAATTAGGAGGAAAAGGAATGGAAATGAATGAGTTTAATTTTATTGTTGTTTGAATAGTTAAAGATAAAAAAGAATGGGATGGAGATAAATCTTGTTTGGATAGAAAGAA
Organism: Lonicera japonica; assembly: GCA_021464415.1. Lineage (NCBI taxonomy): Eukaryota > Viridiplantae > Streptophyta > Magnoliopsida > Dipsacales > Caprifoliaceae > Lonicera > Lonicera japonica. Next base: position 22,202,823 of record CM038471.1, read on the forward strand.
GAAAAGAAAGGAAAGGAACGTGATTTAATATATTATTAGAAAATTAGGGTTAAATTTAGAATAACATGAAAAAATTATTAAAAACTTTTCCTTTCCCTCATAATCCTCCCAATATTAAAAGAAAACAAATTAAAGGAATAGAGAGGATTGGCATTCCCTCTCAATCTCTCTGTTTCCTCTCCACTCCCTCTTAAAAATTTATCCAAACGAGTGAAATGCAATCACTCCTCTTTTTCCTTCCTTTTCTTCCCATTCTCTCGATCCAAATGGATAGTAAGACTTGCCTAATAAGAGGTGAGTGCAGATACACACATTCATTCCATTTAAAGAAAGTTTATTGTAGTAATTTGCGTAATATGAAGTAACAGAAGAATGGAATATTTTTCAAATTAGCTGGTGTAATAAGAGGTTAGTGTATTTACATGAAGAGACTGTGTTTTTGTTAAACACCCAACTAATTGAAATAAATCTCAAGCATGTTCTTCCTGTTGGTTCATTTTACTCTCCAAATAGGGCATGCTTTTCAATTTTCATTTCCTTTTTCTTTTAAAAGCAGCTATTTACATTCACCATTTTCTTTTCTTCTTCCCCCTTACAATTATTTTTCTCTATCCATATTTTTCGGTGAATTTACGTGCATGATTTTTGCCGGAACTATCTTATTACCCCGTTGTATGGTTGCCATATTTGTTTGATCTCCGGACATTCTAACGATTGAGATAATTGATATTTGCAATCACTATCTGATTTGTTATATTCGTTAGAAACCCTAGAACACCAATTCCTCTACTCTCTCATCTAACTTGGTACTTGTCTAATGGGTAAGTTCTTAAACATTTTTTTTGTAAATTTCAGTTGTACTTATTGTTTGATTTGATAATCCTTTCCATTGACCCCTTTCCATTTGAATGGGATTGAAGAATTTAGCGTCCATGGCTTCTTCGCTTAATTTATTTGTTGATTGTTTTTGTTATCTATTAGTTGTGATTTGATTGATTACTCCCCTTTTTCAAACATTGATAAATCTCAATTTTTGTTATACCAATTGAAAATTCTATTTCATTTTGACCAATGGGGAGCATGTTTCAATAATTTACAGAAAATTGATAACATTTCTACTAATTTCATTGTTTGAATACAGTTGGGGTTTTCAGTCCTAATGTTATGAGTTTGTTTGTGCACAAAGGGAGAATTTCAATTGAACTACTTATTTTGTGAAGTTTGTAATGATTAAAAACAACTCAATTTATTTCTTTTAATAGAAAGACGAATTCAATGGGAGACAAGCCACATGTTCGTAATGAAGACGTCTCTTTTACGCAGTTTCCATGGGAGAGAAGGGACTAGCATTAATGCGATTGTTGTCTCTTTATCAGGCATTGTTGTCTCTTTCAGGTATAAATGTACATTTTAAACTAAGATTTAATTAGATACATTTGTTCCTTTATATATCGTTTTCTTCCATAATTTTTCTTCATACTCTTTGCAAGAATTTTTAACCTTTTAACTCTCCCTTCTTTGTTGTCAGTTGTCACAGTTCAACTTGAGAAGCCAACTTGAATGAACATAGAAATTACCATGTCAATGCCGTTGCGGCTCAACTCAAAGCATATAGGTAATTCAAAATAATTTTCAGCTTTTGTACTGTTATTTAACAACATCTCGTTATTGTTTGTACTTCCATTCTTGCATATTGAGAATAATGTCCACAGTTCAAGGTTCAACGATTTCATTATGCTCTATTTTTTCCCCTTCAAAATATCGATTTATGTATTTTAATTTTGGTTGTACTTTGATTTGAAAACCTTACATTTGAAATTATTGAGTAATTTTTCAATTTCGTCTTATGAGCTAGCGATGTCAACAATACCCCCTCAAAGAACTACCAAAAAGACTTAGGATGTGGTTCTTACTTCTTAATTGCTATTTTTTGTCATCTCAAAATTTTGTATTATTTTGTAGGATTGCAAGAAAGAACTCCATAGATTTAGAAAGCTATTTTCTAGCCATGTACCTGATAAAAAGAGTGGAAGAATAGTAGATGTATGGAAATGACCATGTATCATATTTGATCATCTAATTCTTGAGTTTTAGTTTCTCCATGTTATTGTTGGCATGTTCTTTCTATACTTGAAGATGTATGTATAGTTTATTGTAATAAATACAAAAGATTTATGGATAATACCCTTTAATTGTCCATAGCAATTAATATTTCTAATGGCATGTATATGTTCTTTTGTCAATGACACGATCAAACGCATGGAGGGCTCATGTAGTATCTTTTTTCCATTTATATTTTCTTCATTCTTTTATTTATATTAGTATGTAGCTTGCATGACAAGATATTGCAGAGAAAGTAGAGAACTCCGCTCTTTAAAATATATGGTCATTATTTAAAGAGATATCTATTTATGTACTATATTCGGGGCCTCACACTGACCGATGTCTCAACAATTTCCTGTAATAGACTACTTTTGCACTCAGTTTTAGTCATTGCAGTATTTCTCTCTTTGATTTGTCCAGGGTGGAACATCTTTATGTTTTCTTACCAAAGGTGCAAGAACTGAAGAACGACATAGCTGCCTCCTCCTCTTCCTTTTTGTGCTTTTTGAAACTTGAAACCAATATATGCCTAACGATGCTAGAATGCTACTATGTGTAAACTTGTGTTATTAGTGATTTTGTCCATGATATTGTGTGTTCTTTTTATTAGGAATTTCTTCTTTTCACTTCATTGATCCTTGTATTGTTGTAACCTATATTTGTTTTCAGCAAGTATTTGTACTTTTTCTATTATATTAAAGTTTTTAAATTTCTACACTTATAGTGCTCTACTCTTCCCGAGAGCCTGTGAACAAACTATATCAATTCTTTTTTCTTGGTTGTGCATGGCTTATATGTAATAAATATACCGGTATGGAATTATTTATTTTTAGGTCGTGAAGGCTAGTGAACATTGCAGTGTTCACTTCGGCATCAAGAGCTCAATACGTAAGTTCCATTCCATACCTTATGTCTTTGTGCATAGTATTTTCCTTCCTGACATAAAGAATCCTAGATGGAAAATATTCCGTTTGAAGATTATAGCTAAATACATCTTAATTACTGTACTTCCCTTAATTTTCTGTTCTTTTTTTCTCGAAACGGATTTGCATAAATTAGAGCATTCTTGATCAAATAAGGTTTATGTAATCTCATTAGGATTGGGAGGTAGTTAAAGTTTTCCCTAGTCAATACAGCTGGAAATGAATTTGTACAGGGGAATAAAAATAATCTTCTTGTATTCTGTATCTTTTTCCCTAACATTTTAAAAAACTCGACCTTGAGTTTTGTAGTGCTGAAGAATGAGAAACCAAGCTTCGGAGACGACTAAAATTTGAAATCACTGGTTGAACTCTAAAAAGCCATAAAGACAGTAAGGATAATTGCATACTTTCCGTTGTTTGAGTAAAGTGACGAGGAATGATGAACTCAATATATGGAGTCTTTGATAGCGTAAAATGCATAGGTTCATCTATGATTTTCTTCATCTTTTTTGTCTGAATTTGGGAATCCAGAATCCTCGAAAGATTTTGCCTGAGGAACCTTGGGAGTGTCATCCACAACTTGCTCAATTTTTGAGATAGGCTTGGCTTGAACTAACTTTATAAACTTACTTCCATTCTTGAATGTATAAGTATTTACTTCCTCGTCATGTCCTCAAAAACTTATTTAATGACCCACACAATGTTTCTGGACAGTTGGGATCTTACATCTGTAGATCCTCGTAGTTAAATAATGGTTAATTGCTCTTCTGATGGACATGTTTCTGCTTTGTGAGTTGCTTTAGTTACATTAGTTGTTGTTTACTACTTTAAGTGATTATTATGAATTAAATCTATCTCAAAACTGTTCAAATTTTGGTAAATACATAATTAGAAGATACTCATTCTTGAGGTGGTGTGTTCTTTTTTTCTTACCAGAGGGCTACCTAGCCATAGCTTATATGGGACCATATCGCCCAGGATTGGAACCTGGTAATGTGGTCAGGAGTTTCTAGCAAGGCCTCATGTGGTTAGGATGTTCCTAGTGAGGCCTCAACATGGAGTTGATGACATATTTGGTGAAGCGTTGGGAGGTATTAATTACTAATTCATTTATTATTCAAACAAATTTAAAATAGACTGTTAGTGTGAGATTGAATTCGTGTTATGTATTTCACTGAAAATTAATGGTTCATGTCACCAAGTAGCTGAAATGGTCACAGATTTGTTCCGAGCACCAGTCACATAGCTGGTGTTATGTTTTGCTCGCACAGGTGTGTATATAAGCAATTTTGCATACTTTAGAATATATCAGATCACTGCTTCATTGTGTCAATAAAACGCTGCGATAATGACTAAAGTTTGTCTGAACATAACATGATCTATTCAACATTTCCAACTCTCATAGATGGCTTAACAAGTGAATAAAATTGGAACGTTTTTCTGAATAAAATTGCAAAGCAAATAGAGGGTCATAAGTGTACTCCAAGTCTAAGGCTTGTGTACCAAGTGACCATAAAAGTTAGCAAAAGCAAATAGACGCCACATTTATTTATTCAGTTATAGCTATTCTATGATTGATCCTTATCACATGTTGTGATAGAGTAAAGTCATCTTTGTTCTATGTTTATTGTATGGTGTGTGTGGTATACGTGTACTTGCTAGGTGCCTATTAAATGCACTTAATTGCTTCACTTAAAATCTTTTAATAGCTTTTATTGAATATCAATGGTTTGTAGGCATGCAATTAAGGAACTTGAGATGTTTTTTGTTTCACTAAGGGATGTAAATAGTATACAATAAATCGTTGATAACTGATAACTTGATCTGTTTTGCTTTTAATCCTTACCACATGATTCATTAACATACTGGATGCCTAGTTTTACCATCTTTTTTGGGTCATTACCATATAATTTATAATCATTTAATTGTGTAGTCTGCAATTATGATAAAGAATATTTTACTCTTGCTCTTCGTGTATTGTATTATTTTCTACTTCCTTAATCTATTTACTTGTTTACATGTATTGAAGTTGTTGGCCTAAGTTATCCCTATCCTCATGCAGGCGTTACCTTATTTATATGTTCCATGTTTGGATCTATTGCTTCAACCAAACGAGAGAATATATGGAACCTCTGTGAAGCAATGTAAAAAATGTTATAAGGGTGTGTTCTTTTTCTACTTCTTTAATCTATTTACTTGTTTGCATGTATTGAAGTTGTTGGCCTGAGTTATCCTTATCCTCATGCAGGCGTTACCTTATTTATACGTTCCGTGTTTGGATCTATTGCTTCAAACAAACGAGAGAATATATGGAACCTCTATGAAGCAATGTAAAAAATGTTATAAGGGTGTGTTCTTTTTCCGTTGCATTTTAGTCGTGAGATTCTAATATTTGGTCCAGTCACTAATACCAATTTGGGAGATTTGCTTCCACTCCATGCATGTGCTTTTCTACGTGAGAAAATATTCGTTACGATGGTTGTAGCGATGACGTGGTGTAATGATTTAAGTAATGGCCGAGATTGCTTCTCCTTGCAGGGTGTCGATATTTACAAATGAGCCATGGACATGATTTAGACTGCTGAGTCTCTTAACTGATTGTTACCATGTCATCGTTACAACAATTATATCAAATATTTTTTGGGTCCTTTTGACATTACCCCCTATTCTTAATGCGAAACTAGACTTGAACCCATGTTTTCATAGTAGTTATAGTTTGCCCGCATGCAGGAAAATCTCAATGAATTACGTAAAAGTAGGGGATGATGTCTAAATTGACTTGTCTCCCCAATTCCTATATAATTATTTGGGATTCCCCTGCATGCAGGGGGCTAAATGACAAAGTCTACGGTTATGAAACAGGGTAGGTTAGTCTAATTTCACATACAAAATGGGGGCCAAATTAAAAAATGGCCATATTACGCTTGTAGACGTCATTATTGTAAAAAAAAGATGGGCCATTTTTCACTCTGTACACATTGTTATTTTATGGTTATCTCATCTTGTGAGCTTTACCTTTGTTGTCTCAGGAGGAATTTCGAAGGACTGGGATGCATGGACCAGCTATGGTCTCTGAACCCAAAAAACCACTTGCATAAGAAGTTTTTAGGGCTCTCACAAATGGGTTTGAGGTTGAGGTCAAACTTATGGAATTATATGTCACTGATGCAGAAAATTCTTCACGTTGTACCACATTTGAGAATCAAACGCCTTTTTCCCAGTCAATGAGAGCTTTGACTGATGCGGGAAATGTGGTTGGATTTGGGTTTACCAACCCCAAGAATAACATTACAGAAACTCTAGAGTTTTCAAAAGCAAGCGACGGAATTGGACTTTTGCCGTCACAAGAATCACTGTGTGAAGCTGTAAATCTTTCTATATTAATAATATTTGGTTTCTTATCAAAAAAAAAAAGAATCACTGTGTGAAAAGGATGGATTGCAAATCTCTTATGTGGCTGGATAATCACATTTAAAGGTAATTTGCGATATTATGTTTTCCTTATCTATTAATTCCTTTTGGATTTAAGCAAAATTTGTCATTTTCTTGATCCTGTGATTTACTTGGGGATGGCACGGGATTGGAATGTGAAAACTGATGGGAGCATGTTGAATTCCTTTTGGATTCTTTTATACTTAACTTTATGCCTTTTGCCTTCCCGAGTTGATGTTAGCAACTGAAATTGATTTGCTTCTAAAGTAGCTCAGAGATTTAGTTGCTCCAATATGCCACATCTTTAAGAGCATCCACAGTGATAAACTTAGTGGTTTAGTAAGTAGGGTACATATACCCAACTTACTTTGAGAGTATAGTAGTGGTTCATTATCATTCGTAAGAAAGAAACCCTTTCAGAACCAAATGCATAAGAGAAACCCTTTTCGGCACTAAACGTAACTCTGAAATTCGTGCAATAATTAAAAGCTAAACACATTATTGTTATGCGTTCTCCCTCCACGCATTACTAAAATGGGTAGAGTTCTCCCACCCATGAATGCACCTCTCTGCCACTTGGATATTCCCAAGCCCATTATTTGCACTTTTATGGCCCTTTCACAATTAGTATAAAAGTTTAGAGAAAAAAGCCCCTAATAAGGCATGATTTATCTTGCACACATTTTAATAATACGTTCCTCTCCTCATGCAACATAGTGTTGCGTCTTCTCCTTCACGTATTACTCTTATGCATCTCACACCCTTGCGCAATTCAGTAATGTGTTTGGGTTCCAAATGCAATTCAGTTGTGCATTTAACACCATACACATTTCATTTATGCCTATAGTAAGGAACTTACCAGAAACTATATCTACCTTGTGTATGCCTTACGGAACGGTGTTTTACTCTACCGAAAGAAACTGTTACCTGTCTGAGTAGGATAAATCTACCCTGCTTACCTTTATGTAGTTGTACCATTCTGGATGCTCTAAGTAGGGTTTTGTTTTCTTCTAAGCAGTTATTTGAAATCTATGTCCTACGTTGTAAGGTTTCACAATGCAAGAAATTAAATGAGAAGGGAAAATTGTGGTAAGTTACATATACAGAGCAACAAAATTAAGGAACACAGTAACGCACTAAGATATGATGCTTCATATGAAGGGATTGCTAGGTTTAAAAAGGATGATTAAATATCAAACTCTTTATATTGTGAATCTGTGATTGGGTGAACAACAAAAAAGCATAGTGTAAGACAACTAGAGTTTGCCCGTGCCTACGGTGATGAAAATTTATCAATGTTAAAATCTCTTTATTTTGAAAAAGATCCCAATTAAGCATGAGAAAAATAAGTTCTAGATATTGCACTTAGAAAAGCAAAAAAGAAAAAAAGAAAAAAGAAAAAAAAGGAAAGAATAGTCTATATATTGAATTAATATAAACAAAGTGTATGGATATTTTATATATAAAAAGTTCTACGACAAATCATATTAAGGTGCTAGAGGATTTTTTTTTTTATTTTTTTTTTATAAAATCACTAGCCTCCAAGAAGGCTAGAGCCATGCCATAAAAAACCAAAAAGAAACATAAATAGGCGGATACAAAAAGGCCATCTGTGAGATCCAAGAAAAACACTAATGAATTGATTAAAAATTACTAGATGGACTAAAGGACAGGACCAAAAGTCCACCAAGCAATTCAAAACAAGAAGATAAAGTCTAAAAAGAGGACTTTATAAAAAAATGAAAATACTTGCAGCAAAGACATAAATACTGCAGCAAACAAGCCAAGAAGCCATGTGGTCAACTGCATTGAAAGCGTGAAGACGACTATGGTTCTGCTGCATTGACAAATTGATCCATTAATGCAATCTCTTTTCTTTTCTTCTTGTCCTGTAAATGGCATGCCATTGATAAGTGGCTGGAAAGAAGAAAATGAATTAGATTGAGCTGCTTCGGGAGATTTTTCTAGAGCAGCATCTTCAACTTCCTTCTTTTCTCTAATTGAAGCTTTCTTCAATTTATTTTGCTTGTTTAGAGAAAGATTTGTTCATTTCTTCTTCATTTGTGCTCTAGTTTGAACAAGAGAGGAATATAATCTGGTCCACCTTAAGAGGAAGAATGTGTGCTCAAAGAGGGTATGTTCTTTCGGGAGTGTAAAGCACAATGTTACTACGAACTGAATTAGAAGATTTGCTAAACAAGAATATTGCTCTTCTTGGTAAATGGTTGTGAAGATTCCCTCTCGAGAAGAACTCCCTTTGGCATTCCGTAATAGCTAGTAAACACGGTATTTCTTTTAATGATTTGGTACTAAAGGTAGATTGTAAAGCTACTCTCAAGTCTCCTTAGAAATCTATTGTTAGTGTGTGGGATCTATTTGGAAAAAAAAAAGAACAGCTTTGACAGTTAGGAAAGGGGATAAAGTAAGCTTTCGGAAAATTGTTGGCTTGGTAATTATCCTCTTCATAGTGGTTATCAAGATTGTTTCAGTTATCCTGTAATAAAGGAAGATTGATTAAACCATTTATCAAATGGGATCCGGCCAGTGGTATTAACTGGGATTTTAATTTTTCAAAAACTTGAATGATAAAGATAGTGAGGAAGTCTTTTCTCTTATGGGCAGACTCGAGAATTATCAATTTAATTAGGTTATGGATGATAAAAGGGTTTAGAAGGCTCATATTTTTGGAGTATTTTCTTGTAAATCCTTTTTAGAATCTTTACTAGATTCTAACAAGGAGCTGAAATTCCCCAACTTTGACTTTATTTGGAAATGTAGTGTTCCCACCAAGATTAAGATCTTTAATTGGCTTGCAGTACTTGGCAAAATTAATACGCTTGATAGGTTACAATATAGAATACCTCATTTGTCCATCTCTCCTTCGTGGTGTGTTCTTTGTCAGAAAGCTGGCGAATCTGCAAATCATCTTCTTCTTCATTGTGAATTCTCTAGTAGGATATGGGCCAAGGCTTTTATTTGTTTTGCTTTTGAAGGGGCTGTTCCCAGTTCGGGGTCTAATTGTATTGGTATTGTTGGTTTTTGAAAGGTAGCAATGGGGTCCATAAGGATATTTGGAAGCTTTTTGTTCATGCTATAGCGTGGTTTTTATGGATTGCGAGGAATAGGAAAATTTTTGAAGATCGTTTCAGTAATGTGGAAGACATTTGGTCAATGGTGTGCTGTATTGTGGGTCTATGGGCTAAAGCTGCCAAGATTTTTAATTCCTTGGATAATTTTCTATTTTGTTTAAACCCTTTTTGTTTCCTTTCAGTGTATGAGGCTTCTTGTTGTTTTGTTGTTATTTTTTGTTAGATTCTAGGTGCTCAGTTGAATTTCTCATCCACTGTCTTCTCTAATTGTGTTGATTGTACTCATCTTTCTTATTAATGAAGCTCTTTTTCTTATAAAAAAGGAAGAAAATATTGATTCAAAATTGAAGGGGTGCCATCTTGCCCAGGGAGAATGCAATTATCATAGTTGATTTTATCTATAGCCTCAAATTCCTCATCTGCTCTAGCTTCCCATGATTGAAAAGGAGCCTCTTCAGCTATGTTACCCCAGTTTGGAACCTCACTAACATTGAGAGTGGGAGGCCTAGATACAGCAACAAATTGATCAGTACATGCAGGGGAGTAGTAACCGATGAAATCATTAGTTTGCCCAAGGTTATCCATTGAGTTGTCTTCTGAAGAATTGTCCCATGCTTCACCATCTCCATCATTATCAAGCAAATACTCACTGAGAGGGGAATATTTGTTATAGTGCCTAGATTTTGTGAACAGGTGCTAGAGGATTTATTTGGGGTGAAAATATGTCCTAGCCCCTAGGTAAATATTTAGAAATTAATACACTAACTAATTAGGCAAACCCTTTTTTTTTGGGTAAGGGGCATTATATGGGAGTTTTCTGCATTTTAAGGAGAGAAAATATCAACTTAATCAATGGGACAAAAATAAGATCAATTTAATGTTATGAGAGTTTGTACATTAACTTATATCCCTCTTAAAAATAAGAGGGCAGTTATGTGAGTGGGCTCATACTTACTTTCTTAAGATTTTAATTATAAAAAAAAATGGTAAGAGTAGCCAAAATAAGTTGCAACTGTCAGATATGTTTCAAGTCATTTTGCACCCTAAGATTTTAAAAACACTAGTCATATCATCTATAGTGGTTTATGCTTCAATTTGTACTATAGAATAAGATCATCGAAATAAAAATATATTTTATTCTTTTTGAAAAACCAATTAGTAAGGAATAAATAGAACACCCGTTGTCATATTTTAATTTGTCTTTTGTGTGTACCATGCAATGGCAAATTGGTTAACTTATTTTAGTCTCAAGCGAGTTTGAAGGTATTGATCTCAAATATGGTAACCGTGTAACTTTCTTAGCAATAGCATTGCATGTGTTTTTTCTTCTTATTGAGGTTTAGTTTATGTCTGATGGAAGATTTTATCATAACATCAGTCTTTTCTGTATATTTAGCTTTGAATTCCCCCCACGATTTTTATAATATATTGATTAATGTTTTTAGGCTGCATATAAGGAAGTCTTAAGGCTTTTTAAGTGGCTTGCATCTTCTCAAGTTGCAGAAGATATAAACTCTGATGATGAACTTGCCTAACAGACCATTTTAAGTCCCTTACTGCCTACAACAACCATTGATAAAGTGTTGGGAAAAGTTAACATGGATTTTGAGAGCGAAGCCCAAAAAAGTGCCAAGACATTCTTGATTATGTCAAGGATTCACCTGATCTTGAAAGCTTAAAAGAGATTGTCAAAAAAAATGGTTCCCATAGTGGATGGCTTCAACAATAATCAAAGTTTAATTCCCTTAGTTGCTAAATCATCTGAGAAAAAGATGAATAGTGAATCTGAGAAGTCTTTGCAAGACCTTGTAAATCGTGATATCGGTTCATCTTCTAATATTAAGCACAAGCGTTAAGAGATCACTCCGGGCATCTTTACCTTTTTCATTGACTAAAAAGCTGAATTACGAATTACAACCTATCGGTTCCAACTTGACTGGTATATAACGACATTAAAGATGGTAAAAGAAACTGTTTTTCGAGAGAGGAAAGTACTATGGTTGGATGCTCTGTGCGGGATCTGATGAGGAGAAAGTGAAGCCACCGAGACTTCTCATGTTTAAAGGGTCCCTCCTCGGGGAATATAAAAAAGATGCATTTCTCTGAACAAAACAGAGGGCTGATGGTCAAGGCCTAAGGGCTCTTTGTTCTTCCCACTACACGCCTTCAAGTGCTGATGAGCTAACAGAATTTCATGAGAAGAAGTTGTGTACAGAAACTTCTGCGTTAAAGGTGTGCAGCGAGGTATTTGATGTTATACCTAATAATTCCATCTCATTGGCCAATTTGGATGCTTATATTGCCTATCTTTAAAATATGTACACTTTCAATAAATAAATTGTAAATTTATGAATTTATAAATAATTCAGTTATAATATTATTCATGGAGTGTTTGGAAGATTTAAATGAGAAATTCCGAACGTTTATTCATTGCATTTCAGCTGTTTAAGCAAATTCATATATTATTTCTGGTGTGTAATGGTAAATACTTTGAGAGCTAATGTACATGTAGGCATGTACATGCAATAAGGGTGTTTGATAGCAAGCATGGAATTAGGGTAGGAAATGTTTAAGTCCTGGGCTACTCTTTTTTCTAGGCAATTGAAGTCCATCGAACAGCATTCAAAGATGTTTGATTATATTAATTTTCTACGTGGAAAGTATGCACTTTTTCCATGCAATGATTTCACATTTTCCAACATGTGGTCTTTTAATTGCCCACCTTTTAACTGGAATGGGACTTTCTTGCCTTTGAGCTCTTTTCCACCTTACATAGGAGTCATTTACCTTAGGGGAGGATAAGAATTCAAGTTCCTAGTATTATGCATCATTCACTACTACAAAATAGATGGAACTAGAAATGCCTAGAAATTAGGCAATTGAACACTACCATAAGAAGGAAAATTATATATTTTCCATGGAAAACTTTGCCAATCAAACATCCTAAATGCAGAGGGACCTGATAAGTCCCTATGGCAATCTGGTGGACTCACATGATTCTCTGGCTGATGATTTTGATGAGCTTGTGCCTGAATATGGCTTTGTATCTAATGCAAAGCCTAGTTTAGATCATGTAATCAACGAATCCAAGGAAGTAACAATGCTCAAATGCAGCCTCTTCATAATGAGGTGCCGACAAAAGTATTGCAAATGCGAGCAAATTTTTCGAAAGTGAAACAAGAAAGTGGTTGCTCGCAAGATATCTCTCAGATTTTTGGTCCTTATGAGAAGTCAAAGCCAACACCTTTAGGTCAAATTCGATTCCAGGATACTGCCAGTGCTGGTGGAGGGCAGCAACAGCTAACATTATTAAGTATAGAGGTACTATATCTTCTGTGTTTCTAATGCATACTATTTCCTAGTAGATGTTCTATCAAGGAAAATGAATCAGACTACTGGTTTTTTACGTATTCACGACTCCATCTTCTCTTTATTTTTCACGAAATTTATTTCTTACCCACCTCTCAAAAAGTTTATTCATTGGAGAAAAGCAAAAAAATAATATAATGTTTCACCAAATCTCTCATATATTTTCTACCTCTTCATAAAAATTAATAGTATTTTTAGTGATTCGTTTTTATCACACACGTTGTAATAATCTCTTCCTTGTATGGTAGAATATAATGATCTCATAATAACCAGTGTTCCAAAAGGCGGCGCCTAGGCGGGCTAGGTGGCCGCCTAGGCACTAAGCGGTACCCGGGCGCCCCGATTAGTGCCTGATCGGGTGATTAAACGGGGGGATAAATTAAGCGGGTGCCTGGCGGGCTGGGCGGGTCTAGGCTAGCTGGGCGGGAGCCTAACACCTTCCCGATTCGTACTCAAGAGACCGAAAGGGCGAATTGGGTGCCTAACACCTTCCCGATTCGTAACTTAATCCCCGAACCTTCGAATCAACTGGTTTCGCATATATTGTGTATAAGATGATATTTAGTCCATAAATACGTCTCTTTTACACAAACCTTTTTTGTTTGTTTAGTAAAACAAACTGGCGACTCTTATTCTTTTCAATACCGATTTCCAAAACAACAACGGAATCGCCGCCCACGAGGACCCCCGGGCGTCGAGAACGCGGGTTCTCACATTATCCAGCGAGGTCAACTCCGACAGTACGTAAAGAAAGAAAAGGATGTTCCCCCAAAAGCCAATGGGAAGGAACACGCCAGAGAAATATTTATGATTGAGGAGGTTCATCATTCTCTGGAAACAGCAACAGGTCCCGAAAGGCCTACATCAGGCAGGCTAAGTTTCCGAGTACAGAAGCAGAATTCTTCACTTCGAGGCCCTCAAAGATGGCCAAGTACGAGGTCTCCGAGGTCACCTTCATTGATGCAGATATGAACGGGGTAGAGTACCCCCATGATGACCCGTTAGTAGTAACAGCGATGATAAGCAACCACAACGTCCATCGTATCCTTATCGACACAGGAGCGACCTCGAACCTCATGTGCTACAGTGCTTTCAAAACGATGGGCCTCACTAAAGAACACCTGGTCCAATCGCCGGTCACATTGGTAGGGTTCTCTGGGGAGAAGACAAGGTCCTTGGGAGTAATCAAGCTTTCGGTAACTCTAGAGACGGCTCCAAAGCAGGTCACGACCATGGCAAAATTCCTAATTCTTGACTCAGCTCCCCATTACAATGCTATCTTAGGCAGAGGGACTCTCAATGAAATCAGAGCTGCCATATCAACCTGCAGCTTAACCATGAGGTTTCCAACCCTTCATGGGATCGGAGAGGTCAGAGGTAACCAAATGGAAGCCATGCACTGTCAATTCGGAACCTTAAAAGAAGTCAGAACCATAGAGATCGCCACCGTAGAGCTCGAGGTAGCAACTACTGAAGGGATGAACAATACAGGAGAATCCACCACATCTGAGAGATTGGAAATTGATACCCTAGACCCCCGGGACGAAGAAAAAGAGCTCAGAGGAAAGCCCGTTGAAGATCTGGTAGACTTGCTCTTGAACCCTTCACTACCTGAAAGGGTGCTCAAGATCAGCAACCAACTTAACTCGGAGGTCAGACGGGAGCTCTCCCAATGCCTTAGAGCTAACGCCGATATCTTTGCGTGGTCCCATGATGACATGAAAGGGCTCAACCCAGAGGTCATGGTGCACAGGCTCAACGCTAATCCGGCCTTTAAGCCCGTAAGGCAGAAAAAGAGAAACTTTACAGCATAAAGGAATCTGGCCGCCAAAAAAGAGGTCCAAAAATTGCTCCAAGCTGGTTTTATTAGGGAGGTCCACTACCCGAAATGGATTTCCAATATGGTACTTGTGAAGAAACACAGCGGGAAGTGGAGGATGTGTGTGGATTTCAAAGACCTCAACAAGGCTTGTCCAAAAGATAGTTTTCCGCTCCCGAAGATTGATCAGCTCGTGGATGCGACCACTGGGCATGAAATGCTAAGCTTTATGGACGCTTATTCTGGATATAATCAGGTAAGGATGGCCCCTGAGGACGAAGAAAAGACATCTTTCATCACCAATGAAGGGACCTACTGTTACAAGGCGATGCCCTTTGGTTTGAGGAATGCAGGAGCTACCTATCAAAGGGTGATGAACTCCCTGTTCAAAGAACAGATAGGCCAGAATATGGAGGTCTACGTCGACGACATGCTCGTCAAGAGCCTCAAGGCTTCCATCCATGTTTCCGACCTCAATGAAGCCTTTTCTATACTTAGACAAAATGGTATGTCCCTCAATCCAACTAAGTGTGCTTTTGGGGTAAAAGGTGGCAAATTTTTGGGTTTTATGGTAACACAAAGGGGAATCGAAGCTAACCCCGAGAAGATACAAGCTTTGATTGACATGAAGTCTCCCACCAAACCAAAGGAAGTTCAGAGCTTAGTAGGTCGAGTGGCAGCCCTTAACAGATTCATCTCTAAGACTACTGAAAAATGCCACCCATTCTTCAAAACTCTGAAAAAGGCCTTCGAGTGGACGGAAGAATGTGAGTTTTCTTTTCAGCAGCTCAAGCAATACCTCGGAGCTCCTCCTTTATTGAGTTCTCCAAAGAAGGGTGAAATTCTCTGCCTTTACTTAGATGTTTCCCAAACAGCGGTTAGCTCAGCCCTCATGAGGAACGAAGAGGGGGCGCAACTCCCTGTCTACTACACGAGTTGAGCTCTGCGCGGCCGAGCTTAATTACCCAAGGTTGGAAAAATTGGCATACGCTCTTCTCATCACTTCTAGGAAACTGAGGCCCTACTTTCAAGCCCATGCCATTGATGTACTCACAGACCAACCACTACGACGAATTCTTGACAAACCAGATCAGTCAGGAAGGTTAGCTATCTGGGCTGTAGAACTCGGGCAATTTGTGATCAGTTACAAACCACGGGTGTCAATCAAAGGGCATGCTGTGGCTGACTTCATAGCCGGGTTTACTTACACAGAGGAACAGGTTGCCGAACTTCCAAAGCTACTGCCAACAGTAGACCCAGGCGCCTCGAGCCCTTCTACCTCAATAGGCCTGATGCCAGAGATCCCAATGTGGATACTCCACACAGATGGAGCCTCCAACTCTCAAGGTTTCGGAGCTGGTCTAGTATTGATCACCCCTGAGGCTAACACATTGGAGATAGCCCTCAAGTTTCTTTTCAAGGCATCAAACAACGAAGCAGAATACGAAACTATCATAACAGGTCTGAGGATTGCTGGAGACTTGGGGGCAAAACAGATGGTGGTTTACAATGACTCTGTAGTCGTAGTTGGCCAAATACTGGGCCACAACATGGCTAAAGAAGATCACATGGTCGCTTACCTGGCTAAAACTCAAACGGCGGCTCAAAAGTTTACAAACGTGGTATTCATCAAAGTTCCCCGAGCTCAGAATAACAAGGCAGACCGCCTGGCCAAGCTAGCTTCATCAACAGAGGCACCAAGCGGTGTCCACATTGAATATTTGGAAAGCAAAGCCATCAATGAGCTTGAAGAAGTGGATGCAGCCCCAGTACAAGTCTGCAAGTGCTGGATTGACCCAATTCTGGACTACCTCACAAATGGAGTTTTGCCAGAAGAAAAGAAGATAGCCAAAAGGATCAAATACATCTCCAACAGATATGTAGTCATAGAAGCAACCCTGTACAAGAGAGGGTATGTTCTTCCTTTCTTACTCTGCCTACACCCCCATCAAGCTCAGGCGGCGCTATTAGAGATCCATGAGGGGTTATGTGGTGGGCACCCGGCAGCTCGTTCCTTAGCTCTCAAAGTTGGACGACAAGGTTACTTTTGGCCAACTATCCTACAAGATGCCAAAGAACTAGTAAAGAAGTGTGACAAGTGCCAACGGTTTGCCAATGTCCAACAGCTCCCAGCAGAGCTCATGACTCCTGTCAGCAGCCCATGGCCTTTTTCTCAGTGGGGGATGGATATTGTTGGTCATTTCCCCTTGGGTAAAGGACAAACCAAGTTCGCAGTTGTAGCCATTGACTACTTTACTAAATGGGCTGAGGCAGAAGCATTGACCACCATCACCACTATGAAAATTCAAAGCTTTGTATGGAGAAATATCATCTGTCGTTTCGGCCTCCCAAAGATTCTGATCACTGATAATGGCAAGCAATTTGATTGTGATCTCTTCAGAAATTTTTGTGAAGATCATGGAATAGAGAATCACTACAGTTCGCCTGTCCATCCCCAAGCAAATGGCCAAGCAGAAGTCACTAACAGAACTCTCCTAAACTCGCTGAAGAAGAGACTCGACGATGCTAAAGGAAATTGGTCTGAAGAACTCCCCTCAGTTCTTTGGGCTTACAGGACTACGATCCGAGGGCCTACGGGGGAAACTCCTTTCTCTCTGACCTATGGAACTGAAGCGGTGATTCCAATAAAAATGGGAATGCCAACATACAGAATCAACCATCATGACCCAGCTCGGAATGACGAAGGACTCTTAGCCAATTTAGACCTCCTCGAAGAAAAAAGAGAACAAGGTCGGATTAAAGAAGAAGCCTACAAAAGAAACATGGTCAAAAGTTACAACAAAAGGGTCAGGCACCGAAGCCTAACTGTGGGCAACTTGGTGCTCCGAAAAGTTATTCTAGCCACCAAAATTTCTCAACATGGGAAGCTAGCTGCCAAATGGGAGGGTCCATATGTGGTGACCAAAGTCAGTAGACCTGGTACCTACTACTTAAGAACCATGGATGGAATGGAGCTCATGAGGCCATGGAACATAGAGCACCTCAAGAGATACTATCCTTGAACGAAGCACTTTGTAATCTTGTAATGACTTGCTCCGAAGAAAAATATATGAAATTTTACTTTGGTATACCGTTATTTACAAGAAGCAAAACTCTCACAAAGAGGTTAGCAATACGCTGAAGAGGCTGTATAAAAAAAATTGAGAAAGCTGTTATAATTTGCTTAAGTCAAAAGGATGCATGACATTTCTGTAGACTTAACCAAAAAGCACAAGTTTTCCTTTTATACATCAACGACCTCGAAAATATTCCTACTGCCATGTAGGTCAACCACCAAGCATATAACGTCTAAGTGCAGACTTGCTGAGAGCTGAAAAATTCCTCTAATTAAAAAGGTCAGTTTGTTAGTGCATAACTCTCTTACATGAGCACACTTACACTCTGAGGAGTCTAACTGGCGTTCGGGAAGAATCTTATAAAATTTGCTTAAAGTCTAGGAGGCACAACCCTTATAGACTTAGCCAAAATAAGAATAATTCCTTACGTACAAATGACCCAATGAAAACCTGTTGCACACCAGGTCCCTTCTGGGAAACTACCAAAAGACCTCTAACACAGGCATCTTTACTGAATTTATTTTATCCCTTTTGCCTTTACTGTTTTACTTTGAGTGTGGGGGAAAAAGGATAACCATTTATATATGGCTTGTTCAAATCTCACAATGATAACTCAAAACAAAACATAAAAAAAGAGCATACAGAAGATATAAAATTTTTTGAAACAAACTTGTTTAACTTATCTAATCAAAGAAAAGGCTGAAGAATTCGAAGATCATCAGCATCAAAATTCAAAATAGTACTTAAATCAGAAGAAGAAGAATCAGAAAAACCATGGCGAATATCCCCTAAAGCTGTCCAGTCAGGGCTCGTTGTTTGGGCAAAATCCGTAACAAAATCATCTAGCGAAGATTGCGATAAAAAGCCGTCCGAGGCAGCCTGGTAAATGGCGTCCAAGGTAGCCTGGTCATAGGACGGATTCGGAAATGACGGTAAATCCACTTCAGTCAGAAGAGCTCCATTTTCTATAAAATTCGTGGTAGTCGAAAGGATGTCCTGTACACTATCTTCCGACATAAGGTGCCTTAAAAAACTTTCGGGAGCAGGTTCTAGAAGATTCACGGCAGTCGGAATAACATCAGGTACGATATTTTCTGTCGACGAAGGGAACCTCGAAGAACCTTCAGGAGGAGCAGAGGAGCATAACGGGTTAACGCAGGAAGACCCCCCTTCTAACCGAGCCTCTAATGCCGTCACCTGTGCTTGTAACTCTTCCACCTTCTGTTCAAGAGAAGCAAGGAGAGCAGTACAGCCTTTAGTGGGATTTTCGATTCTCGCTATGGCTTCAAAAAGAAATGAATTGAGAGTCTCAAGATATTGATGTTTGGGCATATTTTGTAAAATATCTGCAACACTCTTCACCCCGAAAACAGTGAAGATTGTGCGATAATCCTTACGAGTAATCACATCCAGAAAAATTTGTGCATATTCACACCATGGTTGACATTTCTTGCGTCTATAAGTACAAGCAGCACAAGAAGAACCTGTACAACGGAAGGTATTCGGCATACTTGTGATTTACTTTCCTTTATTCATGGGTATCCCCTGTAAAAGGTATAAGAAGAAAATGGATCTTGAGGGAGATGACAAGAAAGAGGGGACAAGGGGCATCTAGCATTGAAAAAAATTTCCGAAGACAAAAAGCTGTTTTCTTAAAAAGTCAAAATATACAGCGCCCCCCGCGTGTATCTAGACTACACCGCCCTATATCCCTCTTGTCGCCATAGGGGAAGAAAATGTGTGTACGATGTTGATGCTGCGATTTTGACACGAAGGATTCGGGCTTAAGACATCATGAACATCATAACTCATAGCTACTACTAGCTCCCGGGTTGAAGGATATCCTCACCAATCAGCTCATCCGAGCTAAATGATAAGGATAGGGGGCAATTGATGGGGTTAAATACTAATTTTACCATTGACTTACAAAGGTAATTCAACATTTTTACCTCCAGTAAAATCCTATTTTTACCTCCAGTAAAATACCATTTTTACCTCCAGTAAAATATCATTTTTACCTATGTGACCTAAGCATACACATCATCTACATGTGACCTAAGCATACACATCATATACATTCTAGATTACATGTGACCTAAGCATACACATCATATACATTACACAAATTTACCTTTTTGCCCTTCATTTTTTGCCTATAAATACCCCCCTCATTCATTCATTCAAAACACACAAAAAAAAAACATCTCTTCCTTCTCTCCCAATATCCATCCATCTCTCCTAAGAGATATAAAGCCATTGGCAATATAAATACAAACCAATTTTCGAGGGTCTTATACTCTCTCTTTTCATACCCCAAAAAAATACCAATCCTTATACGCTCTCTCTCCTACACAGTTTATTATTTATTCTGTTGAAATATTTGTAATCCTAATTCTATAGTTATAAATAGAATTAAGGAAATTATAGAAAAAGAGAGAGAGAGAGAGAGAGAGAGATTGGTAGCTTGTATTATCATCCAAATTGATTGCCTTTGAGCTAATACAAAGCAAGCACACACAAAAGGATGACGTACTGCCGGACTAGCATAAGCGCTACCGGGGGAACCTACCTTAACAAAAAATGTCTCGTGTTCATCTTCATTTTTAATCAGTTTCTTCCGGTACTGTTCACAATTACTGTTCGCATATACAGTGGTACTGTTCACAACTACTGTTCACATATACGGTGATATTGTTCACAATCACTGTTCACAGTTACAATCCATTATTAAACCTCTAATTCACCATTATTCATTGATTGGTCGGTTGTCAATTATCTGTTCTAGATTTTGACACCATCATATCTCATATTAGAAATAAAACAAAATAGTTATTAAAAAGTTTGGATCTGAAACTAATAGGGGAAAAAACATGTCCTTTTTTACAACTAGTCTAGATAGATTGTCTTTTTGCTCAATTTTTTATAAAAATAAATATATTTTTTGACTTAGGATAAAAACAAAATAATGAGCTAAATACAAAATTTTAAAAGTGTTCACTAATTTTATAAATATGGTAGGTTTAAATAAAGAGGCCTTTAAAATATTAGGCCTAGTACTAATTTGTTAGAATTGTTTTGGGCTTGTGTGCCCAAGCCCATGACCAATTCGGCAAAGCAGCATCACCCTAATTCAATATGGAATTTTTAGTTATAAATAAAGGAGCCGTGCGCATCACATTAGTTTCCCGCATTCAATTTATCTTCTTCTTTCGGTTATTATTATTTTATCGCTTTCACTTAATTGCTACAATCTTTATTATTATGATCTCAAATTAGAGCACATTATTTTCGGTATTTGCTCTAAACTATATTTTTTGTGACCGAAATTGCCAATTTTCTGTTTCCATATCCCGTAATGTTCAAACTTAACGTATTTGAATTGAATTGTGGTTTTTCCTTGATCATTCTAAATTCAATTTTAATAAAAGGTTTTGTAGTGTCAAACACTACTTAACGCAAATTGATTCTATAATAGTATTATTATGTATAATTCATGTTCTGCATGAATTATCATGAAAAATTATGTGTTTACGAGATAAATTATCTTGTAGATAGTAGGCTTATTTTTAAAAAAAATGTAATTATAAAAGGACTCTTGGTCTGCCGAATTACCCGTTTCATTGCCCAAAACTTATGAATACCCTAGAACCTTTTATTGTTTATTTTAATTGAAGTTTTTCACATGTTTAATTATTTTAGCATGTTATTTTTAGTATTTTTATTTAGTCTTATTCCATGTTCCCGTAATGTTATTTTAGGTTGATTTTAGTTACAATACCTTGCGTTAATTGTCAGTTTTACTTTTATTGCAATTTAAGCTTAGTTTAGAATTTTTTATCATCTGAATCCATAGGCAATGATAATTAATCATCATTTATTCAAATTTTTTTTGAGTTTTAGTTCGATTATGGAATCCTAAAATAGTAAATTCACACTAGAAGTCTCTTATGGTTTATGTCAAGAGATTGAATCGCAACATGGTGAAGTTATTATCATTTTGGGTTTCAGGAACGAACAAAAACTTGAACGAATAAACACCATTATTTCTCTCCATTCTTGTTTTCATTTTGCTTTTCAATCAGAACCACCAGTTTAAGATTTAGAAGTAAAGATCAAAGTAGGCACCATAGACTATGGTACAATGTAACTACTATTGAGCTACTCTATGTTATATGTATATGAATTTTAATAGCTAATTGTTGACTAATTTTTTTCATTTGCAGCTCATATTTTTAAATGCTTTGATGTAGGCTTTTTGCAAAGTTTTCAATGGAGACGACAACCCTTAAAACTGAGGAAGCTGAGAAGAAATCGATGGCTTATCTTCCGGTCGATGTTTTAAGTTTGATTGGATCACGTCTCCTAGCTAGAAACCTTGTTTATTTCCGCTCTGTTTGTAGAGCATGGAGATCAGTTATTTGTCCACTTCTTTCTTCCTCGGTTCATTTCACCAAATCTATAACCTCCTCTGTATCGACCTTAGTTCAGTTCCCTTTGCTCATGTACTCTGGATGTGAAAGCTCATTTTGTAGTTTCTACCACCCTATTTGCAACATCACCTATGTATTGGATTTCCTAGAAATAGCTAATGCGAAAATCCGCTTCTCAAAGGATAGTTGGTTACTTATGTCTCGATCACACGAAATCTTCTTCTTTAACGCTCTTACAAAGAAAAGAATTGATCTTCCAAATTTACCTGACGGCATTTATAATTTTAGAAGTATTTCCTTTCATTCTATTCCAACTTGAGCGGACTGCATAGTTTTTGGAATTACTCAATCCTTTTTGGATTACATTTTGTTTAGTTTCATTCGTCGCGGCGAAGATACTTGGAATACGTTCCGCAGCACGGGCAATTTAGATTTTTTGGGTATATCATAATAATCCTGTTTTTCACAATGGAGTTTTTTACTGCTTGGGTAAAAATGGGAATTTGGGTACTTTTGACCCTAAAAAGACAGGTGAAGACGAAGACGAAGGTGCACATGGATGGATTGTTCTTGCAAAGCCAATGGAAAAACCTTGTAATTCTATCCGACAAAATTATTTGGTCAAGTGCAATGGTGATTTGATATATGTATTTGTTGGACATGTGGGGAAATGGATTAAAATATTCAAGCTTGATTCCTATGTGATGGTTTGGAGGAAAGTAGAGAGTTTAGGAGATCAAACGTTATTTGTGAGTTGGTCTAAATCATTATCAGCAACCAAACAACAAGAAGTTTTGGGAATGGAGAACAAAATATTTTTTTCCAGGTTTCATCGAAAGAACGGCATCTTTTACTCTCTCAACAAGGGCATGTTTCACACTTTGGGAACAGGATATAACATTAATGATTTTTTAACACAATGACGAAGATGCATTGTACGTGGATTCAGCCCAGTTCTCACGTATCTTTTGATGAAGAGTTTCACCAGTGGTAGTCTGATACTGAGGTACAAGTAACAAGCTCATTGTTAAAAGGAATTTGTTTGTCACCTTCCATCACTGGTAGAATTATCTATACTATATACAAAAGTACGATAATCGTATGTGTTTTTCCTCTTTTATATACATATATATATATATAGACAAATATACCACAAGATTTTAATATCCTACGTCAATTGTTGTTTTACTTGAAAAAGTCCTCAGTGGAATCTAATTACGAAATTTAAGAGTCCTTTTAATGCGCCCCCCTTTTACTTAACAAAGTCCTTATTGGAATTCGATTACCTATTTAAGAATTCTTGTAATAAGCATATTGATTATCATTGGAATTTGATTATATATTTAAGAATCCTTCTAATAGGCATATTGACCATTCGTTTTCTCTGTTTAACGTATGTATATATTTGCACACAAAATATTTGTTAAATACTAAAAGTTCACAGGTAAACTATGAAATCTTCACTTTTAATTTAATAATTTAAATTCTTGTGGTACTTGTTAATCTATTTTTATGAGATATATAACATCTTTTTTTTTCTTTTCTTTTGTGAATCCAACATGATATGCATTGGGTTCTATTGTATTTGAACTTGTTAAAATCTTCTAAATTATGTCCTTTAACATAATACAGTGTGTAAGTTCATTTTTTTTTTGTTTAATGTTAATTTGAGACATTTTCAAATAAAAAAAATGCTATAACAAATTGTACGCTTCAATAGACCCAAGATGATCCATATATTTTATATCTAAAGTAGTTAAGGAGGTAAAAGGGAAAATAAGTCAACATAAAAATTAAATACAAAATTCATGCAGTACCTATAGTCAATCATTAATATGTTTGGATGCAAATATTTAAAAGAACTAGAAATTAGGTAGAAGGTCTTATTACACATTGATTTTTACCAAAAAATCAATGAATAATATTTTTTTGAATGAAGGGCCTATTTTTAATTGGTAATTAGTGTAAGAGGCCTATTTTGTTTTATATTTTAAATGAAGGTATTTGAATAAATTTAAATATCATTTAATTAATAAAAACATGTTATATATTACCTAAATTACCCCCTCTTTATGAAATTTGCACAAAAAATATGGACTGCAAAGTTCATATTGCAGTGAAATATGGACTGCAATATGATCTTTGCACTAGAAATATGGACTGCAATATGAACTTAGCATCAAAAATATTGACTGCAAAGTTCATATTGCAGTAAAATATGGACTGCAAAGTTCATATTGCAGTGAAATATAGACTGCAAAATTCATATTGCAGTCTATATTTTAATGCATATTGGTATTTTTTTAGTTTATTTTAAGGGTTAGGATGTCATTTTACAATGAAAAAAAAAGACACATGTCATATTATCAATAAAATAAAAAATAGGCCATTTATTTACAAAAAAAATATTCCTTGGCTTTAGTGTGAAAATCTTTCTCTAATAAGACCTTTTTTTTATTTGTCCCACTTAAAAGAATTAAATAAAAACAAAAAAAAAATCCCCAAAAATAACTCCCGGTTCTTCTAAACTACTGACATTATTTCAAATTGTGTGTTCTTAAATATATATTTTTTTTTCTCACCCCTATAATAGTCAAATTTCAAAACAAATTAACATTAAAAAATGCCAAAAAACCTTTCTTCTCAGCCCCAACAAAAATCGTTGCTTATTATTTTTAGAGTGATTTAGACTTTGGGTGCCATTTGTTCTTATTAATTAGATGTTAGTGTCAAAATTTACCATAATATGACTTTGAGCACCAATTTTGATAGATTTTGTTAGTCAACATGGTTAACTGTTAGCTCATTTAATTTTTGACCCAATTAACCTATTTTGCCCCTAAGCAATCCAATAGAAAGGAAAAGAAAAAATATTTAAAAAAAATTGAAAGCCAAACTGATCCGAAAAAAATCGAACAAAAAAAAAAACTGAAACCAAAACAAATAAAACGAACTGAAACCGAATATGTTTGGTTCGGGTTTAGGGCGTGACATTGTAAAACCGAATAGAACTGAACCGAATCATTTAATATGTGACTCGAAAATAATATTACTTCATTATTTAAAATTTTATGTTCCTAAAATTTACAAAGTCTAGTGAGAAATTGACTCTTTGGGCTATTATAAATATTGAAACTATATTATAATTGTAAAAGTTAATATTATAGTTGGTGATGGGTACTACCATCTTCCTTTTTCTTTATTTCCTTTTGATATTTTTTATTTTCCTTTTTAATGGATTTATTATGGTTAAAATGGTTAAATTTAGTCAAAAATTAAATGATCTAATAGTTAAACACATTGATTAACATAATCCGTCTAAATTGGCACCCAAAATTATATTATAGTAAACTTTGGCATCAGCATCTAATTAATAAGAAGAAACGACACCTAAAGTCTGAATCAGTTTTATTTTTAAATAATCTTTAATTAAACCCGCTAATTTATTTCCATCACCCCACTTTATTTCAATAATCTTGCCTTGTTCATGTAATTAAGTTGCGCTGCCTCCTACTATAAAGTTTTTTTTTATACAATAATCATATGACAAATTACACAATCAAAAATTAGGGTCAAAAGAAAAATTGGAACTCATGATGAAATAAAGCTTATAGATAGGAAACTAGTTTTATCTTTAAAATTTTATACCTTACTTTTTGTCTAATTAAAATGCTAAACTCTTTTCCTTTTTAAGCCTAACCCCATCGGGATCAAGTAAAAAGATTCACAAAATAAATGTAAAAATCAAAATTACAGAAGAATGATGATAGTTAAAGAAAATCCTGGAATTGAAAGTTTCCAAAAGTGAATAAGGACAAACAAATTTCAATATTATCAAGGGTTACGAGTAAAACAAATTGACCATCATATCTATGCTACTGATCATGTCTTAAAGAAAACTGGACTCTTAGTTTCAGATTGAGAGAATAAGATTCAGTGAAAAGAGTATAATTTTGGGTATCATGGTCTTTAATCCAGACTACGATATCCTCGTAGTCTGCATTAAAGATTGAATCAAATGGTAATACAAAATATCATCGCTGTCCTGAAGAAATTGTTGGCAGAAAAAATAGAAATTACTAATAGAAATACAATTTTGTAAAACAAAGGAATTTGTAATTAACAAAAATGAATCCTCATTGTTGGTTTTAACCCCTGGGACTCGATCTTCCTCCTATTTTGACCCCTGGGACAAATAATTGGCATGGGAGATCTATAATCATTCGAGTCTTTAGTACAATAAAGAGAATGAAATAAATATATTTTGAATAATAATTCATAATTTGCACATCAAAATTCACATATAAGAAAGGGAAAGGTATATGCATGATGCTACAACATGCAAAATTCTTTCAATTTCATGTTTTAAGCTCTTTTGATTGATTTCTTTAGGAAACTAATAGGAAAAAAAAAAATTGTATACACAACTTAACAGTTCATTGAAAATGTCAGGCTCATAGAAAACCAAAAAAAAAGAAAAAAAATTTAGAAAGGAATTTACACCAAAAATAATTGCATTAATTATGGCATGGTTAACAAATTATCAATAAATCAAAATCTAAATAGATAATTCTTCAACTCTATTAAGTTGAACATAATTAATGTAAGGGCAATCGGGCATAAGGGCTAATTCCAATAATAACATAATTGTAAGGGACAAATATAAATTAGTAATGTAAATTAAGGACATTGCACAAAAATATCACTAATACCCCTTTCTTATTTAATTAATAACACAATAATCATAATATAATATCCCACGTCTCCAAAAGACACTTAGCACTGATCCCGGTCAAAAATTTCAAAATCTAAATAACCTTCTCTCTCACATCTTCAAAAGACACTTAGCACCAATTGTCCAAAACATAATAACTAATTACATGGTACCAAAACGGTTTTATCACTAATTATCCAAAACATAATAACTAATTACATGGTACTAAAACAGTTTATCACCAATTGTCCAAAACTGGAATGGTGCTAAATCGGTTTTAGCACCTTCTGTTTTGTTATATGTGTTCACCTATGGTGTTAAAACCTTTTTAGCACTATCAGTGTAGTTATATGTGTTCACATGTGGTGTTAAAATAGTTTTAGCACAAATTGTCTGAAGGTGCTAAAAAGTTTTAACACCACAAGTGAACACAAATAATTAAACTGAAGGTGCTAAAAAGTTTTAGTACCACAAATGAACACAAATAACTAAAATGAAGATGCTAAAAAAGTTTTAGCACCACATGTGAATACATATAATTAAACTGAAAGTGCTAAAAAGGTGTTAGCACCACAGGTGAAGACATATAACTAAACTGAAGATACTAAAACAGTTTTAGCACCATGTAAAAAACAAAAACAGAGAGAGATTGAAAAATAAAATATAAAGAGAAAAGAATAAGAAAAGGTGCAGGAAAGTGAGAATGATAAAAGAGATGAGAAATGGGAGGAGATAGTGGAAGATCTGGGTTAAAAAGATCATCGGAATTCTCTCCCTCCATAATTAACGAACCCCCCACCCATCCAATACACTATTAATTAATTAATACCTTAATATTTTGCTTCAAATTCCTAGCTCACTACCCCCGCTGACCACCACCACCACCACCACCGCCGGCGGTGTTATTTCTAATGTAAATTCATTTATACCCTACCCTTGTTGTTATGGTTATTATTATAATAGAATTTGTATGCAAAAAACAGCAAACATTATATTAGGGGTATGTTTGTCCACCAACATTTATTATTTTTCTTAAAATAAATTAATATTATAAAAAGTGTCCTTATTGTAAAACTAAATTATAAAGTTAGTACTGCTTCCATTTATTAAACATGAGTTCGTCCTTAAAGTCATAAAATATTATAGAGCTGAGACCCTAGAACCCATTATCTCATTAATGTACCTAATCACACAATAATAATCAAGTTAAAATTAGTATTTCTTAAAAAATTAAACTATAATCACATCTCAATTTGAAGTGGATGGAGAATAAATGAAAAGGTACACTAACAACAAATATAAAATATCAATTAAAACCATATTGTCATATGTTCCCATTGCAATTCTCGGTTTTGATCTTTTATTTTTTTTTATTGACGGGCCTTAAAAACTAATTGTGGTTTTGAAAACCCTCTTAACCAAAAGGTTCTAGATCTCCTAATATAATTACTGTAATAATTTTGTTTTGATCCGATTACATATCAAATAATTAATTGAGTAATAAGGCTTTTAGGAATTTTTTGCATATATTGTAATAAGATTAAAATAATACTCCCTCCGGCCCAATTTAATTGTCCACTATTTCATTTTTGGACGTCCCAAAATAATTGTCCACTTTTTATATTTAGCAAGTCATTAATTATAGCACTTTTTATTATTTTCAATATTATCCTTTAAGCTCTCACCACTTTCTTTATTGTGGGTCCCGCCACCATTTTTTATTTTTTAAGTTGTTATAGTGAAAGGAACAAAAGTAGTATTTCATGTATTGTGAGGGTCTACAACTTACATACCATTTTATGTTGACCAAGATGTTATTATATATTGATGGATGTATTTATAAAACATATTTATGGTGTGCATTATATCATCTTTCACCCGTACCCACCCAAGGGCGGACTCAAGGGGGGAAGGATGGGCTTTAGCCCAAAGGAAAATTTTGAAAAGCCCATTAGCACTTGTAGAAAAATAATAATAATATAAGTCCACTCCTTTATTAAGTTTTAGCCATCCTGCATAAGATTCATGAGTCCACTCCTTTATTAAGTTTTAGCCATCCTGCATAAGATTCATGAGTCCGCTCCTGCCTGTACTAGATTGCATGTGCATGGATTCCCAAAATCGAATTATACTCTCTTCAGCCACTATAGTATTAATTTGATAATTTCCTTCGTAAGCATTTATCCAGCCCAAATTATATACTCCCTTAATTACTTTGTTATTGTCTAATCCCACTTAGATGTACCATGTTCCAACATGAGTACTTGTAATCAAGGGTTTACACAATGTTGTTTCTTCTACTTTATTTTAAGGGATATCACAGCTATCTTTTGCATTAATATATATGTTTAAATGTAAAATATGGTGCAATTTATTGCTTGTGTTAAATTTTCGTGCATATATATATATATATATATATTTCCCTTTCTCACGCACTTTCTGAGTTTTATCCACTATTAAATTATGCCAAATTGCATGTATTCTTTTTATGTGGTTGACTTGTTATTGTTTTAAAAATGTAATTGATAGATGTAATGTACTTTAAAGTTGAATTTTAGGTTAATCTAGAATAATATCTTCAACGACATTATAGGGAATTGATTTAAGGTAGATGTTAATATTGACAAAAGGGCATTTTAGGGAGAAGCTAATTACATTATAATTTAATTTAACATTATCGTCAATAAATAAAATGGTAATTTGTGCTTTGATCGAACTAATGTGTGAAAATGTTTGTCCTTGAGTAGAAAGAAAAAATAAGAATTGTCCTTGAGACCAAAAATCCCTTATTTTTACTATTAAATATAATACAAGTATAATTTAATATTATATATACACAAATAGTAAATAATTAAATTAATATACATATGCATATGTATATATATATATTATATGTATATGTATGTACATAGCATATTATATATATATAAACCTTAGTCATCGCTGTCCATAAATTCTACGTATTAGTCAAACAAATAAATTTGGAATTCTAACAGAATTCTAAATCAAAATTACATATAATCCAAACAATATTAGTTGAATTCCAATTCTATAAAATTCTGAAACTATGTAATCAAACGCACCCTTAATATATTTCGGATGCCTTTATAGATCAGTAACTAACGACCTAGCCGAATATACGTAATAAATTAATCATCAATATGGTAACCATGTAAATAAGCATATGAGGATTCACAATATTAAACGCAACTAAAAAAATTTCAGCATGCAATTCTACACAAAAAACATGAATTTAAATTAGGAACCTGGAATTGAAACAATAATCCAATGCAATCTAACAATAAAATTTAAAATTAATCTTCAAAATCTACTCAAAACCTTCGTCTCTTACCTCGTTCAAACTTATCAATATAGTAAACATGTAAATAAGCATATGAGGATTCACAATATTAAACGCAATTAAAAAAATTTAAGCATGCAATACTACCCAAAAAACATGAATTTAAATTAGGAACCTGGAATTGAGACAGTAATCCAACGCAATCTAACAATAAAATTTGAAATTAATCTTCAAAATCTACTCAAAACCTTCGTCTCTTACTTCGTTCAAACTTTAGCAATTAAGCAAAAATATTATCTATTAATGCTCTCAAAGAAGGAAAATATATATATATATATATATATAAAAAGATTGAAAGAAGAAGAGAAATCGAATGGGATGTGGTCGGCTCCTTTATTTATAACTGAAAAATCCATCTTGAATTAGAATTAGGTGTTTAGGATAGGATGATGCTCCTTTGCCGAATTCCTCATGGGCTTGGGCCCACCACGTATGGCTTTTTGTTTTTTTCTTCATTATTTCTTCGCTCATTTTCATCTCTTCATTAATTTTCTTACTTTTTATTAATGAAAACATATAAGAATTGAGATTTCAAAATTTCAAATCAAATACAAACTTTTAGTGTAATTTTTGTTATTATTCTCAACATGTATTATACAAATTATTATATTATAATAATAATAATAATAATAATAATAATAATAATAATAATAATAATAATAATAATCGTCATCCATGAAAATATATACTCTTTTATTATTATAATAATATATGTACTTACTATTTAATATATATATATATATATATATGTTTGTTTACTTTGAGGCAAATATAGTATAACTTTGATGAGATAGCAAAAGTTGCAAAATATTTTATTTGTTTAATATATCTAGAAACATTTATATGTTAGCAAGATAAATAGACATATTAAAACAAGAAATGGCCACATGCCAAATATATCTAGGAACATTTAGACAATAATAAGATATATAGACATGTTGAATTCCGAACCAAAAATATTGCATCGACGTATAAAAAATAATCATGCGTAATAAATTAATCATCAATATAATCAAGATGTAAATCAACATACAAAGATTGACACTATTTAACAGGGTGCGGGTGCTAATTTTAATTTTAAGTTAGTCTTTCATTTATTTAATATTAAGTTTTATTCTTTTATGATTTAACTTGCCTATGCGTTTGTAGTTTCTAAGATAGTTTCAAGGAACTTAGAATTTATTTTTTCTCCTTTCAATCACATATCCGTTTATGTGTATGTGCTTAGTTAATAAATCAAATTTTTTTTTCGTTTAAAGGTGCTTGGTTAATAAGTATTAGAAAGGACAACAGCGGAAAGGATAAAGCGAAGTAAGGAACATACAATTTGTCAATCTTCTTGGGGATATTGTCTGTTCGTTCATAAAATAAGAAAGCTGCTCTGGCGATATTAATACCCTATTATACGCAGTTAAAAAGATCTAAGCATATAATTCTATGAGAAGAACTGAGAAAACAATAATTTAAATTTAGAACATAAAATTGAAGTAATGATCCAACGAACAATCTAACAATAAAATCTAAAATCAATCTTCAAAATCTTTGTCTCTTACTTCGTTTAGGCGCCAGGAATTTAGCAAAAAATATATACATTTTTTATGATGTCAAAGGTAAAAAATAAAAATAAAGAAAGAATGAACGAATGAATGAAGAAGACATGGTTCCTTTATTTATAATAATAATTTGAAAATTTCCATATTGGAATTGAATTAGGGAGGGGGTTGTCTGTGCCTTTGTCGAATAGATTGCTCATGGGCTTAGTGGGCCCACCATCTGAGCTAGGCCCACGCTAAAACAAAGAGCTTGCGTATGAAAAATTCTCTTTACTATAATTAGGGTCGATAGTATTTGAGTCGACACACTAACCCGATACAAACTCGATACGGACATAGCGGGTTTGAGTCAAGCATAAACGGGTTCGGGTCAATTTCGAAACTATAAATGATGGAACTTAAAATTTCATCATTTAAAATTTCTTCGATTGCAATTTCTCATGTTTGGATGTTGTATACGTGGAATTTAAAAAATGTCATGAATTATAATGTGGGTGATTTTATTTGTATTCACTATTTCTTGCAGCTAATTCATATTGTTAAGTTGATTCGCGTTATTTATTAAACAAATCTAAGAGTGTGGATAGACTTACAAAAAGAAGTATTGATTTAAGTTTTATAAATATTATTTTATTAATAATTTCATATTAAAATATTCATTAAATTAATAAGTACGTCCACTTTAATTAAGTAAATAAAAATATAGTCATTTGTACTTTGACACCCACCGTTTATATTGAAATTGAGTTTGACTTCCAAAGTTTTGACAATTTAAAGTTTGACACCTATTTTTAGTAGCAACGTTTAACTTGTAAGTTTTGGTTGTTAGTCAACCATAATTGAATTATATATCTCAAAATACCTTTTTACTACTCTTTGAATTGAACAGCACATATTCCCAAACCCACACTGTTACATTTATGCACATATTTATAAAACCATAATTTACGACTAATTAGAAAATAACAAATTAGTTCACGTATTTCTAATATCTTATCAAAGAGTTCACACTTGCTTAGCTTGTTCTACCGAAAATAAAAATCAAATTTTAATTCGGTGTAATTGAAATTTTAAAAGCGATTGCCTTTGAAAAAATGTTAATCTCATGGTTTTTTTTTCCTTGAAGTTTACTCAAGCAATTACAATTTTATCCTCATTAGTTATTTTTAAATTTTTTATCATTGGACAAATTTAAACATGAAAAATAGATGGTAAATGTATGTTACCTACATCAATATTCAAAATAATACTACGATCAATCACGTTGAATTTGACAATGACCCGCGAACCTACCCAGTTCATTTTATACTTCATTCTTAAACACTTCACAATTCAAAACATATATGGCTTTGGAAGGCATTATTTCGATGTGAAATTTATAGTCTCAATATGTTATTCTCTTTATGTAAGAATTAATTCTAAAAATTAATTAGAAAAATGTAAAGTGAGAATTTTAAAATTTTCCAATGTAATTTTCGTGTTATTTTTTTTTTTTTGCATAGATATTTTTTTAAAAAAATATTTCAAATCAATGTTTTTATCGTTTTGAGGAAAAAAAAATCTTGTTAACTTTGGTTATTTTTTTCATAGTTCCAAAATATATGTTTTAATTATGCACAAACATATTACAGCTTGTGTAAAATATGGGGTTCAATTCATATATACATTTTAATTGTAGTTGACTAACAGTCAAAGTTGAAGAGCTAACCGTACTTAAACTAATATGATTTTAAGTTTATATTTTCATTGATCAAACCACCGATAAATTATTCTAGTGTTTTCAATAAAAACTTTTAAAAATCCTTTGAAGAAAATAGGAAATAAATTAAATGGAAGTAAATTTTGATTAAGAATCTAAATTAAAACTCAAAAATACAATTATAAATTAATTTTAATTAGTTAATACACTTTTAAATTTTTAAAAAGGTAAATTGAAAAAGTTTGTTCAAAAACTTCATAAATTAACTATAAGAAATTGTCTATAGAAATAAAATCACTCTTACAATATCACTTCTTTTAAGTCAGAATTTGAAGAACAAGGCCGAACATAAAAAAAAAAATTAAAAGGCTGTAAAATTCTAATTTTTTCTCGATGGACTCCTAATCCTCGTGTTTTTTTTTGTCTTCAACGGGCTGGTTAACAAAACCATTTTAAACGGGCTTAAGCCCATTTACCAAATAGCAAAAGGGCAAGGTAATTTAGGGTTTTCGAGAGGTAATTTACGGTTTTTGAGATCTAACCTTTCCCTCGAACTCCTCCCAATATCAACTAACATTTCCCTCGAAAAACTCCCAACTCACACACAGTATCAACCAACAGGTACGAATACTATTTTATTGAATTAATAATGATTTCAAATTGAATTAATCTATCATCTTTTTGCTGTGTTTGGATTGAATAATCTTTGCATGTTTGAGTTGAATTAAACAATCAATCAATCCTTTTATACAACAATGGTCTAAGGCCCCTCATCTAACTACTTGCTTTAAACAACTCACTCGCTTAAAAGAAAGTACAATACATGCTCCCCAAATTGACTAAACTATTCACCCACACAATTGAATGGGAATAAGAGCTCAATTCATTTTCCTTTCAATCTCAGAAGGAATACTTTTTATAATTCCATTTCAACGTTTGGAACAACATTGGAATAGGGATAAGGAAAAGCTTCCCACTCCTACTCTATTGTTTGGTTTCCAATGGAATGGAAATAAAGCCCTGACATTCTACTTGTTTTTCACTTTTCCATCTTGGACGTCAGTCATGGCAGGACAACACACGAACAGGCAAAACATGTCTAATAGACGTGTGACACGAGATGGAGGGGTCCCGTCGAACTGTATCCACTGTCACGCGGTCTTCTACAAAATTGAAGCCCAGCGCATCCATGAGAAGGTGTGCATCAAGGCAGCAATGAAGAGGGATGCAAAGAAGGCAGCCAAGGCCGCCAACGCACCCAAAAAGAAATAAAGAAATGATCCAACGCATTTTGTATTTCAATGCTCGTGATTGAAGGTTTTGGTCAGTCTCAAATACTTGTTCTAAGGATCT
This sequence comes from Lonicera japonica, assembly GCA_021464415.1. Lineage (NCBI taxonomy): Eukaryota > Viridiplantae > Streptophyta > Magnoliopsida > Dipsacales > Caprifoliaceae > Lonicera > Lonicera japonica. Next base: position 22,237,745 of record CM038471.1, read on the forward strand.
TGGTATCAGCCCTTTTTTATCAGTACTTCCAAGTTTGGCCATTATTGATGTTAGTAATTGTTAGATAGATCTTGGTAACATATAACAACTTAGATCAAATGCCAAAACTATGCCTTGGGTCGACAGCTCAAGGTCGGCTAATTTGAATTGTAGTTAATACTAACAAACTACTTCGGCAAACCCAAGCATGCTTTAATTTCGTAATTCTTTCAATATTTTGGCCTTCTCTATAATTATAAATACCTCCGGATCTCAGGCAACAAGCACTTGGGGTTATTTCTTTAATGAAACTTGGATAAATATTCAAAACTAGTATTGATAGAGAAGATGAAGTGCTTGGAGTTTATCCAAGGATGGGGATGTCAGTGTGGGAGAGGATGAGAAGAACAGTTTGATATGGCTGAAAGCTTGTGTTTGGTCTGCTAGAAGGAATTATAATAACTGGGAAATATGTAGGCAGTGGAGGAAGAGACTTACTCTAGAAGTAGTGAAGTGAGCTGATCCTGTAGTGAAGTATAGTGACCCCTTAAGATGCTCTCCACGTGCTTGCAAGTCTCGTTAGCTGTAGCAAGCTCCAACTGTAGTTTACCGTTGTATGGCTGCACGCTTGTCTTGTACTCTTGCAATCTCTTGTACACGTCATTTATTGTGGATGTCTGCAAAATCCAACAAACCCAGATGAAAAACTGTTTCATTTAATTTTATTTTTTTTTATCAGAAAAAGGCTTATGTTGAAAGAAAAATCGAAAACAAGCAAAGAGAACCTGAGTGTGGAAGAGGATTCCACTAACAGGCCTTGAAAACAACAAAAACAACCAATCACAAAGCCCCTGGATCCTACAGAATTGACTGCTGCTAGACCCTAACAAACATTAGAACAACTATAACAATCTGAAGCTAACAAGCTGACAAAGCATAAGAAATTCCCTGCATTTAGGACGTAGCAGCTTCCCAATTCCTTGCTATGTCCGATATGGAGAGACCATGAAAATTATTAGAAGCATATTGTTCCCAAACTCTATCCACCGACTCTTCTTTATCCTCAAAAGTTCTTGCATTCCCTTCCTTCCAAATGTGACATAATATTGCCATCATACAACATCTCCAAAGTATATGAGATTTCTCCTTATTGCCCCTGAACCAGGTCATGCCATGAACAGGGGAAAGCTGAAATCAGACTGAACTCCTTGCGAGCTAGATTCCAAATAACTTGAGCAAATGAGCATTGAATTAGTAGGTGGTCTAAGCTTTTGTCGCTGGATTTGCACATAACGCATCTAGTAGGAGATAGAGCCCTGCAAGGCCTTCCAATTTGCTATTGATCCACTGTGTTGACCTTTTTCAGAGCCGCTAACCATGCCAAAACTCTAATTTTCATCGGAATACCAGATTTCCAAACCATGTCATGTGGAGCAAAGTTTTCCTCCCCTTCAACCTTTGTGAGAAAATCAAAGTACGACTTAACCGAAAAAAATTCCTTGTTTATCGCCTACCCAAGTTCTGTAGTCTCTACCTTCTCTAGATATCTCCCGGTTGTTGATTGTGCCCATCATTTCTATGAATTCATTGCCTTCCTCTTCTGAAAAATTACGCCGATATCTCCCGGTTGTTGATTGTGCCCATCATTTCTATGAATTCATTGCCTTCCTCTTCTGAAAAATTACGCCGGAATAAAAGATCCCAAAGATCATTGTTATCTACTGTCCAGCTGATACTACCTGCTATAGAAATTTTCTGGACTGAAGCAATTATGAACAGCCTCGGGTATTTTTCTGTCAAAGTGAAATCCCCCACCCAATTATCTAACCAAAACTGAATTTTCTCACAATTACCAACTTTGAACTGAACATGCTTTCGGGGCGTACCACAGCCTCTAGCGATAGCTTTCGATGGGCTGCAATGGGTGCCCCTGGATTTCTCCTTAGCATCCCATCTATTTTCCACCGAACAACGTCTACTCCGAATAATTGAATGCCAGAATGCAGTTTGTTCTTGCAGATAGTGCCATAACCACTTCCCCAACAGAGCCAAGTTTCTATTGATCAAATATCCAATTCCCAAGCCACCAAACTTCTTAATTTTGGACACTTTGTCCCAGTTCACCAAATGCTCACCCTTTCCCCTGTCATAGCCTTCCTAAAGAAAATCCCTTATAAGTTTTTCCAATATTTTTGCAATAGAAATGGGAATTTTGAAGAGATATAAAAAATAAGTTGGAATCCATTCCAACACCGAATAAGTGTAGCTTTCCCTCCTTTTGAAATGCAGCCTCTTGACCAACTACCAAGCCTCTTACCAACTTTCTCAATAACCGGTGTCCAAAATCCCATTCTAGATGGATTATCCCCCAAAGGAAGTCCTAGATAAGACATAGGCCAACTACCCATAAAGCAACCGAGCCTTCTTGCAATCAATCAATTTCTCTGTTTTGTTTGGAGTTTCTCTAAGGATGGGTAGGTCAGTGTGGGAGAAGATGAGAAGAACAGTTTGATATGGCTGAAAGTCGGATTTGGCTGAAAGCTTGTGTTTGGTCTGCTAGAAGGAATTATAATAACCGGGAAATATCAAATATGTAGGCGGGGGTTTAAGCGAGAGGATATTGGTTGTTTAGTGTGGGGGTATGCCCCTGGTTCTCTTGTACTGTTTTGTTTGTACATAATAAAAATTAATAATTTACCCAAAAAAAAATACAAAAGATATTAATAAATGAAGAGACTTACTCTAGAAGTAGTGAAGTGAGCTGATCCTGAATTATATTGACCCCTTAAGATGCTTAGGTTCTACACTGCAGCAACTCTCTTTCTCCACGTGCTTGCGAGTCTCGTTAGCTGTAGCAAGCTCCAATTGTAGTTTACTGTTGCATGGCTACAGCCTACAGGCTTGTGTTGTACTCTTGTAATCTCTTGTGCATGTCATTTATTGTGGATGTCTGCAAAATCCAACAAACCCATATGAAAAACTGTTTCATCTGATTGAATGCATACACACACATTTATACTATATACTAAGCATCAATGTTTTAAAAGGCGTTTGAGGCGCATGCCTCGAGGCGCGCCTCAAAGCGAGGAGTGAGAAAAAGGTTCCGAAACGTTAATTTTTGCCCAATTTCTGAGGCTTACGCTCCTTCTGGCTGAGGGGTGGATTGAGTGAAAGTACGTGTTTTTGATGCATTATGTTATTTTTTTAAAAAAAATGAAAAGAAATAAGATAAAATCTTACGACCCTAGTCCCAAACCCAAAAAAAAAAAAAAAAGACATTGCAAACAGAGCCAGAAAGAAACGACCAACAAACAGAGAGACAGCTGCGCACGTTGGAGCTGCTTCTTCTTCATTCGAAGCTTGTGAGGCATTTTGCATAGAGAGAACCTTGTGAAGTGTAGAACGAAGAAGATGATAAAGACGTGACAGAAGTGAAAGATGAAGAGAGATGGAAGGAGATGATGAGAGGCTGTCTAGCTCTAGATGTGGCTGTGGCTGTGAAACGGAGAAGGGTTAAAGAAAAGAGTAGCGTATTAATTTTAAGTGCTAAAGGACCTAACTAACCTTAGTTATATTGAATATTTACATAATTACTAATGGGTCCATTAAATGAGGTGTTCTTTTTCTTTTCTTTTCTTTTTTTAAAAAAATATTGTTGCTTATTTAAAATTTTGAAAAGTAATAAATAAAAACATTTAGTTAAAATTTTGGTATATAATGCAATTTAATTTATATTTTTTATGATTTTCTTAGAGAAAAATTAAATAAAAAAGAGGCTTACGCCTCGCCTCGTCTAGACAAAACGCCTCAAGCTCGCCTCTCGCCTTTTAAAACATTGCTAAGCGTGAGCCATCCTTTCGGTGTCTCTATTTAGTTAATTAATTGTCCTAGATATAATGTTCTTTAGATTTGAGTAGAACCCTTTTTTTGGATAAAATTTCTCTCTAGACACTCTTTCTCTATGTAGAAACCCAAAGGTCAAACCATGAAACCCCATCAATCTTACCATGAAACCACCGAAAATCCATCTAAATCCACTCTCAATCCATGATTCTTAACCCTAAAAACTAAAATCTTAGGGCCCGTTCGGTAACGTTTTCGGAGAATGTTTTCAGAAAATGAAAATGAGAAAATGAATTTTCCGAGAATGAAAATAGTGAAAACATTTTCCGAGAACGAAAACAATGAAAATGAAGATTGCAAGAGTGAAAATGGTGAAAACATCATTTTGGCGTTTTTGCGTTTTATGATTTAAACTTGAATTCGTTTTCCGAAAACGTTTTTCGTGTTTTTGTCAATATCCCACCGAACGCATTTTTTATCCGTTTTTGAACTCAAAAAACAAAAACAGGTCTCTAAAAACGCTACCGAACGGACCCTTACTAATCTCAAAGATCCGATCATGGACAGGAGGCAATATTTAGATAGTCTTTCTCTAAAAGTATAGCAAAAAACCTTCAGTTTGTTCCAGCGGATATCGCCATAGCCACTTCCCCAACAGAGCTGAGTTTCTATTGATCAAATATCCAATTCCCAAGCCACCAAACTTCTTAATTTTCAACACTTTGTCCCAGTTCACAAAATGCTCACCCTTTCCCCTGTCATAGCCTTCCCAAAGAAAATGCCTCACAAGTTTTTCCAATATTTTTGCAATAGAAACTCGAATTTTGAAGAGAGATAAAAAAATAAGTCGGAATGCATTCCAACACCGAATGACTAAGTGTAACTATCACTCCTTTTGAAATGCAACCTCATGACCAACTACCAAGCGTCTTACCAACTTTCTCAATAACCGGCAACCAAAACCCCATTCTAGATGGATTATCCCCCAAAGGAAGTCCTAGATAAGACATAGGCCAACTACCCATAAAGCAACCGATCCTTCTTGCAATCAATCCTAATTCCTCCTCATCCACATTGATGCCTACCACTTCACTTTTTGCCATGTTGATTTTTATGCCCGAAGCATAACCAAAGATGTCAAGAATGCCAACTAAATTACCAATTTTCTCTTCTTACTTATAAAGGAAGAAAATAGTATCTTTCTCTAAAAGTATAGCAAAAAACCTTCAGTTTGTTCCAGCGGATATCGCCATAGCCACTTCCCCAACAGAGCTGAGTTTCTATTGATCAAATATCCAATTCCCAAGCCACCAAACTTCTTAATTTTCAACACTTTGTCCCAGTTCACAAAATGCTCACCCTTTCCCCTGTCATAGCCTTCCCAAAGAAAATCCCTTACAAGTTTTTCCAATATTTTTGCAATAGAAACTCGAATTTTGAAGAGAGATAAAAAAATAAGTCGGAATGCATTCCAACACCGAATGACTAAGTGTAACTATCACTCCTTTTGAAATGCAACCTCATGACCAACTACCAAGCCTCTTACCAACTTTCTCAATAACCGGCAACCAAAACCCCATTCTAGATGGATTATCCCCCAAAGGAAGTCCTAGATAAGACATAGGCCAACTACCCATAAAGCAACCGATCCTTCTTGCAATCAATCCTAATTCCTCCTCATCCACATTGATGCCTACCACTTCACTTTTTGCCATGTTGATTTTTATGCCCGAAGCATAACCAAAGATGTCAAGAATGCCAACTAAATTACCAATTTTCTCTTCTTACTTATAAAGGAAGAAAATAGTATCATTGGCAAATTGGAGATGTGACAAGCCAGTGTTTTCCTTTCAGATTGAGAACCCTTCAACCAACCCTCTATTTTTTGCCCTTTCCACCAATAGATTAAGAACATCTGATACTAGCACAAATAAAAGGGGGGATAAGGGTCCCCTTGCCTTAAACCCCTTGATGCCTTAAAATTTCTCCTTGGTTTGCCGTTCATCAAAACCGAGAAACTAACCGACGACAAACAGCCCGGATCCACTTTCTCCATCTACTACCAAACCAATTCTCCTTTAATACATGATCAATGAAATCCCACTCAATATGGTCATGCTTTTTCAAAATCTATCTTCAAGACCACTCCTTTCTTTTTTTCTCTATATTCCTCACCATTTCAAAATTTGGTCATATGCTATACATGAGGACAAGATCCAAAATTTGTCTTCCTTTAACAAAAGCTCCTTGAGAAATCGGAAATCCCCATCATTTCAACCAAAACTTGCCGTAATCTATTTGATAGAACTTTGGCCAACACCTTATAAAGACTATTGACTTGGCTTATAGGAGGACGATAATTGAATGCATACAGACATTCATACTATATATTAAGCGTGAGCCATCCTTTTCGTATCTCTATTTAGTTACTTAACTATCCTTCATATAATGTTCTTTCTTTTTGTTCTTTAAAGGGTAATTATGCAAATTGTCAATTATTTATTTGAAAAAAATATTACTAATAGGGCTTAAACACGACTTCAAGTATGTAGATATCATGTTGTTGCCACTTGACTAAATACATTCACATATTCTAAGTTTTAAAGTACTACGTGTAATATTGCACACGCATCGAGCGTGCAACAAATTCTACTATACATTTATATGTATGTGTAATAAGTTATCTTCTTCTAAGCAGCTATAAGTTATCTTCTTATAAGCAGCTGTGCTCTCTCGTTGAGCTCTTGGTGTATGAATACTGGAATCTAAAGTAAGAACATCTTTATTCCCATTCGATGTGCCTTGACATGAAAAATATGGAAAAAGTACAAATTTTCTGGACTGAAGCAATTCTGAACAGCCTCGGGTATTTTTCTGTCAAAGTGGAATCCCCCACCCAATTATCTAACCAAAACTGAATTTTCTCACAATTACCAACTTTGAACTGAACATGCTTTCTGAATGTACCATAGCCTCTAGCAATAGCTTTCCATGGGCTGCGATGGGTGCCCCTAGATTCCTCCTTAGTATCCCATCCATTTTCCACCGAACCATGTCTACTCCGAATAATTGAATGCCATAATGCAGTTTGTTCCTGCAGATAGCGCCATAGCCACTTCCCCAACAGAGCCGAGTTTCTATTGATCAAATTTCCGATTTCCAAGCCACCAAACTTCTTAAGTATCGACACTTTGTCCCAGTTCACCAAATGCTCACCCTTTCCCCTGTCATAGCCTTCCCAAAGAAAATCCCTCATAAGTTTTTCCAATATTTTTGCCATAGAAACGGGAATTTTGAAGAGAGATAAAATATAAGTTGGAATCCATTCCAACACCGAATGAATAAGCGTAGCTTTCCCTCCTTTTGAAATGCAACCTCTTGACCAACTACCAAGCCTCTTATCAACTTTCTCAATAGCCAGTGCCCAAAACCCCATTCTAGATGGATTATCCCCCAAAGGAAGTCCTAGATGAGACCTAGGCCAACCACCCATAAAGCAACCGATCCTTCTTGCAATCAATCAATTTCTCTGTTTTGTTTGGAGTTTCTCGATGGGCAAGGCAGTGTGGGAGAAGATGAGAAGAAGAGTTTGATACAGCTGAAAGTCAAATTTGGCTGAAAGCTTTTGTTTGGTCTGCTAGAAGACTGGGAAATATCAAATATGTAGGCGGGGGTTTAAGCGAGAGGATATTGGTTGTTTAGTGTGGGGATATGCCCCTGGTTCTCTTGTACTGTTTTGTTTGTACATAATAAAAATTACTAATTTACCCAAAAAAAATACAAAAGATATTAATAAATGAAGAGACTTACTCTAGAAGTAGTGAAGTGAGCTGATCCTGAAGTATAGTGACCCCTTAAGATGCTTAGGTTCTACACTGCAGCAACTTTCTCTTTCTCCACGTGCTTGTGAGTCTTGTTAGCTGTAGCAAGCTCTGACTGTAGTTTAGTGTTGTATGGCTACAGGCTTGTGTTGTACTCTTGCAATCTCTTGTACATGTCATTTATTGTGGATGTCTGCAAAATTCATCAAACCCATATGAAAAACTATTTCATCTAATTGAATGCATACACACATTTATACTATATACTAAGCGTCAATGTTTTAAAAGGCATTTGAGGGGCGTGCCTCAAGGCGAGGCAAGAGAAAAAGGTTCCGAAACGTTAATTTTTGGCCAATTTCTGAGGCTTACGCCTCTTCTGGCTGAGGCGTGTTTGAGGCGTAGGCCTCGAGGCTTTAGAGGCATGGATTGAGTGAAACAACTCATTTTTGATGCATTTATGAAATTTTTTTTAAAAAAAAAAGAAAAGAAATAAGATAAAATCTTACGACCCTAGTCCCAAACCAAAAAAAAAAAAAAGACGACGTTCCACATTGAGCCAGAAAGAAATGACCGACAAACAAAGAAAGAGACAGCTGTGCACGTTGGAGCTTCTTCTTCATTCGAAGCTTGTGAGGCGTTTTGCAGAGAGAGAACCTTGTGAAGTGTATAATGAAGAAGATGATAAAGACATGTGAAAGAAGTGAAAGATGAAGATGAAGAGAAATGGAAGAAGATGATGAGAGGAGGTGTATCTCTAGTTGTGGCTGTGGCTGTGAAAAAGAGAAGGGTTAAAGAAAAGAGTAGGGTTTTAATTTTAATTGTTAAAGGACCTAACTAAACTTAGTTATATTGAATATTTACATAATTACTAATGGGTCCATTAAATGAGGTGTTCTTTTTCTTTTCTTTTTTTTTTTAAGAAAAAATTGTTGCTTATTTAAAATTTTGATAAGTAATAAAAAAAAAAACATTTAGTTAAAATTTTGGTATATAATGCAATTTAATTTATAAAAAAATAAAAAGTAATTTAATTTATATTTTTTATGATTTTATTAGAGAAAAATTAAATAAAAAAGAGGCTTACGCCACGCCTCGCCTCGTTTGGACAAAACGCCTCAAACTCGCCTTTTAAAACATTGCTAAGCGTGAGCCATACTTTTGGTGTCTCTGTTTAGTTAATTAATTGTCCTACATATAATGTTCTTTACATTTGAGTAGAACCCTTTTCTCCGATAAAATTTCTCTAAACACTCTTTCTCTCTCTAGAAACCCAAAGGTCACGCCATGAAACCCCATCAATCTTACCATGAAACCACCGAAAATCCATCTAAATCCATTCTCAATCCATGATTCTTAACCCTAAAACCTAAAATCTTCCTAATCTCAAAGATCCGATCATGGACAGGACGCAAAGTTTAGATAGTCTTTCTCTAAAAGTATAGCAAAAAACCTTCAGTTTGTTCCAGCGGATAGAGCCGAGTTTCTATTGATCAAATATCCAATTCCCAAGCCACCAAATTTCTTAATTTTGGACACTTTGTCCCAGTTCACCAAATGCACACCCTTTCCCCTGTCATAGCCTTCCCAAAGAAAATCCCTCATAAGTTTTTCCAATATTTTTGCAATAGAAATGGGAATTTTGAAGAGATATAAAAAATAAGTTGGAATCCATTCCAACACCGAATGAATAAGTGCAGCTTTCCCTCCTTTTGAAATGCAGCCTCTTGACCAACTACCAAGCCTCTTACCAATTTTCTCAATATCCGGTGTCCAAAATCCCATTCTAGATGGAGTATCCCCCAAAGGAAGTCCTAGATAAGACATAGGCCAACTACCCATAAAGCAACCGAGCCTTCTTGCAATCAATCAATTTCTCAGTTTTATTTGGAGTTTCTCTAAGGATGGGTAGGTCAGTGTGGGAGAAGATGAGAAGAACAGTTTGATATGGCTGAAAGTCGGATTTGGCTGAAAGCTTGTGTTTGGTCTGCTAGAAGGAATTATAATAACCGGGAAATATCAAATATGTAGGCGGGGGTTTAAGTGAGAGGATATTGGTTGTTTAGTGTGGGGGTATGCCCCTGGTTCTCTTGTACTGTTTTGTTTGTACATAATAAAAATTACTAATTTACCCAAAAAAAAATACAAAAGATATTAATAAATGAAGAGACTTACTCTAGAAGTAGTGAAGTGAACTGATCCTGACGTATAGTGACCCCTTAAGATGCTTAGGTTCTACACTGCAGAAACTTTCTCTTTCTCCGCGTGCTTGCGAGTCTCGTTAGCTGTAGCAAGCTCCGATTGTAGTTTACTGTAGTATGGCTACAGGCTTGTGGTGTGTACTCTTGCAATCTCTTGTACATGTCATTTATTGTGGATGTCTGCAAAATCCATCAAACCCATATGAAAAACTGTTTCATCTAATTGAATGCATACACACATTCATACTATATACTAAGCGTGAGCCATCATTTCGGTGTCTCTATTTTGTTAATTAACTGTCCTACATATAATGTTCTTTCGTTTTGTTCTTTAAAGGGTAATTATGAAAATTGTCGATTATTTATTTTAAAAAAATATTATTAGTAGGGCTTAAACACAAGACTTCAATTATGTAGATATCATGTTGTTGCCACTAGACTAAATACATTCACATATTCTAAGTGTTAAAGAAGTAATGCGTATAATATTGCACTTGCATCGAGCGTGCGACAAATTCTGCTGTACATTTATATGTATGTGTAATAAGTTATCTTCCTATTAGCAGCTGTGCTCTCTCGTTGAGCTCTGGGTATATGAATATTGGATTCCAAAGTAAGAACGTCTTTATTTACATTAGATGTGCCTTGATATGAAAAATATGGAAAAAGTACAAGGTTTTCCAAGAAGAAAATTAAGCGAATCAAACACACTGAATTCCCATTTTCTTTCCATGCAAATTCCAATCTTGCAATCAACGATACAACTAGTTGCTATTGTGAGATTTAGTGCCGTGATTTTGTCCCGTAAAAAAAATGAATTTTGAATAATATGTCTTTTAAAAAAATAAAAAAAAAGTGAAATTATTAATTTGACACATTCCGAAAAACTGAACACCCCATAAAAAAATTGAAGCTTTTGTACTTATTAAGAAGAAATCACACCCCATACAAAACATAAGTGCCATTCCCTCTCCGTATTAAAGTATGAAGTCCATTTGCTTTACTTTAAAACTATCTAGATAAGTGATCTAAGTAAAGAAATTTTTTTAATTTTTTTTTTGAAAGTCCTCTGTTGAAAAAAATTGTTCAAAGTTACCTATTTATCTATTTAGATAAGTGTTCCCTCAGGGAAAAAAAATCCTATTTATCTAGATTTCCTTTACACCAAATTTAAAGTCTATTGTTTTGAACACTCCATAAAAAATTTCAAATTTACTTTAACTTTGGACTACAAAAAAATTAACGCTTCAGAGTATCACATTACAAAAAAAAAAAAAAAAAAAAACCGTACAAAATAATCATCATCTTAATTTCAATTTATCTGTTTTGTTATTATAAATTCATGACTTTGGGACATAAAAAAATAATATAAATCATGTGGTCGCGTACCTTGTGGTAGAGACGGAGGTGGGGGTCGAATAGACGCTCTTCCGGGCCCCGCCGGCGGTGGAAGGGATCGAGTGGTAGACGGAGGTGGGGGGGATCGAATCGATTGTTTCGAAATTTTGCATCTGAAAATTAGGAAACCAAAAAAAAAAAAAATCAAATCTTTTTTTTTATTTAAAAAAAAATAAAAAAAGTCAGATCTTTAATATAACTTTGGATTGAATAGATCTACAAAGAAAGAAATTAAAAAATTACCTCGCCGCCGGTACCATTCCGTTGCCGGGATCATCATGGTGTTGTTGGAAGAGAGAAGATTGAAGGAGAAAAGTTAAATTAAAATTAAAAAAATAGATCTGTGAAAGAGAGAAGAGTTCTTCTCCTTTCCTTTGCTTTCAGTTTGAGAGAGAGAGAGAAGTACAGGTGTGAGATGAAATGATTTTGTTTTTAGGGTTTCTCTCTTTCTCTCTCTATCTTCTTCTGTACTTTCACCCTAACCTACCCCTACTACTTTTGAGAAAATATCCCATGTATCGCAATCACATGTTACCACCGCCCAATAACAACCATCCACGTGGGTTTCCACTACTTTCAATTAAAAGGCATTCCTCATTATTATTATTAATTTATTATTATTATTATCTATAATACAAATCAAGAAATTACTATTCATTGATTTGACCGCTATCTTTTTTAATCTAATGATCATAAATTAATTCAACAATTCAATGGTCAAGAGCTAAGCATAAAGATATTTAGTTAACACCTTCTTTAAATCTTTTTCTATTTTTGTAAATTAGTGCATAACTAATTATTCTTTCAATAGAATTTTTCAATTCTTTCAATGACATTTTTGAAATGTCAAACTAATATAATAAGATATAATATACTTAATTATACTAAAGTTGTGTTTTAGTTCATTAAATCTCTCAATTTAATGGAATTTGTTTTCAACATTAAATAACTATTTTTTTACAGGTGATTTTGTTGCTATTCTTGACTTATTAGCATTAATTTCCTTTTTGAGATTTCGTTAAATTGATCCGTTTCAACTATCAATTAAGTTTAACTACCAGTTGAAATAGAGTTACAAAAAAAAGTAAATTAATAATTTATATTAATTATTTTTCATGGAATCATGTTTCCCTTTCCCCTCCCACGTGGTGGAGCATCAGGTATATCTGTGTATTATTTGTTTGAAAAAAGAATGTAAAATTAAAAACCTCCATTTACTTTCACTATAAATGATTATAACATGACTGATTATTCTAACTCTAAAACGACAATTTCTGGTTAACGTTTCAATTCTTTCAATGACATTTTTGAAATGTTGAACCAATAAGATATAATGTACTTAATTACACTAAAGTTATATTCTGGTTCATTGAACCTCTCAATTCAAATATGTACAATCTAGGTGATTTTATTGCTATTTTTGATTTTTTCTGATTAATTCACTTTTTGGGATTTTATTAAATTAATCTACCTCAACCATTAGGTTTAACCATCATTAAGTAGAGAGAGGTAATGAAGGATTTTTGATGTGACTATTGTCCTACATGAAAAATCTAAAGGTCATAATGCATCTTTCTTATCCAACCTGAGATAACCAAGTTGAATACGACTGAATACGCAAGCATTGCCAAACCTACCGATGTTGATATTGGAATATTAATACGATTTATTAATTTGTGTTAATTTTAAACTGATCTTGATGGATTCGGATGAAAAGTGATCAATAATGTAATATTATTTTGTTGTTTGCGATAAGTGAATAAGGTTTACTATTAGTGGATAATGAGAAATTTTCCTTTTTAATGTTTTGAATAAAAAAATGTTAGAAATTAAATTTTTTTAAAAAAATTAATTAAATAAGTTTTGAGTTTATTACAATTTTTCTTTAGAAAAAAAGTAAAAATTAAGCTTATAATACCAGTGAATTATCATGCCATAGGTACAACAGATGGAAATAAATAAATATTTTTTTATTCCACTATGTTAAATTGTACATATTTTAAAAAAAATAAAAATAATTTTCGTTATCCATAAACATAGACTTAATTTTTTTTTGCTATTTCGTGCCCTCGGGCACGGGCATACCCTAGTTATTATACAAAATAAAACTTACACACAAAAACCTTCCGTACGATTCTATAAAAATAAAATAAAAAATTCATACTAGTTGAATGTATTATACCCATATTTATTTTTTTTACGAACAAAAAACACTCATATATTTTATATAAGTACATCTCATCAATATATTTAATATTTAGACATATAGTAAATTTGCTATTTTTAATATTTGTCCATCAAATTGTGTTTGTTATAACTAAAAAGTAATTTACCATACTTATTAAGAATGCTTTGGTAAGTCTACTTATCTTTTTTTATGTGTATTAAATTTGTGTCTTCCGTTTTATTATAGCTATAAAGCATAGATATTTCAATTTTTAAGTGCCATATATAACCCTCGCAAGTAAAAGGCCTCAAGTTTCATCCAAATGACTTTATATAATAATATTTTTATTACAATTTTTACGATTTACAGCTTTGCCCATTGTTGATTTTTTTTTTCATTAAAATCTTTTATTCCCTAAAATTGGGGGTTCTTTTATTTTAGGAAGCAATCAAATTATAAATACAGTTTTAAATTTCGAACCGAATTAAATTCTTGAATTTGAATTCAATAAATAAACGCCACAATTTAGGAAGATTTTATAACATCTCTAACACCGGTGTAAATTTTTGTTTTTTTGTGAATTATACACAATTTATAAAAAAATTTGGCTCCAGCAATCTTTTAACATACTTGGACACATTGGAATTGTATAAAAGCGTAGTATAAAATGCACGGTCTATTTACAGTGTTGTTTCAACTTTCTCTATATACAATCTTTTTTATAAAACTTTAAATTGTTATAAATTTTAATACAAAATATGAATTATAATTAAAATTATATATTTGAAATCTACTCATCAAAATAAATAAAACAATATCCAATGTGGTTATAAAAAAAATTATAAAAAATTATATGAAATGGCATTTCACATGTGTTGCTATTTTATTGGTTTTTTCAAATTTTTACACAAGATTTACAAATGCATCATTGGAACATATTTTTTTTTTAAATTCACCTTTTGTGTAGAAATTGATTAACACACATGATTTACCCGTTATTTTTTACACTATCATTGAAGATTCTCTTAAATCTTTAAACTGTTTAATGCTAGATATTTCAAATTTAGTAGTCACATTGCCTCGACATTAATTTTGCATGGTTTTTGTAATCTGATTAACCTCCGCAATAATATGATTAACTTGGATGATAACTTTCCGTTTCATGTATATTTGCTAACATATTTTGTACATACCAACAATAAATAAATGTTAATTGTGAAGATTGCATTTTGTAATATGACTACTTGCAGACTAAAATATTGGAGCCTATCCGATCCATTTTGCAAATAATTACTTTTAAAAAATGGATAAAAACTGATGTGACACAAAATTGTAAATGATTTAATTGGACATATACATATTAAGGCATTGAAAGACATATTATTCGAGCAAGAAGGGTGATATAGTCATACTAGTAGTTATGAGAACGCCGACTTGTACCCCGCTAAATCTCGACTTGCTACGTGCTCGTCTTTGAGTTCTCGTTTTGGTCGGTTTTACATGCCGACACTTATGTAGAGTCATCAGTATATTTTACCTAAAAACATATAAAAGGTATAGATTGTAAACCAATGAGAATCTCACAAAACGGTCTACGAAATGATTCATTGAGTTCATGGACTATATTACAAAGAAGGAAGGTGTTAGACACCCATTTTGCCTTTCGGTTAATGGATACATTTTGTGTGCCATGATGGTAATCTGTTTCTTTGACATCTAGATCTCATTATAAGTATTAACACATTGACGACTTAGACATTATATAGGTTGGGCCAAGATTCACTAGACCAGGCTCGGATCGACTCTAGACTTTTGGATTAGCTCTAGAAAGACAAAACGGTTTGCAAAACCATTCTCTGAGTTCATGGACTACATTATGGAAAGGGAAGGTGTTAGGCACCCGCTTTGTCTTTCGGTTTCTCGATACATTTTGTGTGCCGTGTTAGTAATCCGTTTCTCTAACATCTAGATCTCATTAGAAGTATTAACACACTTATCAGGTTGGACAATGTTGGTGCTAAAAACTAGAAGGGTATTTTAGACCACATAGTCAAATGATTATATCAAATAATTAGAGCAGTGAAAGTACTGAATTTAAGGGAGTCAAAGATTTATAGAGGAGGTTGGCCTCGTATGAAAATACGGGTTAGTCATCCCCTGTGCAATAAAACTAGGAGCTCGATTTGCCTTATATTGATAGGGGACCAATCAAGTGTTACAAACTCGCGAAAGTCTCTCTGGCTATTCTATTCTCTCAATATTACAATAAGAGGAAAGTTAAACTAACTATAATCTCAGTCTCTCTAATTGAGGAGTCTTTAAATAAGTTGTCGAGCTCTGCCTCTATCTTTTTATACTTACTTGTGTTGTGTCTTGTTTCTCTCTGGTTCTTCTCAATTGGAACTTGATCAGAACTTGATTGTTGGGAGAAGTAAATGCTTCTTGTATATATATAAATGTAGGAGACGTGTGACCAGATCTCCCAGAGCAGGTCTGGTACCATACTTCGATCAATACCAACTCTGATCTTGCTTCTCCATGAATTTTGGTGCATTAAATACAGTTAGTGTGCATTTAATAAAGGTGATGGGAGTTCTACGCACTTTGCAGAGCAAGTGGTAGTTGCCCATGTTTCTGCTAACCACTCTGGCAGAGTGTTTAGGCGAGAGAGAGAGAGAGAGAGAGCTTTAGAGCTCACCGAAAGAGCTTTGGAGTCCAGTGCTCGCAATTTGTCATACGTGGTCGACCTTTGAAGGGGTACCCAGTTCTTGAAGAGTTCTATCTTTCACACAAAGTCATAACAGGGTTCATCCAAGCTCCTCGCGTTGAAGTAGGCCTGATGGCTGATGTGGATAGCCACGTATCAGCTCGGGTTGGCAAAGCAAATTGAATTCATAATTAGCACTATCAATTGCCCTATATCCTTATCATTTAGCTCAGAAGAGCTGATTGGGGATGATAAACTTTCAAAGGAGGTCTGAGGGAGCTCTAATCCCTGGCAATGGAGCTGCCCAAGGTGCGAATTTTTTGCGATTTTTTATGGCACCTGACTTGAACCAATAGACCCTGTGGGCCCCTTATTTCTTCTTGCAGAGATCGTGTGCATCAGTTCTGTTTTCCTTGGAAGACGTGCAAACGTGTGGTAGCAGGTTTCCCATACACCTTATATAAACCCTTTGGACTTAGCGGAATCTCCACTTTGTTTTTCTTAAACCCTAGGCATCTTTAGAGCTCTGAGAGTCTTAGGCTATTTTTTCAGTTAATCTGGCATACAGACCTCCCTCAGACCACTCTTTTAGGAGATTTTCAAGTGTCCCCTTGGTAGATTTCATCGAGAAAATACCTTACTTCGCCCCTTCTACCCCTCTCCATACTCTAGCCATTCTCATGGATCATCTCACCGATCATGGGCGGAACCTAGATGTCCAAAACGTTAGTGAGGTTAGGTCATCTTCAGGAATGGCTCCAGCTGCTCCCCCTGTATCTCCGACTCTGCCCCCACCACCTATCAACGCCATACGTATGCTTGACAGCGACCTGAACGAGGTCACCATTTACCTCCCTCCCACTATTAAGAATACTGAGAGTGCTATCGGAGCGTATAAGGAATATCTCAATTCCCTGACCGTTTTTTTTATTGCCTCCACCTTCTTTGTGTCGGACATCCATATCTTTAAAGATAAGTACCAGATCCATGATAGGGTAAGGATTAGGGCTCCAGAGCTAGAGGAGAGAGCCTGCTACTTCATGCCCGGAGAGGTTTATTTCTATGAGTTCGCTTTCGAGCATGGGCTCAGGTTTTCGATGGACTACCGCTTGAGAGAGCTCATCGCGTCTTTGAATCTGGCCCCCATGCAAGTTCCTCCCAACATGTGGAGTTGCTTCATAGGGTCCATTCTGATCTTCAGGGCCATCTTCGCAGGGAGTCACGAGATCTCTGTCGACGAGTTCCTGACCCTGTTCTAGTGTAAGGACGGTGGGGGTAGAAATAGAGGAACCCTGAGCTGCTTTTCAAGGTTGGGAGCCGCCAAAATCATACAAGACCTCCCCTCTAGCATCTCGAACTGGAAAAAGAGATTATTCTTTATATCCGGATCCGGTTGGGAACACGAAGCGCAATGTCCTAGCGTCATTGATTTGAAAACGTGGTTCACTGATCCAAAATCCATATATAAGTACTTGAGCTCATGAACTGTTGTGCCCTGTCTTTTTCTTTTCTTGGCCATACATAATTTGTTTATTGTTTTGTGCTGGCTTTTGTAGAGAGGAAACCTGCTTCCATCTCTGACGAGTGGATTAAAGATGCTAAAAAGTTTTTAGTGAAGAATTATACGGCCCTTACTGCTCCAGAAATGCTCTGGCGTTTTGGCCTGGGTCCTAGGCCCAAGAACATGGACTCTTCCATCCAAACCTTGGCAGACCTCGAGCTCAACAGGCCGTTTGTGGCACTCATCGAGGCAAACCCCTCAACTGCTACGGCCAAGACCCCCAAGGATGGTACCACAACTCCTCTAGCCACTGAGGAGGTGGAGGAGGTAAGGGGCTTATGAGGAGAAAGTCCAAATAGCCAGCAAGTGGTTCAATAAAGGGGGCTCCATTAAACATTGTCCCTCTGCGTCAGATCCCTTTCTCGCCGCCTCCCAGTAAGTTTCTGGCCTCTAGGGTTTTTTGTACAAGGCTCTTCTCCACCTGTTCTGACATGTTTTGTCCGTCTTTCACTGATAGATCTATGGTGATAGATCCAGCAAAAGTAACCAAGAGAAAAAGGACTTTTCAAAGAGGTCCTTTGACAAAGAAATCTAAGGTTTGAGAGGAATCCTCTGTTCCTTCCAAGCAAGCGGAGACAGAGTTGGTTCCAGAGTAGGTCATGGGAGGGGGAAAATATATCTGCTCGTTTGTAGAGCTAATGACCAATCCTTTTATAGACCTCACTCCCCTTGGCTTACAAGAGACGGGACTGATGAGATTAGAGGAGCTCCAAGATAAGGGTGTTCCGTCTCCTTCATACGTCTCTCCCATCAGAGCTGCCTATAAGCAGGTAGTGTCCAACGATGACGAGGACATGCAAGAGATAGATCCCACCACCGCTCATCAGCAGTCGGCCTTCGGGAGTGGTCCTACTACTGATATTCCCGCATCCTCTAGGTTAGACGGCTCAGGGTTCTTCGTGCCAGGGGTGACCCTGTCTCCTTTGATCGAGGGTATGCTTTAGAAAGCCAGGGAGGTGGGGACAAATAAGGTGGCCAATGAGTTCGGCTTCCACATGAGCCAGGTGAGCGTTTACCCAACCTTTCGCTGGACTTCATGCTTTGATTATGTTTCTTGACTATGTTTCGTTTGGTTTCAGGCCATTTCTCTCTTCTGTTCGACCCTCCACATAGCCCAGGAGGGAACTAGCTCCTAGCCTCTTTCTACAGCTCTAGAGAAGTCCAACAATGACATCAAGGAGTTACGGGCTGAACGCGATGAGGTCTTGGCTGGGGCTGAAAAGGCTAAAAAATAGTCTGCCGACCTGAAATCAGCTCTAGAGGAGATACACCGGTCCCTAGAGCTCTAGCGTCAAGGCAATAGGGAGGCCAGTAGGTTATTGAAGCTCGAGCGAGAAGCAAAAAATGAAGCTCAAAAATTGATGGAGATTGAGTGTGAAGGCAGAGAGTAAGCTAGTACACAAATCAAAGAGCTTCAAACAGAGCTATCTGCCAAAAAGGAGGAGCGTTCCGTTGCATCCCATCTCATCGAGGCCATGAGGGGTCAAGTCTCTGAACGGGAGAGGGAGATTAACGAACTCAAAGAGTCTCTCCCAGCCGTTAAGCTCCAAGCCATAGAGAACGTCTGCGCTCACAGGGGGCCACTTGCGAAGATCAATGCTGCCTTCATAGCAGGCTTCTTTAAGTGTCAGGATCTTACCAAAGACATAAAAGGAAATTTGACAGGAAATTTACTTTCCCACCTCCATGGGAAAGATAAGGGAATTCATTTACTTTTCGTGAACCAAACGAGGCCTAAGGGTGCGTTTGATTGCAAGTGTGAAATTTGCATGAAAAGAAAATAAGTTACCGGTAATTGAATTGCCTATAAAACTCATCCAAGGGTGTAGAGCTAATGCACACCATAACATGTATATTTTTAACCACTCACACCAATAATATACACACAATAAATTCTCACACACTAATAATTTTTTCTATATTAAAAATGCCATAACTTAAAATAAAAAATTCAAAATTTAATAAAATTTTAATATTTAAAATATACTGATCAAGATCAATTAATTAAACAAGATCCATCATGACTATATATAGAATTATGTAAAAAAAATAAAAATTATTAAGTAACATTTAACACTAATAAGATATTTAAAATATACTAATCAAGATCAATTAAATAAGATCCATCATGACTATAGAATTATGTAAAAAAATAAAAATTATTGAGTAACATTTAACACTAATAAGATACACACAATAAACTCTCACACACCAATAAGTTTTTTTCATTAAAAATGCTATAACTTAAAATAAAAAAATTCAAAATTTAATATTTAAACTCTATTAATTAAGAAATTTAATGAAAATTTAATATTTAAGTATACTAATCAAAATCAATTAAACAAAAATTCATCTTAAAATAAAAAAATTAATATTTAATATTTAAAATATACTAATCAAGAAATTTAATAAAAAAATAATATTTAAATATACTAATCAAGATCAATTAAACAAGATCCATCATGACTACAGAATTATGAATTTAATATTTAAATCTACTAATCAAGATCAATTAAGCAAGATCCATCATGACTATAGAATTATGTAAAAAAAATAAGAAACATTATTGAGTAACATTTAACACCAATAATATACACATAATAAAGTGGCACACCAATCATTTTTTCTACATTAAAAATGTCATAACTTAAAGTAAAAAAATTCAAAATTTAATATTTAAAATCTACTAATCAAGATCAATTAAACGAGATCTATCATGACTATAGAATTATGTAGAGAAAATAATAAAAATTATTGAGTAATATTTATGGACGTACTTTATGTTTCGCACATTATTGGTCATCTCAATATGTCAATTTTAGGAGTGTTCACAATATATCAGTCAAATTTTTGAACTATTTTAAAATCATACCAACATACGTGGTTGGATTATTTTCACATATGGCCTTGAGTTTAATTTTTTTAAAACTTATTTTGCCAATATCAAAATAAGATAAAAAAATATGATTAAAAGATTCTTTAAAAAATTAAAAACAAATCGGTCTAATTCAATCTACTTTTAGTTTTTCTAGCATAAAGATATATTGAATCTAAGTTTTTCAATTTAGATTCATCACACGTTACTCATTTTTATCTTATTATTAATTCTTATTTAATTTAATTTACCTTGCCGAATGGCACGGGTATATCCTAGTTGATTTATATTATAAGTTATTATTATTATTCAAAATAAAACTTACCCACAAAAGCCTTCCGTACGATTCTATAAAGATGTGTTACACCAGAATAATTTTAAAAAAATAAAAATTTCATAACAGTTGAATGTATTACACCCATATTCTTTTTTACGAACTAAAAACACTCATATATTTTATATAAGTACATCTCATTTATATATTTAATATTTAGACATATGGTAAATTTGTTATTTTTAATATTTATCCATCAAATTGTGTCTGTTATAACTAAAAAGTAATTTATCATACTTACTAAGAATGCCTTGATAACTCTACTTTTTTTTTTTATGTGTATTAAATTTTTGTCTTCCGTTTTGTTATAGCTATAAAGTATAGATATTTCAATTTTTAAGTGCGATATATAACCCTTGCAAGTAAAAGGCCTCAAGTTCCATCCAATTGACTTTATGTAATAATATTTTGATTACAATTTTTACAATTTACAGTTTTGCCCATTGTTGATTTTTTTTTTCATTAAAATCTTTTATTCCCTAAAATTGGGGGTTCTTTTATTTTAGGAAGCAATCAAATTATAAATACAGTTTTAAATTTCGAACCGAATTAAATTCTTGAATTTGAATTCAATAAATAAACGCCACAATTTAGGAAGATTTTAAATCTTTAAACGGTTTAATTCTATATGTAGGTCGAAAAATACCCTAGAGGGGGGTGAATAGGGTTTTTAAAACTTAATGGGTTTTTTTAAATCGATTTAAAAATGTTTGATGTCTATATCAATCAACTAAACAATAAACAAAGATAAATCCAATCACAAGATGCAAATAACACAATATAAAAGATCAAGAGATAGAAAGATTGAACCGATCAAAGTCGAAGACTTTTTGTCCACACGGTTCGGCTTGTTAGCCCCTACTCCGCGCTCGGTTAGTTCCCCGAGAATTTCCACTACAACCAATCTTCTTCCGGGTGAAGATCAAACCACTACAAGTATTCAAACTCTTACAAATGTTGCTTCCTCACAACACTCAATACAAGAACAACTTCTTGCTTTTCTAAGAGATAAACCTCTCTTAAATTTAGAAGAATAAGTTTTGGTGATACACACCTAAATACAATAACACTCAAGTGTATGAAGAATACAAATTAAGCTCACACTAGAGGTTATCAAATTTGATCAAGAATATTAGCTCAAAAGATGAAGATTTGATCAAAGGAAAATGTTCTTGAATCTTTGAATATTGAATGAAGATGAATAGAATAGTGTAGGAATGATTCAAGTGTGTTTAAATAAGTCTTAGAAGGTGTATATATAGTCTAAGACAACATATGGCCGTTTGGAGGGAGTTGGTAAAAGTTTGGTACCAAAAATGGTAAAAAATCAGAACTCCAACGGCTAGTTTCTGGGCCATTAGTCGACTGAGCAAAGCTCATCAGTCGACTGATGGTCTCCTCTGGTCTGCTGCCAGTTTGACCAAAAATCTCATTTTTCACACTTTTGCAAATTAACTCAAAAATCAATTTTGAGGATAGGGGATGTTTAAAAATGATTTTCTAAAACTTCTATCAATGTTTTTGTAACAAAATTCATTCAAAGAAATTTATAGTGAACTTTTCAAGATGACTAGTTTTCGGTAAAAATATGTTTTCAAGGATAAAACTAGTTTTGATCAATCTTGACAAGGGTAAAACATTTTATGAGCTATATAATTGAACAATGATATCCTTTACATAAAATCTAAGCACTCACTTAATTAAGAACATAAATGAATCTTCGACAGCTTCGATTGTATCTTCGATTCAATTCTTCCTTGGCTTTTTGTACTACAAAGAGATGCCATTGAAGATGTGTTGACAAGAGTTGTGTGAGATGTAGAACTTTGATTGCAATACTTTGTAGATGAATGATCTTGATTCCGGCTTTTCGGTTAAGTCCACGTGTGATCAATTTTGTTGTGGCTATAACTTAAAACATCAACTAAGTTAAATTACACAAGATTAAGTTTATTGTTATTATCAAAACAAGATTAATGACTTTCAAGTCAACACTATATATTTCATGCTTCATCACGCTACAATTTAGGAAGATTTTATAACATCTCTAACACTGGTGTAAATTTTTATTTTTTTTGTGAATTATACACAATTTATAAAAGTTTTTGTCTCCAGCAATCTTTTAACATACTTGGACACATTAGAATTGTATAAAAGCGTAGTGTAAAATACATGGTCTATTTACAGTGTTGTTTCAACTTTCTCTATATACAATCTTTTTTATAAAACTTTAAATTGTTATAAATTTTAATACAAAATATGAATTTTAATTCAAATTATATATTTGAAATCTACTCATCAAAATAAATAAAACAATATCCAATGTGGTTATAAAAAAAAATTATAAAAAATTATATGAAATGGCATTTCACATATGTTGCTATTTTATTGGTTTTTTCAAATTTTTACACAAGATTTACAAATGCATCATTAGAACATATTTTTTTTTTAGATTTCACCTTTTGTATAGAAATTGATTAACACACATGATTTACCCGTTATTTTTTACACTATCATTGAGATTCTCTTAAATCTTTAAGCTGTTTAATGCTAGATATTTCAAAATTAGTAGTCACATTGCCTCGACACTAGTTTTGCATGGTTTTTGTAATCTGATTAACTTTCACAATAATATGATTAACTTGGACAATAACTTTCCGTTCCATATATATTTGCTGACATATTTTGTAGATATCAACAATAAATAAATGTTAATTGTGAATATTGCATTTTGTAATTTGACTACTTCCAGACTAAAATATTGTAGCCTGTCCGATCCATTTTGCAAATAATTACTTTTAAAGATGGATAAAAACTGATGTGACACAAAAAGGACAACTTTAGAAATAAGGACAAAATATCAATTATTTTTATTATTTGAATTAATTAAGTTGGATTCTAATATTACCCCTTTTAAAGATAAATACAAGGAAATAAAAAATACAATTTAATTGGGAATTTAATCAAGGAAAATAAATTTAAACAAATTGGAATCCAATTCAAACACATATCAGAAAAAGATAAACACAAATTCAAATATATATCTTTCAAACAAGAAGTTAAACAAAAAAATTATTCAAAAAAAAGTCAAAGCATGTAAGTATCTCAAACTAAGCAAACATAATATGAAACTGAATCTACAAATATATCTAATCCACAATTCTCCCATAGTAGCAAGCAGACATATTAAATTACTTTTTTTCTAATTAATTTTTTGGTAGACATATTAAGTTTCGTTCTTCTTCTAATTAATTTTCTGATGGACGTACATATTAAGCTTCATCTTTTCAATTTTCTATTAGGCATATTAAGTTACATCTTTCCAATTTTTTGCCATACATATTAAGTTATAATAGTATTTCAATTTTTTGGCAAACCTATTAAGTTACATATATTTTTTTGACAGATATAATATAAAATAAAAAGACATATTAAGTTACATTTCTTCACTAAATGGTATAGATAAATTTATCGTTTGTTTGTCGTGGTACAAATTACACCTTATGATGTCGTTCCAAGTACATCTGTAACGATAAAATCATCGTTTTCATAATTGCTCATATCGCATCATATAGCATCTACAATTATGTAAACACTAATTGAAATTAAATGGAAATTTTAGTGGCTATTCTTTCAAGTAACAGAAAATCCATATCAAGGAGCAACACAAATTCATTAGAAACAACTTTTAAAAGAACATTAATAATAACAATCATGAAATAAAGGAGAAACCACATAATACTTGGAGGTACCTGAAGTAATATTGCTAGTGGAGTTAAGATTTTGGCTAACAAAAGGAGAGCTCCAGCAAATCCCCATCTCTCTCTCTCAAGAAATTTATGAAGACAAACAAATGATCATAGTATTTTTCTCCCCTAACTGAAAAAAATAGAGTACAAAAACAAAGGGCCTTCAAATCCACCTATTTGATCAAAATCTTCTTAAATCAATTAACAACTACCCTCAATATTTAATTTGCTTCACTTGACCAGGGTCATCCTTAATTCTTCCACCGCCTCCACTTCCTTAAACTTCTCCACGTAATCCTCTTTCTTGGCATTTTGATTATCATTCAACCATTCAAGCTCTTCTTTAACGGCCATATCAATCTTCTCCTTCTCATCCGACTCCAATTTATCCGTGAGCTTATCCTTGTCATTGTTTGAAAAAAAAAAATTTGGAAAAATATAGATCCTTCTCTCATATCTGCCTTTCTTGGAACAAGGAGTATTAATAAATTCAAGATTGAGCCACCTAAAAAAATAAGTTTAAAACTACATAAATAATAAGCAATGATAACAAGTTTGCCAAAAAATAAAAGGGCAAAATAGGTAACACACCACAAAAAAAGGAAAAAAAAAAGGCTTTATAAAAAATAAACAAATTTCCTAAAAACATAAAAGAAAAAAAAAAGTCCTTTAAACATAAACTTGTCTCGTAAACTAACACAAAAAAAAATTGTATCCTTTAAACTAAGGACAACACCATATTTGTCCTTGATGA
Organism: Lonicera japonica; assembly: GCA_021464415.1. NCBI lineage: Eukaryota > Viridiplantae > Streptophyta > Magnoliopsida > Dipsacales > Caprifoliaceae > Lonicera > Lonicera japonica. Next base: position 22,263,131 of record CM038471.1, read on the forward strand.
TTATTTTCTATATATTATATATATTTAGCCTAGCACATAGCTCATGGGTTGGCCACTACCATACCCATACATGGTCCAATCATCTTATAAATATGATTAAAGTCGCACATACCATAAGGAGGTAAATATAATATATCTTATATAAGACAAACATTTGACATTACTCGCCCTACTTCCTTCTTCCTTTTTTTCCTTTATATATATATATATATTAGGTGTAACATGTGCTGATGACACTTTGGCTTAATTCCTATAATCATTATGTACTGAAACATGAAAAAAAAATCTGTCTTACAAAAGGAAATAGAAAAAAAAATTATACCAAAGATGATACTTTACCAAACATATAAATCTGTCTTTCTTGTACTATCTTAAGAAGAAAACGATTTTACTGTTATTAATGAAGTTTTGTAAACATTATTGTAAGTGCATGTTGGTCCTCAGTTAATTAAATGTAAAATTTGCATTCAAAAAAGCTGAAAAATATTAATTCCAAAGTAATCTTGAATCTTGAAACACGAAAAGCCCGAAAGAAATGATAATCAAAATCAAAATCTAGTATAGACAGTTATATACTATACATAAATTTAGAACACATACAAATTAAAAGAAAAAAAAATGCAACATATACAAGACAATCACATACGTACAACATGTCTTCAATCTTAGTTTAGATCAATGGCACTATATATATATAGTATTTTGTTTGGTAGCTGGTGTATCTATAAATAACATGAGATATGAAAGTTGAAGAGTAGGGGGGGGGGGCACAATTAATTCTTCACTACTATTGGCCCCTTTCTTTTAGATATATCATATAGGGATGGCAAAAAAACTCAACCCGGCGGGTTTTCGACCTGACCCAACCTAGATGGGGCGGGTTCGGGGACGGGTTTTTTTAAGACTAGAGCAGGTTTGGTATATTTTTTTAAAACCCGGACCGGGTTAGGGTTTTCACTTCTAAAAACCCAATTCGACCCGATCCGCTTGCATATATATATAAATATATTAATATAAAAATTATATATACATTGTATTTATTTAAAAAAAATAGAATTTTTTTGACCAAATGTAGACCATTAGATCTTTACACTAACATATTTATATATACATTAACACATCTCCTTCTCTATTATATATATATATATAATAATAATAAATAATAATAATAATAATTTGGGGCGGGGTGGGACAAGGCTCCTAACTATGCTTGCAGAGCGGGTTTGGTTTTTTTTTTTAAAAACCCATTTTGAGTTCGGAGCGGGCTAGTGTGTATGTGTGTTGAGTTTAGTAATAGCCAAACCCGGCCCATTGCCATTCCTAATATCATGTGTGGCATTTGCACTTCCCCCAAATCTTATCCCTTACACCTGTCAAGCTCGTAACCGTCCAACTGTCTTTATTTCTTTTGCTTTTCTTTTATTTAAAACAAGGCTTTTACAGAGCTGGCAAATTAGACTTGAGTGTTCAAAGTACACGCGTCAAGCATGAGTCCATTTTTGATGCGATCAAATTTGGATGGGGTTATGGGGTCTCCAATGATAAAATAACACGTGTCAACTTTCATCTAAAATTAATTTATTTTTCATTTTTTCATTTGATTTAAATAGATAAAAATGGACACGTGTCGTTTTATCATTAGGACTAGGCCTGGGACCGGTCCGGTTATTTAAAAAATTTTGAGGAACCATTAACTGAACCGGTTCTATGTTAACGGTTCAGTTCTACCTATAAAAAAGTGAAGAACCGGTTTAAGAACCAAACCGGTTCTAACGGTTCGGTTCTTTCAGTTTATTGGTTAACCATTAACAAGATAAAAACCAATTCCTTAATGGTTATTAGAAAGAACTGGTTTATTGGTTAACCGTTAACAAGAAAAAAATCGAGAAAACCAAAATATTAATGGTTATTGGAAATAAATAATGGTTCTAACGGTTCCTTAACGGTTTGGTTCCTAAACAATTTAGAAGGAAAATCTAATAACGGTTCCTTAACGGTTATTAGAAAGAAATTATGTCAAGAACCGTTAACCGAACCGTTAACAACCTCGAAGAACCGAACCGGTAACAAAAGTTTCCTATTTTCCAAGAACCGAACCGAACCAGGTTTTATCGGTTCGGTCCGGACCGGTTCTCCGGTTCCCTGTTCTAATTCCCAGCCCTAATTAGGATCCCTAACCCCATCCAATTTTGCCCCCATCAAAAAATTTTCGCATCTAGCATAGAGCCTACGGATAAAAAACAACAATTATATTTTAATATTATCCAATGGATGAATAGCTAGCTGCCATCTGAGTTAGGTTCACCCTAAAACAAAGGCTTGCGCATAAAAAATACTTTTTTACATATTTTTTAGATTCACTTTTCAAACTTTAGAAATAATCGGTCTTCAATTTTCAGATTCAACATTTAGATTTAGCTAATGAAATAAATGCACACTTCGTATGCTTTTTGAATAATTGATAATGCATTTGCCACGAGTTACAATCTAGTATGATTGTATGTTTGTAATTTGAAAAATTACTACGTATCATGTTACAAATTCCTACTCTACCTAGTCGATCCCTCTTTTTGGGGCCTTTACGTGAAGTGGTCTAACATGTACTAAAGCATTTGTATATATCAAACTTTTAGCAAGAAATGTTCATTAACATTTTTTGATATATTTTGGCTTCAAAAATTCTTCATTAATTAATGCAAAAAAAATATAAAATAGAAAGTCTAAAATTCTTTAGAGATCCACATAATAATATTTAAATCTTAATATTTAGAGAGGGAGACACGTCTTGATACTTGGTGTGTGCGCTCGCACATCAACTTAGCACAAGGATTTCACTAGCCTCCATCCATTAAAAAATAAAAATTCATCTCATTTACTATATTGACAATTTTTATTTATTTTATTTTTTTATAAAAGGGAGAACAAAGTTAGATCTGATTGGTTGCCTCCCTAACTAAACTAGTTCCTTGCTCTACATGTTATATTGACAAGTTTGTACGGTTTTAATTCAATATGTTGTGCTAGATATATTATGTCACGAAGGTCTGTAAAGAAAAAAAATTGTATTTCAGTTGGGTCAAATATGTTAAATTTACTCAAACTCGGATTGATGTACGTGTTAAAATTTTATTTTAAAACTCATATATGTTATAGTCTTTAAAAATACTCGCAACATTAGGTCAATTCATGTCAAAAACCTACCCCATTGAGCCATATTGCCATCCCCATCAACAATCTCTTACACAATTTTAGTTTTTGCCACAAGCTTTTCCAAAATAACTTGAGTTTTTTTTCATTCATCTTAAATTAAGAGTTAAATTTATTTTGCAAACATATTAAATGTACCAAAACTCACGATAGAAATGGGGTGAATTTAACTTAGATTCTATAGGATTTTTTTTTTGGATTTTGAAAGTCCATGGGCATTTAATTGGGATTTAAAATGTCTTTTAAAACCTTATGGCATTCAATTAGGATTTAAAAAAATCTTTTAAAATCTTGTAGTATTCAATTAAGATTAAAAATAATCTTGTAAAATCTTATGGTATTCAAAACTTAACAAATTTTAAAGGATTTTATAAATTGAAAGATTTTAATGGATTTAAGAGTATTTTTATGAAGAACAAATCCACCAACAAATCTTCTCTTCAAACAAAAGATTTCACATGGAATTTTCTTCTATCTTTCCCCCAAACCCTACGTATTATATCTTCTTTGTCTCTATAATCTATTCAAACTCCTCCATTTCATTCACTATATCTAAATCATATTTTACTTTTTATACTGTTACTTTCAAAGTTTTAATTATTCAATTAATCATCTTTTTTCTGAAACTATTGAGATATCGTCCCCTTGATTTATTTTTCTCCCCTTTTATGATTTTTTTAAACATAAGATGAAAATTGAATATAAAGGGCAAAAAAGGCAAATCTACTAGGTTTTTAAACTCGATCAGAATCATTTGCTACGGATTTATAATTTGCTTATTACTTTAAAGTTGTAATCCAAATTCTTTTATTATTTATCCTTTGATATTTTTATTGTAATTAGAAGAATTAATGAATTTATTTAAATCTATAAAAATACTAAAGAGTCAATTCTTTAAAATCTGTTAGACTCTGTATGAATTTATTAAAATCTATTAGATTCTTTATGGATTTATTAAAATATGTTAGAATGTATAGATTTTAAAAATTCCATGGATTTTAAAAAATTATTAAATTTTTTTTAAATTTGAATTGATTACACCCTCCGAAAAGTAATGATCTAAACTTTTAACTGAGAAGAAATTATTACAGTTTTAAAAAATGATAAAGTGGTAAAAAAACAAAATCTTAACTAGAGACGAAAAGATTTGCTTCTAAACTTATTTGAAAGTTAGTCTTTTAAGTTTTATTCTTTCATGTTTAACTTGCCTATGCATTCGTGGTTTCTGAGATAATTTCTAGGATGTTAGAATTTGGATTAGTTTTTTTTTTTTTTATTGTAAAATTGCATGTCCTTGGTTAGTAAATATCAAAAAGGAAAATGGTGGAAAAAAATCACAAAGGATAAGGCTGAGTAAGGAACACACTATTTGTCAATCCTCATGGGGTTTCGCCTATTCAATTATAAAATAAGAAAGCTATTCTCACTAATAGATTTTTGCTCTGGCCATAGAAGTGCCCTGTTAAACGCAATTAAAAAAATTTAAGCCGGTAATTCCACGCGAACAACAAAGAAAACAACAATTTAAATTAAGAATATGAAATTGAAACAATAACCTAACGCACAGTCTAACAATAAAATATGAAATTAATCTTCAAAATCTAGTCAAACCTTAGTGTCTCTTACTCTACTTAAACTCTGACAATTATGTTGACCTTAAAGTCAATTAATCTTATTTTGATAATTACAATAAGTTAATAAAGTGTTATTTAACTTGGTTGTTCCAATGATGATAGCCATTTTAACCGATATATCTTCCGACCAAATGTAACTTCAAATCGAAGCAATCAAAATCTCACACAAGCTTTACAAACGCCTTTACTCACAAAAAATGAACTCAAGTGATATACATGTGCTATACAAAGCCAAGAAAAGATCTAGATCATTAAGCAAGTGAAGATATGCACAAGAATGATCTCCACATGTTCTACAAGTTATCAAAACCAAGAAAGGATCAAGAACATCAAACAAGTAAAGATACGCACAAGAAAATCAAGCATCACGAAGACTCGAATTATCATTAAATAGAGTGAGTGCTTAGATTTTATGTAAAGATACTTTATTGATCAAATACCTATAGCTCAAACATATTCTTGCATCTTTTAAAGATTGGTTCAAACTAACTTGAAATTGAATTTATTTGAAAAACATCATTTTACAAAAATCGAGTTTCAAAATAAATTCATATTAATTTTAAATGATCATATTTTAAGCAATAATAAAAATAGGTATCTTAGAAACATATCTTTGAGGTTCAAAAATCATTAGAATTTTAATTGGAGCTAAATTGTTAAATTGCAAAAAATATTATTTTTTTACATTTAAAATTCGCTCAATTTTTGCCCAGTTTTAATCTAACGGTAAGATGGAGGCCTTTCCGAACTCCGATCATTTTGAAACTTTTACAGTAGTTAGATAACATCTCCTGAAAATTTTGACTAAAATTTGAGCATGATCCAACGGTCAAATTGGGAGAAATTAACAAAACAAATTTGAATTTTTTGTCAAAACTAGTTGTTGGAAAATTTGAAAATGTATAACTTGGAGCCAAAACCTCTTTTAATCATCCCCAACGGCTATATGTTTTTGCAAGCTATAAATATGAGGTCCTAGACATGTTTTAACACACCTTGAATCATTCTAATACTCTATTATTCATATATTCAAATATACAAAGATTCAAGAACACATTTTGTTCAATCTTTCATTTTTGAGCTATATACTTTGATCAATTTTGATATCTCTTAGTGTGAGCTTCATTTGTATTTTTTCATATACAAGAGAGATATTCTACATTGGTGTTTGTCACCAAAACTCATTTTGAATCATAATTGTGAGAGGTGTATCTCATAGATTAGCAAGAGGGATTTCTTGTGAGAGTATTGAGGGTGTTTCAATACTTGTAAGAGTGTGTGAGAAGAATACACTTGTAGAGGTTTGATCTTCACCCGAAGGAGATTGGTTATAGTGAAAATTCTCGGAGAACTAACCGAGCGCGGAGTAGGGGAACAAGCTGAATCGTGTGGACAAAAAATCTTCGACTTCGATCGGTTCAATCTTTCTATCTTTTCCTCTATTATATTGTGCTATTTATTCATTGTGTTTGGAATTAACTTTGTTCTTGATTACTTGATAAATATAGACATCAAATATTTTTAAATCATTTTTAAAAATTCGATTAAGTTTTAAAAACCCTATTCACCCACCTTTAGGGTATTTTTCGACCTACAATTGGTATCAGAGGTTGTACTCTTATTTTGATTTTACAATCTTAGAGTTTACGATCATATCTATCTATCAAGGAACCGGAATTAACGAAGGTTCTTCCACCACTAGACCACCTCTATTTGATGGCAAAAATTATAGTTATTGGAAAAGTCATATGTGTACTTTTTTTCAAGCTAGTGATTTTGAACAATGAAAAGTTACACTCATTGGACCCTATGAGATTACCAAAACCGATGAAAAGGGTAAAGTCACTCATAAATCCATTTCCGAATATAATGAGCATGATATTAAGAAAATCCAATTTAACGCTAAAACCTTGAATGCCCTACATTGCGCGTTAACTATAGATGAATACAACAAAATTTCTAGTTGTAAAACCGCCAAAGAAATTTGGGACAAATTAGAAGTTGCCTATGAAAGAACCTCATAAGTTAAGGATGATAATATTAATATGCTCGTTCATGATTATGAACTTTTTAAAATGGAACCTAATGAATCACTTGCTTCTATGTATAGTAGATTCTCTATTATCACTAATGCTTTAGATCTTCTTGGAAAGGAATATTCAAATGAGGACAAGATTCGAAAAATTCTTAGAACTCTTCCCAAGAAATAGAGACCTAAAGTGACGGCTATTCAAGAAGCCAAGAATCTCAAGACACTAAGCATGGATGAACTATTGGGGTCTCTTAAAACCCATGAGAAAAAATTGGAAAGAGAATACGAGGTCGATGCAAAAGCAAAGAAAACTCTTGCTCTCAAAGCAAATCAACTAGAGGATGATGAGGAGTTGATGGTAGGAGATGAGGATATGGCTCTTCTTTCTATAAAATTCATAAAATTTCTAGCTAAGAAGAAGAAATTTCAAGGAAAAGGAAACAACTTTGATTCTTCATCAAGAAGGAACAATGATCGATCTATTCAACCAAGAGTTGAAAACAAATAAAAAAAGAAGTGTTTCCATTGCCATGAACCAGGGCATTTCAAAACAAATTGCCCGGTTAGAAGAAAGGAAAGAATAGATAAAAGAGACAAAGCCTTCAAACAAGTAAGACACGCCCTCAAAGGCACTTGGAGTGATTCCGAAGAAGGAGAGTCCGATGCCAACTCTAGCGATGAGAAAACGGCTAACCTTTGCCTTATAGCAAGAGACGATGAGGTATGCTCTACTTATGATTCATTTAGTGATGATAATGTCTCTATCAATAATGATGCACATGATGAGAATGGCTATGATGAATTATATGATATGTTTGAAGAATTGCATAGCAAGTTTAATAAATTGTCTAAAGAATATGCAAGCCTCAAAAAGGAAAATTTGATGGTTTCTAGCAAGTGTGAAAGTTTTGAGAAAGAAAACATATTTTTGAAAAATGAAATCAAAACTTTAAAGAAAGGAAAGGAGAAAGAAACTCCAAACACACTTGTAATAGAAAATATCAAATTGAAAGATCAAGTGGATGATTTAACTAATTGTCTAGCCAAGTTCACCAAAGGAAAGGATAACTTGGATAAACTATTAGGAATGCAAATGTGTGTATTCGACAAAGCCGGTTTGGGCTATAACCAAAAAGATTACAATTTTTTTTTTTAAAACATACACACCTCATGACCCCACTCATATTTGCTCATATTGTTGTAGAAATACTCATTACGTGGATCATTGTTACTATAAGAATGAAAATTTTTCTAAGAGAAAGCTTGCTTGGGTTCCAAAATGAACCATTATGTTTGCTAACCCAAAGGGACCCAATACATTTTGGGTACCAAAGGAGAAGTTACATAAGGTTATGGTGTAGGTGTGCTTGAAAGCCAAAGGTAGCAAAACTAAGTGGTTCTTGGATAGTGGTTGTTCAAAGCACATGACGGGAGACAAGAACAATTTCTTAAGTCTTATTCCCAAGCAAGGAGGGAATGTGACTTTTGGGGACAACGCCAAGGGTAAAATCATCGGTATAGGTAAGGTTGGTAAGCATTCTACTTGTATTGACAATGTTCTATTAGTTAATGGTTTAAAGCATAATTTACTTAGCATTAGTCAACTATGTGATAAAGGTTATGAAGTGATTTTTAAATCCGATCGTTGCATTGTTAAGAATGTTAGTGATGATTCAATTTTACTTATTGCATATAGAACTAACAATGTGTATACTCTTGAACTTGATGATTTATCACAACAAGATGTTAAATGTTTATCCGCTATTAATGATATATCTTGGTTATGGAATAGAAGATTAGGACATGCTAATATGGATTTAATTCATAAATTGTCTAAGAAAGAGCTAGTTAAAGGATTGCCTAAGACCAAATTTGTTAAAGATAAAATTTATGATGCATGTCAACTTGGTAAACAACATAAATCTTCATTTAAATCTAAGAAGGACATTACTACAACTAGACCTCTTGATATGTTGCATCTTGATTTATTTGGTCCTAATTTGGTTGCTAGTTTGGGTGGTAAATTATATACTTTTGTTATTGTTGACGATTTTACTAGACTCACTTGGGTGTTCTTTCTCGCCCACAAAAATGAAACTCCACATGTCTTTGCAAAATTTTGTAGAAAAGTTCAAAATGAAAAAAGTGTTTCTATTATACATGTTAGAAGTGATAGAGGTAGAGAATTTGATAATATTGATATTGAGAATTTTTGTGATGAGCATGGTATTAATCATAACTTTTCGGCACCTAAAACTCCTCAACAAAATGGTGTAGTTGAAAGAAAAAATAGATCTCTTCAAGAGATGTCTAGAACCATGTTACATGAACATTCTTTACCGAAATATTTTTGGGCGAAAGCCGTTAACACCGCATGCTATGTGATTAATCGCACTATCCTTCGTAAAAAGTTAGATAAGACGCCCTATGAATTATGGAATGACAAGAAACCAAATATTGCATATTTTAAAGTTTTTTGTTACAAATGTTTTATTTGAATGATCGTGAACACTTGGAAAAATTTGATGCTAAATCCGATGAAGGAATTTTTCTTGGGTATGCCACTAATAGTAAAGCATATAGAGTTTATAACAAGAAAAGTTTAGTAGTACAAGAATCTATGCATGTTGTATTTGATGAGACAAATCCTTTCTCATCCATAGTACGTTCCGATGACGATGTTAAAATTATTCAAAAGGTTTCGGATATTCAAATTTATGATACATCTAAGGAAGAAACTTCGAGTGCTCAAGCTCCTCCTAAGGAGTTAGAAAATACAACTGAGCAAAACTCGAATGATTTGCCTATGAGTTGAAAATTTGTGTCCAACCACCCTATTGATCAAATTCTTGGAGATCCATCTAGTAAGGTTATAACTAGATCATCCTTAAGAAATGAATGCAATAATGTGGCATTTGTTTCTCAATATGAGCCTAAAAACATAAATGAAGCCGAACAAGATGAATCTTAGATGATGGCTATGCAAGAAGAGCTCAATCAATTTGAGAGAAATAAAGTGTGGACACTTGTTCCCAAACCAAATGATCATACTATTATAGGCACTAAATGGCTATTTCGGAATAAAAATGATGAAAGTGGTGTAATCGTTAGAAATAAAGCTAGGCTTGTTGCCCAAGGATACAATCAAGAGGAGGGCATTGATTATAAAGAAACATATGCACCCATTGCACGTTTAGAAGCTATTCACATGCTACTTGCTTACTCTTGTTTTAAAAATTTCAAACTATATCAAATGGATGTAAAAAGTGCTTTCTTGAATGGTTTTATTGAAGAGGAAGTTTATGTGAAATAACCTTCCGGCTTTGAAAATCATGTTTATCCGGATTATGTATTTAAATTATCTAAAGCTTTGTATGGTTTAAAACAAGCACCTAGAGCATGATATGATAGATTAAGTTCATTTTTTATTAACAATGGGTTTGTTAGGTAAAATTGATACTACCTTATTTATCAAAAATCATAACAATGACATGCTACTTGTACAAATCTATGTTGATGATATTATATTTGGTTCTACTAACGACAATCTTTGCAAATAATTTTCTACTTGTATGCAAAAAGAATTTGAAATAAGCATGATGGGAGAGATGAATTATTTTCTCGGATTGCAAGTGAAGCAATGCAAAGATGGGATCTTTGTCAATCAAGAGAAATATGTGAAGGAACTCTTAAAGAAGTTCGACATGGAAGGCACTAAATCAATGAGTACGCCTATGAGTTCAACATTGAAACTTGACAAAGACGAAAGTGGTAAAAGTGTTGACATAAAGAAGTATCGAGGTATGATCGGTAGCTTACTTTATTTGACAGCTTCTAGGCCGGACATTATGTTTAGTGTTTGTCTATGCGCACGATTTCAAGCGAATCCAAAAGAATCCCACTTACACGCCGTAAAACGTATATTCCATTATCTTTCTGGCACTAGTTCTTCGGATTTGTGGTATCCAAGAGAGAACACATTTGACCTAATAAGTTATTCCGATGCGAATTTTGCCGGTTGGAAAATCGATAGGAAAAGCACTAGTGGCACTTGTCATTTCCTAGGACACGCACTAATATCTTGGTCACGCAAGAAACAAAATTTGGTGGCCCTTTCAACGGCCGAAGTCGAATATGTGGCGGCCGGAAGTTGTTGTGCACAAAATTTGTACATTAAACAACAACTAGAGGACTTTGGAATTAGTCTTAGCCACATTCCCATAAAATGTGACAACACAAGTGCCATAAGTTTGACCAAGACCCCATACAACATTCACGTACTAAGCACATTGAGATAAGATATCATTTTATTCGTGATCATGTGCAAAAAGGTGATGTTGATATTGAATTCGTTGGCACCGAATCGCAATTTGCGGATATATTCACTAAACTGCTTTCTGAAAATCGTTTTTGTACTATTCGACGTGAACTCGGTATGACTAGAGCTTGTGATATCTAGTTTATTCATAAAAGTTCATAAAAGGGATTGATAATGCTTAATTTTGAGCATACATTATTTAATTATGCTTAATTTTCTTTTATTTTTATTTTATATAAAATTTGCTTGCATTAATGTACACATTATTATGAGTATTAACAAGTATTTTTGCAGCTTTAGATTGATAATTACTGTTTCCCTCCTTTTTTATGAAGAAAAAGGGGGAGAAGTATGTGTGTTATGTGTGTGTGTCATGAGTGATAATGGTACACACTCGTTTATTGTGTGTTATGTGTGTGTGTCATGAGTAATAATGGTACACACTCGTTTATTTTATTATGCTATGCTTGATCAAGAACTACTAGTTTTTCTATTTGTTTAAGTACTTTTCGAACTTATGCTTTCGGTTAAATTATTTGAACTTATCTTATCTATGCAAGTATTTTTCATTTTAATAATTGCTTGTATATTTTTATCTATGCACCTATTTAGGGGGAGCATATTATTCATATACTTAAAATTATTATCTTTTTATAAACACACATTAACTCTATTGTTATAATAAAAAAGGGGGAGATTGTTGACCTTAAAGTCAATTAATCTTATTTTGATAATTACAATAAGTTAATAAAGTGTTATTTAACTTGGTTGTTCCAATGATGATAGCCATTTTAACCGATATATCTTCCGACCAAGTGTAACTTAAAATCGAAGCAATCAAAATCTCACACAAGCTTTACAAACGCATCTACTCACAAGAAATGAACTCAAGTGATATACATGTGCTATACAAAGCCAAGAAAAGATCTAGATCATTAAGCAAGTGAAGATATGCACAAGAATGATCTCCACATGTTCTACAAGTTATCAAAACCAAGAAAGGATCAAGAACATCAAACAAGTAAAGATACGCACAAGAAAATCAAGCATCACGAAGACTCGAATTATTATTAAATGGAGTGAGTGCTTAGATTTTATGTAAAGATACTTTATTGATCAAATACCTATAGCTCAAACATATTCTTGCATCTTTTAAAGATTGGTTCAAACTAGCTTGAAATTGAATTTATTTGAAAAACATCATTTTACAAAAATCGAGTTTCAAAATAAATTCATATTAATTTTAAATGATCATATTTTAAGCAATAATAAAAATAGGTATCTTAGAAACATATCTTTGAGGTTCAAAAATCATTAGAATTTTAATTGGAACTAAATTGTTAAATTGCAAAAAATATTATTTTTTTACATTTAAAATTCGCTCAATTTTTGCCCAGTTTTGATCTAACGGTAAGATGGAGGCCTTTCCGAACTCCGATCATTTTGAAATTTTTACAGTAGTTAGATAACATCTCCTGAAAATTTTGACTAAAATTTGAGCATGATCCAACGGTCAAATTGGGAGAAATTAACAAAACAAATTTGAATTTTTTGTCAAAACTAGTTGTTGGAAAATTTGAAAATGTATACCTTGGAGCCAAAACCTCTTTTAATCATCCCCAACGGCTATATGGTTTTGTAAGCTATAAATATGAGGTCCTAGACATGTTTTAACACACCTTGAATCATTCTAATACTCTATTATTCATATATTCAAATATACAAAGATTTAAGAACACATTTTGTTCAATCTTTCATTTTTGAGCTATATACTTTGATCAATTTTGATATCTCTTAGTGTGAGCTTCATTTGTATTTTTTCATATACAAGAGAGATATTGTACATTGGTGTTTGTCACCAAAACTCATTTTGAATCATAATTGTGAGAGGTGTATCTCATAGATTAGCAAGAGGAATTTCTTGTGAGAGTATTGAGGATGTTTCAATACTTGTAAGAGTGTGTGAGAAGAATACACTTGTAGAGGTTTGATCTTCACCCGAAGGAGATTGGTTATAGTGAAAATTCTCGGAGAACTAATCGAGCGCGGAGTAGGGGAACAAGCCGAACCGTGTGGACAAAAAATCTTCAACTTCGATCGGTTCAATCTTTCTATCTTTTCCTCTATTATATTGTGCTATTTATTCATTGTGTTTGGAATTAACTTTGTTCTTGATTGCTTGATAAATATAGACAACAAATATTTTTAAATCATTTTTAAAAATCCGATTAAGTTTTAAAAACCTTATTCACCCCCCTCTAGGGTATTTTTCGACCTACAAATTATATGAAAATATTAGTGCTCTCGGAAGAAAATAAAATAAAGAATGAATGAATGAAGAAGCGAAGTCGGATTCATGCCATATGGCACGGTACGACGAAAAAAATATTAATGCTGTCCATGGCTCCACAAGTCTTCTGCATGTCTCTTCCAAAGTATTTAGTGATGTACATAGTGGGCACTGTCGGGAGCCTATCAGAAAAGTTGTGCGATAGGTTGCGTTTGCCTCGCTTACTACGGTATTATTCACCCTCTTCTCTCTCTAGTACAACTAATTTCCAAGATCTCGTTCCGAAGACCTCCCTCTCTCGTGGTTACGCTGATTCGGGAGGTCGATCTGAGTCGTCCTAACTCGCTTAAGCTACTTGTGGCCATGGTTAGCCATGCCATTAGGATGCTGAGGCAGTAGGAGCGAACCATTTTGGTTGGTTCGTTCGTGATATTAAGGTTGGCCCCAATATTCTTCTTCCCTCCTTTGTTTAGGCCTACATGTCATCAATAGTGGGCTTCTGACCTGTCATGATCATATCGATGATTACGGTCAGGGGTGGAGCCACATTTGGATTAGTGGGGCTTCAAGCCCCCACTTGAATTCGGGGAAAAAAATATATATGCGTGTATGTACATATGTTCGGTGTTTAAAAGTGTTAAACGTGTATTATAAATAATATTTAGTATGGGTAAATTGGTTGAATAATCGCATATTAATACTTTGTAATAAGTCGGTCAAAGGTGGCATTTAATAAAAAAAATTAAAAATAGAAAAAATTGTTTATTTAATTCTAAAAATTATATTTTTTTTAATATAACACATATGAAAACTGATTTTTTTTTAGTATGACACTTTTGCCCATATTACTTTTTAAAGTTCCATGAATAAATATAATATATGTGTGTATATGCGTCTATGTGTGTATGTAGATGCGTTAATGTGTGTGTATATATGTCTCTGCGTGTGTATGTATGTTAATGCGGGGCTGTGTGCATGTGAGAGAGATATCACCTAAAGAGACGAGCAGAAGAGAGAGAGACTGCTATGTAATTTTGTTAAAAGAAAGACGGTTAAATGGACATTTTACACTCTTTAAAATTAAATTTCAGATTTAAGTGGCAAACTTATCGATTAAAATTTTGAATGAAAATTTTATATTTTAAGTGATAAAAATTAAGTGGCCACTTAATTTTTTGGGTTACCAAACAATTATTTAAACCATTCAAATCTAAAAATTTTAAATTTTCAAATTTAAGTGGCATTTTTAAGTGTCAAATGAACGGCCCTAAGGTTTGAAACTTCCGGTTCTTAATTCTTTTTTTTACCTTTTATGTCTCTATTTCTAATGCCATGTATTCCTTTTTTTTTTCCTTTAAAAATCTAATGCTGGAATCATCCAAAATTTATTATAAATATACATAATATTAACCTTGGAATATTAAAAAATAGGGCTTAATTATATGAAAAGGTTTTCTACAAAAGAATTAGGAAATAATATTTTTTTTAAATCAAGAGCCTATATTTGACCAAATTCCGAAAGGATTGTAAAGTTAACTTTGTAGTTAATTTTTAAATTATATTTTTTTATAAAATCATGCAAAATCAAGTTTGCACTACATTTTTTTTAGCATATGATTATAAATAAGTATTTAATTGATAGTGCTTTAGAATAATTTTAACAAATTACATTCAAAACCATTTATTAATAAAATGCACATAATAATTTTGTTGGAGTTATGCAAAATTAAGTTTGTACACTTTATTTTCTAAAATATTACTATGTATTTGTATTTATTTAACGTTATTTTAAAGTTTTATGAATGAAATATAAGAATATACTTTTAAATAGTATAAGCATATCATGCAAAACAAATTTGCACTGCATTTGTTTGATTGCAAAGTTAAGTTTGCAGAAAACACAATTTTGTGCAAAGTTAAGTTTGCATTTGGTCAAATACATTATTTTAAAATACAATTGATAAACAAGTCCGTATCTAAGAATGACAATAATATTTAGGCCCTTATTTCTAAAAAGATTATTCATTCGTTTATTTGCAAAAACAATTATCATGCAACCCTTTTTATCCTATTTCCGGGATTAACCCCTGCAATTGCACTTTCTAAATTTTAGTATCAAATTTGTCCCTTGATTTATCACTAAATTCACTGAACCTGCCCACGGGTCGGGTCATATTAATGCAGTATATGAATTGGGCTTTAATTTTTTGGGCCGGGCCGAAGGCCATTGGCTGTGTAATACATCCGGGTCAATATATTTAGGATGCATCTATTTTTTTTATTTTTTTTAATTGCCGAGTGTAAAATGTTAAATTCAAATTTAAAAAAATATTTTTAATTATAAATGAAGTTTTGAATTTTAAGTTTTTAGATAAAACATTGGTTTAAATTCAGTATTAAGCATTCAACGGGATTAATGTCTTTTAATGCTAAATGCTCAATCACTAAAAAAAATAGCTATTAATCTCTTAATGATTTAAAAAACAAAAATTATATTGCATATTTGAATACTTAAAACTCTCTCATTAAACATTCAGAGGTAAAAACAAACATCCTCTTAATCTCACCTCTTAATGTTAAAAGATTAATAAAAAGTCAATGTAAGTACCATGTTAAATGCTTAATTTTTGTGAAATTTTATTGCAATGGTGCCCATATTAATTCTTTTTACTCACTGGCTATTGCTATTAATAATAAAGATATATATATATATATATATATATATATATATATATTAATAATAAAGATAAACAAACACATTTTTGGAAGTTTTGTTCAGCAATAGAGTTCAACATTGATTCTTGAGTAACAATTAACAATGGATTAAAAAAAAAGAGAAGAAAAGGAACCTTACTTAGATAGTTTTTATTTTAATTATTTATTTATCAAAAAAGAAGGTCCAAGTTTATTCTTTTTTTACAATAACATAGAAACTCACCAATTCCCGTAAGACTCAAACCCGGAATGTTTTGAACCTAAGAGTGCGACTTTACCGTCTAGACTAGCTCACTTGCTCAAGTCATTTTAAATGATGTGTCATGGCTAAATTGATAGTTGAATGGAACCGACAAGTATATTGACTCCTGTGTCAACGAACGAATTGAAAATTTATCAATAATTCAGTTGGTTTATGTTTCCAACTGGTGTTGAGATTTACTTAAAAATAAACATGTGATGAACTGATGGTTCTATTTATCTGTCACAACTTGTTTTATTTATTTGTTGGTTGAGATTGCCTAAGATTTAAAATTTGAATCACCCCGATTATAACTTTTATGTAAATGACTAAGAGCATTTCTAGCTGTAACGTAAAATCATGTATTGTGTAAAATTTACGAATTGTGTACAAAAGAAGTGCTCTAGTCCCGTGTTAAAATGAGTTTTATTAAAAATAAATGTCTAAAATGCGCATCCATTTTACACTGCCACATCACCTTTATTTTATAAATTGCTAAAATATTATAAAAAAAATATGAATTTTAATAAAATTTATATATCTGAAATCTACTCATTAAAACCTATGAAACAAGATCTATTAAAATTATGTATTAAAAAAGTAATATAAAATGACAAGTTAACATATTAGTTCTTTCAAATTTTATACAAAAATTTGGAAAAGTATTATTGTAATATATATATATATTTTTTTTTTTGAATTTCAAATTTTATATAAAAATAAACTGACACGTAAAATTTACACATTAAGGCTATGTTCGAAGTAACTTCCATCTAAAAAAGTCAATCTCTACACAGACTTCTTAGAACGGGATTTATAAAACGGGCTTCTAATAACGATTAAAGTGTTTGGGAGTTAAATTAATAACGTACTTTATCTTATGCATATTTGGTTGCAGAAGTCCTAAAATATAAATTATTTTGTATTTGACAAATTGACGAGGACTATATAGGAAAAACATATTTGGCACTTAAGTTTTAGGGTGATTATATTTCTACTTCTAATAATTTTAGGTTATATTCTTACTTTTTTTTCGATTCTTGAATATTGAGTAAGGATTTATTATTCGATTTTTGAGAGTTAAGTATAAATCTAATAATGCCTTACTCGGCTCTTAAGTAACAAGTAATATACTTATACATGGTCTTCAAAGACTGAATAATATACCATTACTTGATACTAAATGACTAAATAAAAAATAAAAATAAAATCAAGTATTATTGGAGGTAAAAATAGAATCACCCTTCTTTTAACTAAAAACATCTCTACGGGTGCATTTGATTGCAAGTATGGAATTTGCACGGAAAGAAAATAAGTTCTAGGCAATTCAATTGCCTAAAATTGAGTTGCATGAAAAATGTCAATTAATTGTGTTTGATTGCCTTAATTTTTTATTTAGAAAATATTATACTTTTCATTATTGGTCTTATTTTTTAATGTAGCAAAAATATTTGGTTTTATTTTTTTTACATAATTCTATAGTCAAGATAAATCTTATTTAATTAATCTTGATTAGTAGATTTTAAATATTAAATTTTGAATATTTTATATTTTTAATATAAAAAATGGGTAAAACTTTGTTTTGAAATTTGTGCGCAATTGCCTAGAATTGATGAAAAGATGGAATTTGTGCACAATTTTCAAGGCTTTGGTGAAAAATGAGGTAATGATTGACAAAAGATGGAATTTAACCAATAGAAAATTAGTGTATAGTCCCATAGTTTCAATGGCAATTGACTGCAGGACTCATAATTACGAGCTGTTGTGTAAGATCCATTCTTTTTGATGAAGGACATTCTTATGTTTAAAGTCCATTTCGTTATTTTATAATTTTAGATATTTTAATTTTATTTTTTGGTGGCATGTTCACTATTTTACCCTTTATATAATTGACTTTGTTTTTTCCTGCATTTTAGATTATTTTATTTATCTTATCAGTAATGTAACAGTAGCTGGTTTCAAATCCCTTTTTTGTAGTTATTATTAGATTGATAGTTGTAGAGTTTTTCCCGAGTTTCAGGCGTATTGTTATGCCCATTATCATATCATTTTTTGAATTTATTAGACTTTGTATCTGACAAGTTTATTGTTTGAGGGATTGTTGCTCTATATTTAAATATATGTTTATCTTTTAGGGTTTTTCACTAAATGGTAGTTATTGCCTAGTTGGCCATAGCTGTTCCAAATAGTTAGTCGGTAAACTTGACCGGTCGTATCATATTTCATTCAGCAATTCTCATCTTAGTTTAAAGGGTATGTTATCCACCTTCTTATCTTTTTCAGTAATGGGGTTCATTTTTTGTGTCATTATACACTAATTTTCTATTAAAATTAAATATAGTATATGAGTAAATTAGATTATGCAATTCTAATATGGTTTGCTGTATATATTATGGGTTTATGTCATTATGGGTATATTGCAAAAAAGCTTCTTAACATTTCCATGTGTCGTTATAATATGAATCATTTTATGTGTGAACTTTAATGATTATTTATGTACTCTTTTTTTTTGTAATTTTTATTTCACTACGTACTCAGTTTTCAGAAAATCTATTTACACAGAATTAAATTTGTATTGTACAGACATTTTAACAATTATATAATTCTACCTGTTGTATAATTTTTTCGCATATATCAAAGGCATTGTAATGGGTTACATTTTTTTTGTGGACTTCCGTGTTTATTTGTTACCTTTTTTTTACACATTTTAATTTAGACTAACATTTGGTAGACATTACTCTCTTTTTTTTGTAATTTTTATTTCACTACTTACTCAAATTTTAGAAAATCTATTTACACATAGTTGAATTTGTATTGTACAGACATTTTAACAATTATAGAATTCTACCTGTTGTATAAATTTTTCGCATATATCAAAGGCATTGTAATGGGATACATTTTTTTTGTGGACTGCCGTGTTTATTTGTTACCTTTTTTTTACACATTTTAGACTAACATTCGGTAGACATTCTAGTCATGTGGTTGGAGGCATTTACATTTCCGCATGGGAAATGAGTCCTAAAATCCTGCGCAAGAGATCTCTTATACAAAAACCATCAATATTCCATAGGCATTTTAAACTAATAATAATCAGTAGACATTTTAGTGGAAATATTGAGTCATAAAATCTGCGCAATACATTTTTTAAACGAAAACCATATTTATTACATAGACATTTTATAGTAATTAATAATCAGTAGACATTTTGGCCATGTGGTCAAAGACATTTGCAAATTATCGTGTCACTTCACTTTAAGTTCTTTTTTCAAGAGTCTAACTACTTTTACTTCTTGTTTAGCTATTTCAGATGGATGATAATGTGGTATCCCATTGTTCATTTTTCAGTAAACATTTTGGCCATGTGGTTGAAGACATTTGCAAAATATCATGTCACTTTACTTTATGTTCTTCTTTTAAGAGTCTAACTACTTTTACTTCTTGTTTAGCTATTTCAGATGGATGATAACGTGGTATTCCATTGTTCATTTGGCAGTGTGTCCTGTGTGTTTTCAATCTCAGTTGGGTCATCTTACGAAGTACTATGCGGTGTTATCCGTTCAAAGTTCCCTGAGTTGAATTCTAATTCGTTTAACACCAAGTATATATTACCTGGTGCGGACCCCTGTGTTCTGTGCAATGATGATGATATACAATTTATGTTTGCATTCATTCCGATTGCAGGCGCTAGATATGTTGACCTAGTAATAACTTCGAATAGTGTCATCCAACATGAGCCCGACTTTGAGATTCCTGAAGTTGAGCCACATGTTGATCCATTGCTTGATTATGATGCCGATGAAGTGCCTGGTCATAAGGTTTTATTGTCTGATGCTTGGAGGCATTGTATAAGCCACGTGGGTCAACGTTTCCCTGGAGGTGTCAAGGACTTCCGCTTACAACTCGGTAGGTATGCTATTGCCATTGGGTTTGATGTTCAGTTCCGCAAGAATGATCTTCGGCAAGTTACATCATTTTGTTCTAAGAAGGATAGTGAAGGGTGTGAGTGGTTTGTTCATGCCCTATTGCGTCGCACAAATGGAAGTTTTTATATCAAGAAGCAGATCAATGAACATACTTGCATAGGCAGAATGATGTGTAAGCGTTCCAGAATGCTTACATCAAAGGTTGTGGCTTCTGTTATTGAGGATAAGGTTCGGGCAGAACCATGGATAAGTCCTAAGGAGGTAATGAAGAGCATGAAAATTGATTACGGGTTATCTGTCCCGTACTGGAATGCATGGTATGGGAAGGAGATGGTCCGGCATGATGTACTTGGAGACGATGAGAAGTCTTACAAAGTTCTCACACGCTATGTTGAGTTGTTGCATGATACTAATCCCAGTTCTAAATGTTCTTTGGAAGTTTAGTCGGATACATTTAAGTTCTCTAGATTGTTTATTGCGATTGGCGGTTGCATTAACGGTTTTTTAAGGTGTAGACCAATGTTGTGTTTGGATGCAACCTTTTTGAAAAATAAGTTCAAGGGCACACTTATGGTTGCCACGGCTAAAGATGGAGATCAAGGTATATTTTTTTTAATGATATAATTTTTTCATATTTGGTACGACTTTCTATTTTCATTCACTCCTTATTTTGTCTTATTACCGTGCATTTATTTTGGATGTAAGTTTATTATTCATTAGTGATTCAAGTACATTTTTTGAATACATGTGTTTGCCCCATATAGGTATGTACCCATTGTGCTTCGCCATTGTCGACTATGAGAATTCTGAGAATTGGTCATGGTTTATGGGTAAGCTTGCAGAGATTCTGAGACCGCAATCCAGGGTCGTCACCATAATTTCGGATCGACATAAAGGGTTGATAGATGCTGTACGAAGGACATTTCCCATGTGGCCGCATGCATTTTGTTTGTTCCATCTGAAGAATAATATTATATCACTATATCCAGGTGTTAAGAATCATGAAACCAAAGAGAAAGTTTTGGATAGTTTTACCAAATTTGCCTACACGTGCAAGGTGTCTTCATTCAATAGATATATTACTGAAATGAAGGCGGAAGGAGGTACTGAGATAGAAGAGTTTTTGCGCTCTTTACCGCCAAAGAATTACTCAAATGCTTATTTTTCTGGACAACGTTATGGGGAGTTATGTTCCAATGTTGCCGAATCATTTAATTCTTGGATTATTCATCAAAGGACATTGCCTATCACGCAGCTTGTTGATGGAATTAGAACAAAAATAATGAGTCTTATTGGTGAAAGACGGGCGAAATCATATAGATGGTCATGTGTTGTGCCCAAAGCTTGAGAAGATATTGAAGGAGTATGATAAAACTACTTTAGCATGGTTTGTGAGACAAGCTAATGCCATGCTTTTCGAGGTAGAAGAAAAGAGGAGGTTTTCAGTTGACTTGGCAGGTTGTACTTGTTCGTGTGAGAAGTGGCGAGTGAACGGTTTCCTATGTGCTCATGCCTATATAGCTATAAAGCAAATGGGATGGAATGTGCACGACTTTGTTGATCCGTACTTTAGATCTGACGTTTTTCGTGAATGCTATTCATTTCCAATCTACCCAGTACCATCTATTGATGATGATGATTTCGAGGAAGGCGACAATGCCTATGCTAGACCACCTACTACTAAGAAGCAGCAGGGAAGGCCTCGTAAATCACGTTTCAAGTCTAGGGGTGAGAATGCACATGCCACAATGGTTTGCGGTAGGTGCGAAAAAATGGGAAGACACAATCGAAGGACATGCGCAGTCCCTATTTAGTTATGTTCCTAAACATTCATTTGGAATTATTTTTTTCTTTTTCGCTATTCAAGGTTTTCGGTTAAGTGTCTTATATGTTGATTCCATGTTTATTTTTTTCGCAAAGTACTCTTTTTTCTGTCTAGGTTCTTGGGTCAACATGTCGTTGCCTGTTTTATTTTGCCTATGTCAAATAATGTAGGCAGTGGTTTTATCTCCATACCACATGCTTAATATGAAAAATAAATTCATTTCATTTTAAATTCTTTGTGATATTGGCATATTTAAATATTTTCATTATGTGTATATGAATTCTGATTTCAAATAGTTGCATACTTAGTTGGTCTAGTTGCTTAAGTATCATGGGATTTCATGATACTTAAGCAACTATTATACCCATATATCTTATAACTTTATATAATGTTTGAATAAAAAAATAGAAATAAAACTAAAGCTTGTGTTTCCTGAGAGATTTCCCACTTGGTCCACCTTATATATGTATTATGCTCGAAAACTACACAGTTTAGTTATTATGCTCAAAAAAACAATTGGGTGTACTTGTATATATTTTTTTAATACTTGTTAAAAATTCTACATGTGTTCAAATGATTTACCCATAATACATGCATCAGGATCACAAGATAACATTCTTATTAATCGTATTGTGTGATGTGTTTGGGGAGAATCAAGTTATATTCTTATACTTTTTAACATCATCTATTGTGAAAAATGCCGCCCCAACATATGTACTTATATATGCAATCCACTTCACATTATTTTGGTTGGTATATATAAATATTGATGTATGTGCCTTAAGTAGTATCCATACCATTATTCAATATACATAGCTTAAAGGTTCTTCCTGGTCTATATATGTGTAATGATATTATAATAAATATGCTGTTGTCATGAATCCTAATGAATTCTATTGTTTCTGGCAATTTGCCTTCTCGTGTTTTACACCTTTTTATTGTTAATGTCTCATTGCGATGCATCACGCAAGGTCAAATTAAGTGTCAAACATGTACGCATTATCCATCTATTTAGAATAGACATAAATCGCAAGTAAATCACACCAAATAATCAAGTAAATTATAAAAAAAATAAAAATTAACTAACATTAAGCATTTCCATAGATAGTAAAAAGTCTGATATTTAATGTCAGCAAATATCCATACGACATTGCTTCCAAAAATTATTTAACATCCTAAAAAAAACAATAATTATGCTTCATACCACCACTATGTGGATGGATGGGAATGAACATTTAAGATGTACTCCCATGCTCTTATTTAAATAGTTTCCACATATCTTAATAAGCTAAAACACCCATTTAGAAGGTCAACATCTTTAAACTGGATCTGGTAGTGTGTTCGGGTTCATGCTATTCTTCCCCAAAACAAATTCCTCAATGATGTGCGCCCTCATCTCCAGCGTTGTCCATGGTTTAAAGTGTTTTTTTAGTGGTTGTCCCATTGACAGCTGCTTCATGAAGTACATCACTGCCACTCTGCAATCCACGCTGCATGCAAGAAATAGACACTTATTGTTGTTAACATATTATAGAAATGTGTGTTTATCGTATATTTAATTTAGACACACCTGCCAGGTGACTGCTGTGGGCAGTTAGGGAATGGTTCAATAGGGAATGTCGCGTTGCTATCCACAATCCACCCAATTGTTACCTTCTCCGCATCTGTCAAGTCACGCTCCACAACCACTTCACCCCCATTTTGAATACGGATGTTCTTGATTTTCCCTTTCTTTAGCATTTCTGGGCCATTATCCTTCATATCTTTAAAAAAGTCCTCTAGTGCATCATGCTGTGGACAATTCAATTTGCATCATGGTTATTATTTTTTATTTTTTTTTAATATTTGGCGATATAATTGTTTGTTACTTAGGTTTACCATCTTCTTTGCATTACTGTAGTAGAGATTTGGCCCTGGTCGTCTTGGGTTGTACGGATTTAGATGATACCACGTCCCTTCATTCATATCCATATACAAAAGTGTGAGATGGAACTTCTTGGCATGCGATATAGGTATGAATACCTTTTCGTAGACATTTAAGCTTCCTAACAATGCATTGTACACAAAAGAGTGTATCCCTGATTTCTTACCCATGCTTACATATGACTGCAGAAAATAAACATTTCAAGTTTTTTACAGTAATTGGCATTAAAAATTACGAGTCTTATAATTTACATGGTATTACTTCATTCTTATAAACTCATTAGTTGATGTATATGAAAATGTATATTTCCTTACCCATGCAAATGTTGATAACACAACTGATTTACAAAGTTGGTTCTCAAGCATTGTTGGTGACGATGTCAGAATCATTCCATAACAATCGATAATCTACATGAACACATGATTTTGATGTCATTTAACACACATAATGTTATATAGTTTTAAATATGATGTACTTACCTTTGTTGTCATTGTTCCCTTAGATAAAAGTGTATGTATGTCATTCCGTGTTATTGTTTCTGGCCCTCTATCCCAAACGGTTGCGCTGAGTTGATGAATAGTATAAGTTAGATAAATGGCATTTCATATAGCAACTGAAACATGTTATATAAGGAATAAATTTAAATTACATAATTTGTAATAAAAGTAAAGAAATTTCTTACTGCGGTGAGGTTTTGTCCCATAATGGTTCAATCCTCGCCTTCAGGTCTTCTGGTATGTACTTGCAGATTTTCAGTTTATGAAGAAGCAAATTGCTTATCGGGTTATCCCCATCCAGTGGAATGTCATCGTCTGTGCTGTCATCTCCTATGATTATCACATTTTTGACTTTCTTCTCCCCTTTTCCCTCTGCCTTAGATAAATCTTTCTTCATTCCGCTCATGTCCACTTTTACCTTCTTTAAACCGTTTTGTGGTTCATTTATTGTTAGTTTTTTTGTGGCATGTCGATGCCGAACAGTCTTTACAACTGAGATTGGGGATATAATCACGTCTTCCTTCATCAACCTTGGTTTAAGTTCCTCTAACCTCGCTTGCATGGTTCTATTTCTCAACACTAACTCATCATTCATAACTTCCAATTTTGCTATCTTCTCTTTGTTTTCTTTTTCTTTTTCTTTTAACTCGGCTAAGTCTGCGCTCAGTTCTTCTATGTTCAAACGAAGCAATGAATTCACGTCTTTCAAGCTGTCCTATGTTCTTTTTGCACCATTTACCTCGGTTAACAATGTGTGGCATTTTCCCTTAAGTTTCGCAATTGCATTTTGTTTTTCTTGATGCAATGCATCAAACTGTTGTTGGCATACTGCTAAAGCGCCTTGTGATTCGGCAAGTTGCATTTCCAATTGTGTAACTCTTCGTAAGCTAATTTCCTTTACCTTTCCTTTACTCTTGTTGTTTGGAGCTTGACTTTCTTTCCCTGCCTCATCCATTGTTCCTTGGGATAGGATGTTGAACGTTGGTATTTCCGGGGTTGGTGTACATGCCTCTGAAACAGCCTGCAGTGTTGTTTGTACTGCGAGTTGCGAGGCTACTAGACTTCTCTCATTTTCTGCAACATCTCGTTGGAGCCATCCTATCTTTCTTCTTAATTGTTGGTTTTCTGTGTGAAGATTCTTGCTCTTCTCCCTCTCTCGGTTTATTTCAAAAGTCATCCGATTGATCTTTAGTTCGCCTGCTTCCATCCTTCGCTGAACTTGTGTGAACCACATTCTGGTATGGTTCAATTCGAATTGCATATGTTGCACCAATGCATCGTGTCGCACATCTTTGCTACTCAAATCAGCACGGTCATATTCCAGTCGCCTTACATACGCTGCATCGAAGGTAGGCTTCCAAGTTATTTCGCGTATTATTGTTTTCTCGCCTAATTGCTCTGGCGATGTCAAACTTTCTTCAGACTCAGTACCCCTATCAGTTTCATTGACCGGGGTTACTTCACGAATGTAGCGCGATGATTCCTTCTCTTCCCCATTTTGCGTAACCGTTTTTTCCTCCATGACATTAGATTCTCTTTCTGGAGCCTAGGTGAATGCACTATTGTTGTCATGGAAAGGTTCAGTAAGCAATATTTCTGCCTTTGTGACTTCGTTATCCTTTTTATTCTCTGTGATAGTGTATGAACTTTTTTTGCCACTTAATGCATCATCCGATGGGTTTTCAAAGCTTTTCGCCGGGAATGTATACGGATTTGCATATCCTCCCAAGGCACCATCATTGCAATCTCTATTTAAATCTTCTTCAGCATGTTTAAATTCTTCAAGAATCGTGCCATATGTCTCTTTGCTTTTCATTTCTATGTCACTATCCTCAAGTTCACTATCAACCTCTTTCATAATGGGGCTTCTAGAGATTGATAGTTTACGCCTTGGTGGCTTCCTTGGAATCATTTTGACACGCCTCAGACGTTCTTCCTTTACCAGTGGATTTTGAACCTCCAATTCCACTCCATCAGAACTCATTGAAATATCTGCAATGATATCATCATGTTGGGACTTGTTTGTTGTCTCTGGCGACTGCTCAACATAACTTTTCTCATTAATTTATACTGCTTCATTACTTTCTCGTGACGTATTGGTTTCTTGATATGCCTCACCAGGAACAATTTCTGATGCGGCATTAGTTTCCTACATTCATACGCTTATTTCATAAGTTGAAAACATCTCATATTTTTTTATGTATTTCTAAAAATGATTAATATCATGCAACTTAAATGGTTATAGAATATAAATTATTGTACCTTCTCAGGTTCCTTTTTGTAAACTTTTGATTTAGCCCTGTTTGGGCTTCTACACTTCAAATGGCTGACCTTACTCAATTTCGAAGGAGTTTGCGTTTTTGGTGATGTTAGCCTAATTTTCTTTTTTGGTGTCACTCGACGCGGCGATACACCTTTAGCAACTCCTATTCCCTTCTGAAACTTTATACAGACCTCGGAACCATCATCCTTATCTGAATTCTCAATCGAATCCTCTGTACTTGGTTCTGGCGTATCTGCATTTTTAGGGGCATCCAATCTATCACCGTTTAACCGTGTATTATAAACATTTCCCATTATAATTAGTCACATTCACAATTTTTAGTCATATATGGATATTAAAGATTACCTAATGTGGCATCCTACTAATTGGTAAATTATAGTTACTAGGCACTTTATTTAATACCTCTAGCGTATCTAGGTCATAACTGGTTAGGATTTGTGTGATCTTTGAAAGATCCCAACGGAGGAAGCGTGGTTCCAAGAGGCGTCTGTCTTCAATTGGCTTCACTAATGCAGTCACCTCACACAACCAAAACTATAATTGTTGTTGTAATCATAAAATCAAAAATTAGTAATTGCCATAAATATATAACTAAAATTTAATCAGTCAAATTGGTAACTTATATAAATTCATAAATTATAATTAAATGAAATATACATACGAGTAGTATTATTGTGCAGCCGGTTACGGAAGAAGGTCATGACTTTTTTTTCCTGATTGCATCAATCAGCCATTCGTGTATTGCGTGAGCCCAATTGTACTCGCTCATGGTTGTTATATTGCCTACCCAGTTTGCTATGAAACATGCAATTGAATTTCCAGTGTTTGCAAATATCAAAGTAAGGCACATATGCACACAAACAAGTCTGACCGTGTCACGTATCTGCTCAGGAGAATCGCCTTTAATGGTTTCTAGAAGTACGGGCATTAAATGATATATATGTAATTGTTTAACACTAGGGAAATTCCGCCTCAAATACCTATGCCGCTTGCCACCTTTTGTGTGCAGTTTTAAAAACTTTCCTTCATTCGGGAATCCAAGAATATCTGCTACGTGTTGTGGGTTGAACTTTAAAAACCGCCTACCAATCTTAAAAGCATTATGCTCTATGTCAAAACACCTTATAAGTTTGAGAAGTGCTTTGTCTGATTTCTTGCACAACTCCTCAGAAACAAGCCCTTGGTTATAGGCATTGAACAGTGACCAAAATGGGGTAATACGAAGTAATCCCTCATGTTGTCGACCAAATCCCCTGCTCTTCAATGTTTGTAATAACTTGTCAAACGCGACCAATGACGACCTGTATTGGTCACTTTTTCCAATCGTAATTTCTTGATTATTATTCTGAAATGTAATACAACCCCCGACATAAGTTATATGTACTACTTGTCTTTTATGAAACTCAATTGAGGTAATATTTTAAGTGTTATATACAATACCTCTTCGTCTGACTCAAGCTCGGCATTTTTCCTTTTCTTAGTCATTTGTTCATTGGCCTGACTTGTTTCCTCAATGCCATGCTTTGTTGTTCGATTTGATTTATGTTTTTTCAGGTCCTCCTGGTTAGTCTATTTCAATTCAACCATGAAAAATAAATTACAAAATTATAATATTCGGAAACAATATGATCAGATAAGTATGCTTATTTGATACTCCTTCGAGTTATTATAATTTAGTGATGAGACGTACCTTGAATTGCAACATTCCCTTTGCATTCAGTTTTCTTGGGCTCGTACGCAGTGGTTGTGACGGCTTCACCATTTAGGTATTCAATAAGTTATATTTAGTTAAATTTTGTAGGATGATTGTTGAATGAAAGTATATATTTCATTTCTGCACCTCGTACCATTCGTTATGACATTTTATTAAATACTTGTCCATATATAGAAATACCAATTGATTTGTACATCAGATGTGCTATCACCAAGTGGCACAAAGTCTTGCTTTAGTGGTTTGTTAGTTATGTTATTCTTTATCATGTACTTAATGGTTTTAGAGACATATATGTCATATAACCAATCTAAGCACATTCCCAATATGTCTACTGGTTACCATACCTCGGAGAAAGCAAATAGGAGACCGTAAGTTGTGAGATTTTTGTTTCAATACAATTTATAGTGGATGAATCACATGTAAATTTGTTATAATTTATACATGTCTAATTGTAATATTTTCTTATATTGGCATTTCGAGATTCTTTTACAAATTTTAATAGTTAAAAAAAATGAAGAATCACTTATTTGGAGCAACTCTATTCAAATAATACTTCAAATTAAAGGAAATTGGTTTTTAATCTTCAGCCGGATCATCTAACCATTTTTACTTCAACATTGTCAGTATCCAATATATGCCATCTTAAGTATAATCCATGGTTATTTATATGATATCGAGCCCTTTGCACAATTATATAATGAACGAGGCATATCATCTATCAAGAAAAGAACTACTCTGTATATATATGTGTGGGTGTGTGTAACCATACCTTGACTGCAGAAGTAGGCTCTACAGCTTCGATGATTGATCGCTTATTTAGACAATGAATGTAGATGGGGTATGAATCACGATCGTCTGTTAGGTTGAATACTTGAATATGGTTATTTGCTTAAACTTAGAACATATTATGATGCTGTATACTAACAAATGCAGTGAGATTTCTCTATTTATAATTGCCATTCCCAAATCCACTTAACGTGCATCATGGTTTTTAGTTTGAAATTAGGGATTATAACAGAATATATATGGATAATGCATATATCAACTCATAATTTTGAATCTTTAAATTCTCATATCCTCACCTTATCAGAGTTGATACTGATGGGGTTTTGTAACTGAAAATGCCTGAGAAACCTTTTCAACGAAGAATTCGGAATGTATCTCTGACAGTTGGTGTCAGTTGATGGGATATATTTGTAAAAGAAATTGACAGATATACGACTGTGTTTTGATTTTAGTGTGATAAACTTTATAATTATTTGCTTATATTATTTATCCACCACATTACTTCTACGGACTTGGTTGGCGTTGTGTGTAATCTATGTGGGCTGATACATATTGAAATATTAACTTTATGAACATGGGCCTATCTTGCATATAGTCACTGCAGCTTATGTTTGAGCCCAATGACAGCATTTCACACAAAGCATTTACCAATAAATATTAATGTGACATTAATGTGCTTCCTATCCTTATTTTTAAACATGTTTAATTAGTATAGACGGACCTATTTAGGCATCATGTTTTATTATACCTCTTCTTCTTCTTCTTCTTCTTCTTCTTCTTCTTCTTCTTCTTTTTTCTTCCAGTTTTATTATTTTGAGTTATAATAGGAAACAATTATTAGGTTATTGTGTGCATTTTGAAAGTTTTCTTTCATAAAAAAAAAACCTACGATCAATCAATACATGGATTGATTCAATGCCTTATTTTCAATGACTTTTTTGGTCGAGTGAAGTCTTCGTTGAACCAAGCTCCTCTGTTCAGAATTGGATCTGCTCAATCAACTATGTGGATACCAATATCAAGTGATTATATTTGATTTATGGTAAACATGGTTTCATATTATATTATTGGTTATCCAGCTCCCTGGGAATGTCTTTCTAAGTTTTCATCCGGGACATTTTAGATTTTGGAGCATGTTAGATTGGTTGAATCTTAGGACACTCATCGAGTTATCTCCAAAGTGAAAGTAAGTATAATCTAAGCAATTTTATTTTTTCTTGGTACTTTTTTGTTACGAATCTTTCAATCACAATATTTTTTTTTTTTTATACTAAATCGTGACACATACACAACTCCAATATGTTTGTTGTATTATCCTTAGATTCTAGTATTTACTAAATATAATTTTGTTTGGGTTAAATAAACATTTATATACACAGCATGCTAACATATTTGTTTCTCAATCCCATAAATTTATGCATTTGTGTAATAAAAATTTATATACACAGCATGCAATATATGCATTTTCAGTCCCACAAATTTATGCCTATCATCATAATGTCTGCATGCCATCCGATTTGTTTTTAAAACAATACATCATCATTTATTTAGATATTTGTTGAAACACCAAGATTCTAGCTGAAGCTCATCCAATTCGGCGGATATCTAATATATTGTACTCCATATCTTTTTGAAATTTAAATGTATTTTATCCTGTTTGACTCTCTATTTTTTTTCTTTTATGAATTTTCGATAATTAAGGTATTTTATTTAATGACGCCTCAATTTTTGGTATGGGCATTTATGGAATTATGAGTTTTTTATTCTATTTTCTGTATTTAAAAATTGTTTTTTAATATATTGTCCTTTGTTCAAAATATAGTCCTTACATACAAAATTTAGACTTAAAACAATAGTGTTAAAACTTGTGTCCTTGAGTAGATAGAGAACACAACTTTTGTCCTTTAAACTAAAAGCCCCTTTAACCAATTAGAAAATTTTAACAATTAAACACTTCAAACGTGGCAACATACTTGGGTAAAAAAACCCCTATTATTTATGAAAAATTATGGTAATCAAATACACCTACAAATTTTATTTTATTTTTTCCACCAAAACTTAACGCATAGATGGGCTTTTTTATTTGAAAACTCTATCTAGGCACTTAAACACTACCTGATGCTAATCACTCACTTATAAATGATATTGCCTATTTTTAACACTTTCCATGCTTGTAATTGAGAATTATTGCACCTTCCATGTAAATGAAATCATTCACACAAATAAGATTTGTCTTCCTTCAGCGTTCTAGATGGTAACCCCACGTACGGAGGGCTACTAAAAAATGACAATGATTAGTACTTAGTAGCTGTGGGGTTTTATGCACAAGCAGATCTACGTGTATGAGAAGGGGGTTCATGGTCTCTCCCAAATTTTTAATTTTTTCAATATATATATATATATATATATATATATATATATATATAATATAATTAAGTGTATGAAATTTTTATTGTGGTCCCCCCAAATGAAAAAATAATAGAGAGAGAACATGCATTCTTGGCTATGAATATTGTTAAATACAAATTTTGAAGTAAAATAGAAGATGAATTTCTTATAAATTCTTTGACTATTTTCATTAAAAGAGAAATTGAAAGAAAGTTATGTATTTTTTAGTGTAACGTTATATTTTTTTTATTTTGTAATGCAATTTTATATTTTTTATATTAAATATGTTACGTTATTGAAAATCGTATTAACCCTCCAAAAAAAAATTTCTAGATCCGCCTCTGGTTTTATGGGAGCTTGCAGCGTCCCGGCGACACTTCTCTCTACACATAGCTCATGGCTATCAAGAAGGTTTTTTAAGAATTTCAACGACATAGATGTACGAGGGTGATAGTAGAATTGAATTCTTCAAATGCAGTGCGGTTGATTAATGGTTTTTCCGATGATAATCACCCTCATTTATAGTTCACGCTGGAATGCAAGGTTTACTTAGACGCATTTGGAACTTTTCGGTTACTTTTGTTCCCAAAAATTATAACTTTAGTACTAATTGTATTTATAAGTTAAAGCATTATGTTTGTAATAATGTAGATACTGCACCTGCTTTAATTTTGAAGGAGGTTCGGAAGGAGAATATAATGTAATTAGGGTATACCCGTGCCATCTAGCACAGTAAAATAATAGGATAAAAAAGAGTAACGTGCTCTAAATTTAAATAGACAAACATCAACCGAAATGTATGTTCAATTCATTAATCATATTTTCTCGATAATATAAATTTTTTATAAAATAAACTCAACGGAAAATGTAAAAATAATCCAACAATGTATGGATTCTTAATGTTACTCAATAATTTTTCTTGATTTTTTTTATATAATTTTAGAATCATGATTGATCTTGTTTAATTGATATTGATTAGTTGATTTTAAAAATTAAATTTTTATTAAATTTTGAATTTTTTATTTTAAGTTATAGCATTTTTAGTATATACAAAATTATTAGTTTGTGAGAGTTTATTGTGTGTATAATATTGGTGTGAGTATTTTAACTTTGATGTGACATCTTGATGTATGTATAAAACTCATATAATAGTATAGAACTAATGCACACCATAACATGTGTATTTTTAATCATTAGATTCTTATATTTTTTAGATAAAAATTTTGGTCAAACTTGATATTTTATGATATAGACTAGGGTATACCCGTGCAATCCGGCACGATAAAATAAAAAAAATATAATAATATGATAAAAAAAATTAACGTGTGACGAATTTAAATCGACAAAATGAAGTCTATTTTGAACACATTGTCTAGTCTAATCTAACGTTGTGAACAATTGAAACATAAGTTCAATATATTTTCATGTTAAAAAAAACTAAAAGTATACCGGATTGGACCGACTTGTTTTTAATTTTTTAAAAAGTCTTTTAATCATAATACAACCACGTAACGTACATCCTAAAAATGACAAATTGAGATGACCAATAATATATGAACACATAATGTATATCCTTAAATGTTACACATTTTTTCTTGATTTTTTTTTTATAATTATATAGTCATGATGGATTTTGTTTAATTGATATTGATTAGTATATTTTAAATATTATTTTTTTAAGTTATGACATTTTTAATTGTAGACAAGACTGCCTTCCCATTTACGTTTATCTCACTTTGAATTACCAATTCTATTATTTCGTACCATTCTCACAATTTTATTAGCAATGTCACTTTTTTTTTCCTGCCAAGTAATTTTGCTAGACATGATCTCTACAGGTTTGGTTAATCCTTTGCAAATATTTCGACTTAATTTTTTTAATTAAATTAAATATAATATTTTTTTGTTGGAGATATTGGCCCCTCGAATATTATTTGAAAACACTCCTACTTTTTATTCGGTGTTTCACAATCGACTAAGGTATATGTTACTCGGTTATAAATAACCGAGTATAAATTTGACAATACTTTACTCTGTTGTCAAAGACAAAGTATAATCTTATATTCGACTCTCAAGAATTGAGTAACAGATACCTTATTCGATTGCGAAAAACCGAATGAAAGTGAGAGTGTTAACAAGAATTTTTGGGTACTAATATCTTCACCCAACAGTTTTAGTTAAATTTGATAAGTTAAATATAATTTTTATTACCATGCACATTACATTATAAGGGTGATTCTCTTTCACCCCCTTAGTTTCACTCTCATACCTCATTAAATCTTTAAACATCCACTAACATCCACTAAGGTGCTTGTTATTTAGTTCATGAAAATCGAGTACATGTTTATTATTAGGTGATTAGGAGTCAACTAAAACATTGTCAGTAAACATTACTCCCTAATAACATCTTAAAAACTTATTAGTCAATCCTTAAAATTTGAATAACAATCACTTTATTCAGTTCCTAAGAACAAAATAGAAAATAAGAGTGAAATTGAACATTAACGGAAGTGGAAATACAACCACCTTACTATTATAATGTATGAGAAATGAAAAATAAAGAGTGAATGACCAATTTGCACATGAACTTTATATCCGGTTTCAAGTTGCCCCATTTGCACATGAACTTTATATCCGGTTTCAAGTTGCCCCCCAAACTTGAATTTGTTCCGCCTTATACTCCAAATTTCGAAAAGTGATTTTAAATACCTATTCCGTGAATATTCCGTCTATTTTATAACAGAAGAAGGGGCATAAGGGTAAATTTCCTCCTCCTCCTTCGAATCGTTTTTCTTCCTAAAATGTTGCTCCACCTTGTCGGACTCGTCGGAGATTGTATATGGTGAAATTCTAAACACTAGCACTACCTTTGGCTCTGAGGACCACGAATTCGTTATCAAGTTGAAGAGTCTCCAAGTTTTTGAGTAGGAACAAGGCGTGATTTCCTTGAGGAAGATCAGGCGGATGAACAATGATTCTAGAGCTTCGCTGTGCACGCATAATTGCTAACAGCCCTCCGGCCATTGTTGATCTCGAGGTACGCCGTAGTTGAAGAGGAATTGTGAGGAAGATAACAATTTAAGCCCAAACCCCCAATCCGAGAAAGACAAAATGCGTAGCGAATTCCTCTCTACCAATAACTCCACTACCGCGGAAATACTGAGCGCCGAAGAGCTCTTCTTTGAAGGGAAATTGCTTTCCTTCTTTCAAATACACCAATGCAAGAAACTCAACATCATTAATATCAAAGAAGAGCATGTTAAGGGCAACTCCGACTCGTTACACTATGTTTGTGTTAATTTAATACAAAAATAGTATAATTTTCACACTATAATTTTTTCAACTCAACCACAACACTAAATATAACACAAAAAAATATATTCTCTTCAAAAATAGAATATTTTCTTTATTATTTTATTAAATCATACAAATTATTTTATTGTACTAATTATTTTATTACAGATATTATTATTAATTAACTTATAATAATTTAAAAAATTAAAAACCACTAAATTAACATAACATATTTATTATGGAAATAAACATTACATTACTGGAAAAAAAAACATTACATTTAATTTTAAAATATTACACAAAATTAAAATTTGGAATTGATCGACACTAATTCTCCGAATTAGTATGTTCGTCCCACATAAATTTAATTAGAATAAATTAAATTTTTCAATAAACAAATTATTAATATTGCTAATTAAAAAAAATAAACTAAAAAAATTTAAATTAAAAGTATAAAAATGACCTAATTGATATCTAAAAGTAAATAACAATTAAGATAAAAATTGAAAAAAAATAAAAAAAGGGGAATGCCGTGCATCTAGAGTGTCACACCAAAAATGATGTGCCAATGTAGAAAACAACAAATTTGGTGCTAAATATAGTGCAAGGTTAGAGTAAAATGAGGGTGAATCCACGCTATATTTGGTGTTTTAGTATAGGTTGGAGTTGTTTTAAGGAAACATAAAAGGAAAGAATAGACAAGGATGAAAGCAATAGAATGGGGCCATTTGTTGACGAGGATCCGTCTCCTAGACCACCTCTGTTTTCTTTTAAGAAAGGGAAATTGGAGAGGTGAGAGTGATGAAAACTGTTGCTAATGTTTGTTTGTTGGATTAATGTAGGATTGTTTTATATATGTTCATTTGTTTTTCCTTTAGAGGTAAAAATTTTCCTACTGTTAATTTTTTAGGAGTATGTTGCTTGTTTTAGATATGATGTTTTAATTAAAAATTGTGAGGAAGATAACAATTTAAGTATGAAGAATTTGAAGAAGAATTCAAAGAAGAAGAAGAAGAAATCAAAGAAGAAAAAGGAGGAGGAAAATTATCCTTAAGCCCCTTATTTTATTACAAAATGGATAAAATGTTATCGAAAGGGACATTTTAAATTATTTTTTAAAATTTGAAGTGCAACTTAAAATTGGGTAAAAAGTTTTAAGCTTGTACCCTAAAATTTTAAATCCAAATGGGTGATTTACTCAAAAATAAAATATGTTTCACATTAAAAAAAATTCTAAAAAAACCTTGTACCCTAAAATTGAGTGACATTTCTTCATCAGGGTTTAAGCTTTCACACTTTGTTCACTTCTTTCATTCATGGAGGTTTAACAAATTGAACCTCAACATACCACTCCTCTCTCTCTCTCTCTCTACAAAATGTTCTTTTCTCTCATCCTCCTCCTCCGACGCCATTCTTTCCAAATACCTCACTTCCACAACAAACCCACCAGCACCCTCTCTCTCTTTCTCTCTCTTCCCAAACCCAAACCCTTCTCTTCTCTCTCCTCCCCAAACCCAACAACAACACCCTCCTCAGACCAGCCCAAACCCTCCTCTCTCTCTGCTCGAATGAGCTTCGTCTTCGACCAAATCGACGCCATCGAAAGAGACCGCTCCCAGAAGGACGAAACCCTCCAACGAATCCGTAGTTGGCGCGAATCGAAAAAGAATCCTGGGTCAGTGTCAGAATCTGTTAACTCCAACTCCAGTGAGTTAAATTCGAATGGGTTGGGGTCAGAATTTGTTAACTCCAGTTCTAGTGAGTCGTCGAAATCGGATGATTTGGGAGGGGGATCGGTGAGTAAGGTGGTGGAGGTGGTGCATCCGTGGCCGGAGTGGATTGAATTGATGGAGAGGTTGGTTCATCAGAACTATTTTGATCATAGGAGGAAGGATGAGGATAAATTGGTTGAGGATTTAGGGTTTGATATGTCTGAAGTTAAAGAGGAAGGGTTTGATTTTACTAGGGATTGGAAGACTGTTCAGACTGCCTGTCTCAATTTCGGGAAGGATCGGTTCGATATTTTGAGGTTTGTGGTTTTTTGTGTTCTTGTTGAATTTATTATCCACATTTCCTTGCTGCATTTTCACTATATAATTATTTGAGTATTGAATCTAGAGATGTGTATTGGAAATTACTAAAATGAGCTCCATGCTTTAGAAAATAAAATGCAATTAAAACCAGTATTTGAACCCATGACCTTTGACTATTGAATCTAGAGATGTGTATAAGAAATTATTAAATTCCGCTTGACGCTTTAGAAGATAAAATGCAAATTAAACTAGTACTCGAGCCTATAAAATTACACAGTCCATTTGGAATGGGAAGGGAAGGAAAGGAAAAGAGGGGTGATTAGAAATCACTTGTTTGGACCCAATCGCCTCTATTCTGTCTCCTTAATTTTTTTTTTTTTTTTTTTTTTTTTTGGGGGGGGGGGGGGGGTTGTTTGGGAGGGAAAGGATTTTTTTTTTTTAATCAAATTACTAATATTACACACACAAGTGTAGTGTCTGTAATCGGTACCACGCATAATGGACCCAATCTATCCACAATTACTTGCTACTCAATTTCGATTATAATTCTTTGCAAGCTTGGAAATGGAAAATGACCCAGTTTTGAATGGACTAATTATGATTTGGCCTTTGGGTAATCTTGAATGAACCTACCAACCTTTCTGTAACCCCATGGTAGAACCACTTGCAGAAAATCAGAGTATAAACTACCCACTAACATGTAACTAAACTCATATTTGACCCACTATTGCCACTTACATTTGTACGTATCACCGCACTTCAAAGTTCAAAATTTTATAACAAAAGTGTTTCTTTTAAGCCAACCAAGCCCTAGTATTTTATAACCATGTAAAATCGTTGACTTGCAGGCTACTTCCTCAATTACCCGTCTCACCGTCTCTGTGTTGACTCAGATTTCAAAGTCATCTATTTTGTTGGTAATTGAGGCCAATAAATCAATAAAACCCTAAAAAATATGATTTCAAAGTTTGTCAAATTTAAGCAAAGGAATTAATTTCAATACTCTAACAGGGACTGTTACTCTTTTAAATGTCAAAACTATGTTTGAATTTGATTAAAAAAGTCAACCTATTAAGGAAGTCCTATTAGTTTCCTCACTTTCCTGCATTTATCCTAAATTCTATTCGATTAGGTCAGAGAATTTTCAATTTGGCCCATCCATCTCTCCAATAATGAACTACTGGTGATTATTTTTGAATTTCTTCGATTGACTACAAAACATAAGATTTTGGTTGTATTGGGTCGTTTGCCGTAGTTCCCATCTGCAATGGTGGTGATAAAGTGGACTGGATTGGCATACTAGAGGGTTTAGTATAAAGCATGGTTGGTTTTGTACACTGATACATACCATGTATCTGTGACCAAGAAATGCTCACCTCTTTTGAAAAGCAAACAGAAGCCCACCATGATGCAATTATGGTTGATGAAAACCCCTGAATGTCTCAAGACATTTTTTGCAAGAAACGTGTATTAGTATAAAGTTCGTTTGTTCTTTGTTGCAACTGCATTGCATTCTCTTAAGAGTTTCAATAGAATGGAGACTCTATGTTGCTGTCTTAGATTTAAACTTTCTGCTATTGTTTTGGAGCTGTTGTGCTGCATAGATTTTCTTGTTCCTCGATGCTGGAATTGCACATAATACACTCCCTCATTACTCACTTGCTTACACTCCCATTGAAACATCGAAAACGATATTTGCACAGTATTTTTTCACAACTCTATCTCATTGAAATGATCATGAAAACTTAAAAAACATACATATTAGTTTACACACTGCGTCTTGAAGATAATACTTCCTTCAACCCAAACTAAGAGTCCACTATTCCTTTTTAGGATGCCCAAAATTATATGTCCATTTTCCTTTTCAGAACATAATCAACCTACCAAACTTGTTAGTCCCTAGTTGCCCCATTTAGAACAAACATCGGCTCTGTGTCTGATGACTACTCTCATATACTCTTTCTGTCGAAGTGTGGTATGATCTGCTGTGACTGAATAACAATCTTGAAGGTTACTCTACATAAAAGAGTGACGTGTATATAGACTTATTCATATAAAAATTAATCTATTTAATTATTACAAATAGGTTTTAATCATTTGTAGTAGGCATGGATAGGCTGTAGGCACAGTGGATTGTACCGTAGGTGCTCAAATATTTGAATATACACGTGAATAGCATTGTAAGCATGCAGTATACCTAATCTTGTAAATGTTTGATGGATTCTGGGTTGAAGAATTCTTTTCTGAATAGTTTGTCTCAATAAATGCAGTTTTCCTAAGATGTATTTTGGATGGAAATTGATTTCAGGTCATTATCGAGACAGGATATCCAAGTTTTAGTTGGTTATGGGTGCGCTAGTACAGACAAAAAGGTGGTTTTTTCTTCAAAATTGTTGAGGAAACATGTCCATCTCAATGAAGGAGATGTAAGTTTTACTCACAGTAGCTTGTTAGTGCAGTTGCCATTTTGATTATTACTATCTTTTATGACTTAACATGTTGCAAAATATTTGTTATTTTTTACTTATCATTGGTTATGGATTTCTGCTGTTTGTATTTTTTCTTTTGGTGAATCTCTGAACATTGCTTGTATTTATTCTTTTTGTGCACATGCGTGGTGTGTGACACACTGCATCTGATTCTTATTATTTTCAACAATATCTTTGTAAGAAATTTATGTTTTTTACTTCTCAAGGTTTTTATTATTTATTTATGGCGAGAGTGGGAGGAGGTACACCTGACTATGGTGATTTAAAATGGCAAAATAAAAATGACCAAGAAATGGCTCAAAGGTCAAGAACCATTTTACCATTCATTTAGCAATAGTTTGATCTCCACCTTTATTTTCTTTCCCTTCTCAAAGGAGATAATAAGGTTGGAAATCAATATTGTGATTGTTATGGCTTACCAAAGTGAAGTCTGGGTTTATATAATAGTAGATTATGTATGCTTTTGTAACTTTCCATTTGACTATGTAATGTGTATGTACACTTTAACGAACTTGAAACTAGTTTCCTATGATGTAAAACTTGATGGTTTTAGGTTAATGTAATCAGGCAAAAAGTAAAGTTATTGGTACGTTTGTCGTGATTGAATGTGATTCGTTGGATTTAGGTCGTTTTTGGCCTACAACTTAGTGTTTGTATTTGTTTTGCGCAATCATCCTTCTGAGTAGTCAAAAATGCTTTAGAAATTCAAGAACGAATAATCAGTATTCTGTTGATCTGTTCTACCGATGCAAGGCCAGAACTGTTCAGTAATTACGCGAAATCAATTTGGTTTCTTTATTATAAAGCACTAGTTTGGAATTTAACATCGGTATGAATATAAAAAAAAAACAAAACCTGGAAACATTGTTATGTATAAGAAATTGCATCCCCTTTTGCTATTGTTGTAGTGCGAACGGCACGACCGAAAAATGAAAAATTAATAGCATTAGTTAGTCGTGATGTAGTCAATACCACATGAAAGGCTTAGCAGGTTAACTATTTATAAACCAAAATGTTTAAATTGTTCAAAGCCATTTCAACTTGTCATGGAGAGGCGCTAAGTTTGCGCCTTTTGCCTTCAATGAATTATTTCAAAAAATTTCAGGTCTGTAGTTCATGCAGTTTGAGGAGCTCATGTGAGAGGGGATATCTGCTAACAAACAAAGAGGACGAGGCAAGGACCATTGATATCATGCGTGTCTTATTGATATACGGTTTTGATCCGGTGAATGGATCGGCCGTCAATGATTCTCTTCTCAAGAAAAAATCGGTGAAAACTGTAGTTCGTAAGTTGCTTCATGAGGTTGTCAAGCTGAGTGCGGTTCCAATAGATCCGAATCTTCCCCCACCGATTATCAAAAAGCCTCCGCCAAAGGTGAAGCAACCACCTCCCCCTCCAAGAAAACGAGTTGGACGTGATGACATTGAGATGAAAAAAGGGGATTGGCTCTGTCCAAAGTAGGTACCTCTTTCCCAGTACTTCTGTAATTTCTCAATTCATCTATTACTATATAGGTATATATTAAGTGAGAAGAGCACTTTTGTAATGTACTTGAGATTACCCTTCTTTAATATTTTTATATTTTTTTAAAAGGATAATTTTAAGAGGATTTGAACCTTTCAGTTCTCGTTCACTTTCAGTTCTTTTTCCGAGTTGTATTGATTTTCTTTTATTAATATAATCTTTGTTTCTGATAAAAAAAGAAGAGGATTTGAACCTTTGACCTTTAATTTAACATGTGCAACTTAACCACTTCATCAAACAAAATCGTGGGACCTCAAAAGATTTTTAATACAATTTAAAAATTACCAAGGTACAATATTGCACGTGCATTGAGTGTGCCTTATTTTCTAGATTTTATATAACTCAGGTATTCAGGCCTCTAAGAGGAAATGACTATTGACTAATTTCAATTGTACCTGCACGTGGGTTCTATATTTTTGGGCCACATTTTTCTTCTATTGAAATCAACGTGATGACTATTGACTATTGAGTTTTGATTTCAGGTGCGACTTCATGAATTTCGCAAAGAATTCAGTTTGCCTGCAATGTGATGCCAGCCGTCCAAAGCGACAGCTACTTCCAGGAGAATGGGAATGCCCTGGGTATGTGTCTACCTTGTTTATATTCATATTATATATGACTATATGCAAATATATATATACTATACTTGGTGGCACACTCTATGCGTGTGCAATATAATACCTAGTAATTTCGACATTATGTACAGATTTTTGAAACAAAATAAGCACAAATCGTGGTATTGGTTAAGTGTTAATAACTTGTGCGTTTCATACTTTAGGTCACGAGTTCAAGCCCCGGTTTAAGCATGACATTTTATTGTAATTTTCAAAGCATGAAGGGTAATTTCATAGGTTCAAAGACCTACCAAAACCAGGAGCTCGCGCTTTTTATACAGTATTATATATATACACCTAGATTACCTAATGCCTGAAGAGTTTTGGCGTGTCTATTAAATTACTAAAATACCCTTCATCAATCAGAAAATAAAATAA
Organism: Lonicera japonica; assembly: GCA_021464415.1. NCBI lineage: Eukaryota > Viridiplantae > Streptophyta > Magnoliopsida > Dipsacales > Caprifoliaceae > Lonicera > Lonicera japonica. The sequence goes on from CM038471.1 coordinate 22,305,242, forward strand.
AATGTTACTTGATCGAAGTATGAATAAAACATACCTTTACCACTTGGCCAAACACTACTACATGTCCCAAAAGTGTTTTGAAAGTCTAATATAATATAATCAATTACTAGGTATAATATTGCACATGCATTGGGTGTACTACAAGTTCTCAAAAGGGCGTCCTTTTTATGGGCTTCCCCTTTTGACGGGGAAAATGGTTGATTCTTTTGATGAAATTCGGTGGGGATGATCTACAAACCATTAAGATCATGCCCGCCAAATTTCGCCAAAGAATTAAATCTAGCAGTCAATGTAACCAAAAAGTTTGTATATACAGGGGTTTTCATCGGATGGAACGATCTGAATACCCCTAGGAAAAATTTCCAAATTCCAAATATCTTTCCAATTCCAAAAATTTTGGAAATTCAAAAAAAAGTTCCAAAATTGGAAGTTCGAAATCTTCGGAATTTTCCAATTTCTTAAAATTTTAACAGAACTTCAACATTATTTGAAAAAAGAGCTGATGAATGGTGACTTTTTTTTTTTTTTTAACGAATCATATTGCAGTAATCCACCACCACAAAAACAACATGCTACTATCATTATTAGAAGTTAATTATATAACAAAACACTAGATACTAGTTAGTATTATTCCATGCATTATTATTAAAAATATGAGTTTAACATGTATTAAATCTCATATAAAAAAAATAAGTTGTATAGCTGTCCTAAGTTAAAAGTACTGGTTTTTACATAAGAACGTACCAAAAGTTCAAGCGTGACCTTAAGTTGATATGGATTGAAAGAATACTTAAAAAGATATAAACACAAAACTACAAACTTCATATAAATATATCATCACTAAATTTAGAAATAATATAAATATTATACACCAAATAATATATTTTCGGAAATTCGGAATTTTGGAAATTTGAATATAGTTTCCAGTTTCATTCCAAGTTTCTTTGGAAAAGTTGGAAACCGGATAATTCAGAAATCAGAAATGCTATATCTCATACCAAATTCGGAAAAAATTGGATCGGATTTCGGAAATTTTGGAAGTTCGGAAAGTTTGAACACCCGTAGGTATATATCTATACACGTGCATTGTCAGGCCATTGAAAATTTTGATGATCATCTTACCAACTAAATGGTTGAATTTCTTCATGATATCATCCCACTACACATTTCATCAAAATTTTCAACTCTCTACCCCTTCAAAAGAGGAAGACAGTATCTTATAGGAAGGGCAACGTTTTCAGGGCATCTCTACAAAGGGTGCACTTCTTTTAGGCTATTTTCTACCAAGTGCCAAACAATTTAGTTTAACATATTTATTATTGGTTCCTTTGGCAGGTGCAATTTCTTAAATTATAGGAGAAACATGGTATGTTTTCATTGTGAGCACAAGCGGCCACCCGATGAATTTACAGAAAATCGAATGCAAGACAGGCAACAACGTGGGCCGCATACAAGGTTGGAGAAGAAGATTCCCAGCAAGGCAGAGGTTTCTAATGCATGGAATTTTGATTTTGATGACAATGAATCTGATGGAGCAGATGTTGCTTCTTTCGAGCATGCAGATTCTCAAAAGCTAGATCAAGATTTCCCCCTAGGTAGACGGCCCGAAGAAGAAAACATTAGAGGAATTGAAAAAGAATACTCTGGCCCTGTTGCCAAACAACCCGGAATGGGATTTGATGATTTTGATGATGAAGACGATGATTTAGAGAGTTACGAGTTAGACACTCGAAATAATAACCAATCCCAAAAGACTTCTTCAGTTGATTTCTCTGAGCTTGAAGTTAACTCTGAATCTGAAGACGTTGACGACATTGATAACAACTACTTGCATACTCCTAAGAGAACGAGAACCAACAACAGATCATCTAATCCGGTCCGTCGAAAAGCAGACTCTGAGGATGAAATAGCTTTTGATACGGATGACGAGCTTCCTGTTCATCCTAACTGGAAATCTAGTCATGTTGCTAATTCTGGAAACAGAGCTAGAAGTAGGAAGGCCATGCGTTTCGACTCACATGAAGAAAGAGGACTCAGTTCTGGCTCTGAAGATATCATGGAGGATTTTCGATCCAGGCAGAATAGAGGAGGGAATAAAAGGGGTGGTTCTACTAGACGGGATATTGGAAGGAGAGGTACTAAGGCTTTTGAAGATGATGATGAGCCCTTCTCGGGTTCGGATTCCGATGAAGATTTACGTTCTCACAGGGCTAGATCTAGAGGCACAAAAGGGGCCCCCTCGGATAGAAGAAGAAACGCCTTCAAGGGTCATGGTGATTTTGATGAGCCCAAAGATTCACGATTCAAATCCCGAGGCAATGTCAGGGACAGAAGGAATAGTTTCCAGGAGAAATTCAATAGATCAAGTCATGGTTCTCGTGGTAATGATAGAGGATCTAGAGGGGATGATAACTATGATGGGCAGAGAAAAAGCCCTAGACGAGAAAGCTTTGGTAATCAGCGAGGTGGAAGATCCAACAATAATTTTGATAAACGGCCAGCCAGGGACAGTTATTTTGATGAAGACAAACCCATGAGGCCAAGAATCAATGTCCGATGAATCATAAAATACTCGGTACTCTTGGAGTACCAGGTAGCCGTACTCCAGAACCCATAGATGAGCGCCAAATAATCATACATTCATTCTTTATACCTGTGAGCACTTTAAGTTCTGCAATTGCTGAATTTGGAGGATTGACGTTTGTTGGATAGAAGACCAGACCCGTCTTTCTTCTTGTTTAAAGAATCTGCAAATGAAAGGGCAACGATTCAATGCAGTTTTATTTTTGAAGAGATGAGCATTAGAACTGCTGTTAATTCATGTTTCAGGTTTGCATGATATATTTATCTACTCGTGGTTCAAACCAAAGTTCTCTCAAGTAAAATAGAAGCATGCTTTTATTTGATCTTTTTCCCGGAGCGTTACCTTCATATTACCCCTGTATAAAGTTTTGAGCAATTATGTAAAATCTTGTGTTTTAGCATAAGAAAGTTCTAATCAATTTTGTTAGTTTCCTGGTTTGTGCAATTTTTGTTCTTGTACTATCATTTTTGAGAATTGTCGTTGCAACTTGGATGGTTTTTACAGTGTAAATTACGCCTGTGTTTTTTTTTTTCCTTATTAATCTCTAACGCTTTCTAGTGGTTCTTGTTTGTTCTTTTTCCCATTTAATTGGACAAAGAGGGAAATAGTGCAAGTCTCCCGAGCAAGCTTGCTCTAAATCAAGCTTTAAGTATCACTCCTACAAAGATGCACCGTTTGTTTCCATTAACTATGGAGTTGGATAGGACCTTGTAGGTGGTGGTGGGCAGTGGCCCGTGGTCTTTGTCGTTCTTGGTGCCATTGCAGAGAACTGTAGTGGTGGTGGTGTTTGTACCAGTGGCCTGGCTTCTGGCAGGGGCGATGGTGGTGGTGGTGGTCATAGTAGTGTCCTTGCTTCTGGTGTTGGTGATGGTGGTGGTGGTGTTAGTAGAAGTGGCCTGGCTTCTAGTGGTGGGTTGCTTGTTCCGCAGGGTTGTGATAGGGGGGTTGCCATGGTCTAGAAGTGAAACAAATTCATTGGCACCATCAATTCACCACCTCCACGCCATCGCAATCACACTCCTCTCTCCGCCACCGGTCCTCCAAAACACAGTCACCAACCAGACCTCACCCGTAAACAAAAAAAAAACTATATGTATCCCAAAAAGTGTTCTATAAGTTATAGCCCAAATGAGTTTGAACCATGCATACGTAATAGAGTGAGAGAGAGTGATGAATGACTCAACATGGCATTTTTTGAAAATGCATGATACAAACATGTACACTTTTAGTATTATGATACTTCAAGTATTTCCCATGTTAGACGGTACGTCAAATTAAAACGAAAACACGTGTTGATAGTTGAAGCACAAATCTTATTCAAAAAGTAGCGATTGTTATCGTTGGACTACCCAACCATGCTCAACAACAGCTAAACTATTTATATTTGTGAAATTCAATTGCAAGCATCTGATAATATTAAAGTTTAATGCATATCTATAATTGTTTAACCACCTAGATTGTCCGAATGCATCACAGAGTTACCGAATCATCTCCAGAAGGTTTCTAGATGGGCCCTGGGCTCACCAGAATGAACCAAACAGTTCATTGTCCCTCTCACAGGGCAATGAACCACAAGATCATTGCCTTGGCTGCCCTTTTGTCCTATAACGCAAGGACGCATTTCAAGGGATATTTTCTGGAAAAACCGTTAGTGTACCGAATTGAACACCGATACTTGTTAAACAAACACAATCTACTAATTTCTAAGTCTAGAATTTACTGTCTCACACACTCGCACGCATATGCGAGGAATCAAGAAAGAACTAAAGCAAACAAACAGACAAGTGTGGATCCACTGGCACACTGAATCGAAGTGAAGAGGTATTGTTCTTGTCTCATTTTATCGCACTTTTACACTTCGTATTCTTCTTTTCGTCGGAAAATCAATGCCTATTTGAATAGGGTTAGATCTGGACAATCCAACCTCAAGAAGATTGGATCCGGATCCAAAGACGGTGGATGGACTTCAGTTCATTGCACCATTTCCAGTTTCTCGTTTTCCGGTTCCAGGTGTTTTTTGCTATTTTTGGGAGTTTAAGGTAAAAAGTGCTGTTTTCAAAAATTCAGGGGACATAACTAAGTTTGAGAAATTTTATGTTCAATTCATCGATTTTCTGAAGTTAATGGGCTATTTCATGGTAAAACAAAAGATTGGGCTTCTTTTTTTCTGAAAGCTTGGGGCCAAAACTGTAAATTCAAAATGTTCAGAATGTAATTTTGAAATTATTGGGGTCAAAATCGTAAATTTCCCAAATTAAGCAATTTTCATAATTAAACATAAATTTGATTCATTCCGATGCAAACAACAAATTGGATTTGCAGCAAAATGGAAAGGTACGCACATTAGCGCACACATGCAGTGGTCCACAACAAAGGAGAACGAAAGGGCGAAGAGGACGCTTAACACCATCGCTCTTTGTATAAGTCTCCGGATCCATAAATTTGGTTTTGCAGATCTCAATGTTTTTTTCAGTCCTCATCACTGGCCAAATTCATCTCCTTTATTAGTTTGGGCAAAGTATTTAGCGGCTCTGCTTTATTTCTCATGTACATCAGACCATTTGCCTTGTGCGACGGCGCCCCAAACTGCGGATCAGGCCATCCACGACTTCTAGTTGTGCGGATGAACTTGCGAATGAATGTGATTTCTACTCCATTAAAATGCAACACAACAAATTTGATGAAAAAATATGTCACAAGATTTGCCTGCTACAAGTCTACAACCTTGAATGAACCCAAACTTTGCATTATCGAAAATTTACATCAAGAATCCCCTCTTAAATATCCAACAAGATCATATAAGAAACGAAATGTTGAATTGTCATACATTTCATAAACTTAAAATCCCAAGAGACAGGTGAAAAAAAATACAATAAAAAGAAAACCATATTGCAAAATGGAAATCAAACAATGTATTAAACAAGATATTAAATTAATAATTTTCACAAATTAAATAAACATGGACTGCAAAACGATAGATAAAATTGTTGTTTTTAACAAAATTCACAAGATAGCAAACCAAGAATTTTCTAACAAAATTGAAAAGGACGTCATTTTTTCAAAGATAAAATTTGATTAAACAACTTTGACGTGTAATTAAGTCATTTCTTTTTATTACAATAACAGAAAACTCCCACCTCCTCCCTTTCTTGACCATAGGTGTAGACCCATTTACCAACTCGATTAATCCACTTGCTTGACCTGTAATCAAATATCTCCTCTATCTTTGTCATTAATTTATTGTCAACGAATCAACACGAAATTAATTACAAGGATTGTGGTATTTTGGGAACTATACTTTTTCGGGATAAAGTTGATCTTTATAATTAGAAACCAATGTATGCCATGCCAAACGGCACGATGAAACAACAAATTATATCAATGATGATTATTTAAGCTCAAATAATTTTTTATTACTTATTGTCAATGGCATTTAATATGTTAGCCAATTAGTGTATTCCATATCCTTGTAATAGGATGGTCTTGAGTTTAATACTCATAATTAGATTCATCGTTTGTATGAAAAAATTGTATTTCTATTATACATTAGTTCTAGTGTTTTCAATCGCGATAGCATGTTGCATAGCGTTTTGGTTATACAATTGCGTAGCATAAGCAAATAGTGTAATTGTGCAAGCTATTCGGGTATGTATTTTTTAAATAAAAAATATTATATATATTCTTACCTCAAGAAAAATAATTAAATAAATACAATAAAAATTCATGCAATCATTTCTAGTAACCAAAATACCATAAAATCCATATAATAATTCCTAAGAAGTTATAAAAAGTGAACATTCAAATATTCAATCCTCACAAACACATATTAAGTTTAAAAGTTGAATAACAAAATGCCACATTCGCAGGCTATAGCGCAAATAGCGTGCCATGTCACCAAAAAGCACAAGCTATTTGGAGAAAACACAATCTGGAGTGCACTACGTAGTGCACATTGCGTAGCGCGCAGCGTTGTGTATTGAAAACACGGGCTAGTCTACAAGAATGACAATTAAGATACCATAAATGACTTAGATGATCAAATTTATGGTGCATTTGAAATTTTAGGATTAAATTTCATTAATTTTTTTTTTCATTTTAACATTTTTGTAGGATATTTTCATTGCATGTCACCCAATCTTCGGTCTTAAATTCAGAGTCCCTACTTTTTTTCTATTAGAAACCAAAAGAAAAAAAAAAAGGGAATCTTTAGAAATTTCTTTTGAATCAAAATTTTAACCCTTATAAATTTATTTATTTTGCTTTATCTTTATCTTGTTGTGTCTTAAAATTTAATTTAATTTCTTTTTCTTTATTTGATTTTACTTGTACTTTTGTAAAATGATCGCCCCAAAATACAATTCCAACTTCTTTCCTACTCACATATCCCAAATACACACCTAGAGCCCAACACTCAATTCTCTATGTATTCTTATATTATTCAAAAATTAAGGTATGTCCGTGTCGTACGGTATAATAATTTTTTTTCAAAATTTTAAAAAAGATAGATGTTGTATAGAATTTCAAGTTCAATTTGCACTACATTATTTTATTTGTTGCAACAAAGCAAGTGTAAAAATATAAAACACATATTGTAATCTTCTAATCAAACAGATTACATTGTCCTTAATCCATACGGAACCGAAAACTTGTCAAAAATATCCTTAATGCCAGAAAAATGTGATAATTTTAAAACTTGAGGTACTACAACTGAATGATTGTATACTCTCTAAAGGAATAAATAAATTACATAAGCATTTCTCAATACACAATAGAAAAAAAAAAAACACAACTTTCTTTGTTTTGTTTCGTTGTATATTATTCAAAGATTGAATGTTAGAAGAAAGGTCCAAATGTCTAATTATTTTTTCTTCACTCGGTTATATAGTGCCGAATTTGGTACAATAATTCGGCAAAGAGTTATTGGAACTACTATAATATTTTGACATTAGTCAATCTTCACGTAATTATTATTGTACTTGATTCAGTAACTTGTTACGGGATTATTATACTGAATTCAGCTAATGCAGTACAAAAGGAGGCTTACAAGGGTATTTGATATTTCTCATGTTAGAATTTGAAGAGCAATCATGACAAGTTATTTTGGTAATTTCATAATTAGTTGTCATTATTAAGTCTAGGAAGTTTAAGGGTGGTCAATGAGTTCCTAGACATTAAATAGTTTATTTTGGAAATGGATTCCCTTTAAAATGGAGTTTGAGTAGCTGAGAATTCTAAGAGTCATCTTACGATGTCTATAAATAATATTGTAATGAGATAGTGTAAAACAGACTTGATTTGATAATTAAATTATTCTAATTAAAATATTCTCTTGTGCTGGGACTTTTCCCATTTATCGACCTTTCTAGGCAACTCCATAGTGCTCTTTGAGTAGTAGCGTTTTTTGGCTACATCATCTTCAATGTGTTACGAAGTAAAGAAAGTGATTAGGCATTTAGACTATTTTTTCTACTTCCAATTATTCAACAATATACAACAAAGTAATCAAAATATACGCACAAATGCATCAATATTTTACTCACAAACAATCTTAGACATGGTAGTCCAAGTAAAGGTTGATTTAGGTTTTCCTTCTTATTTTGTCTATTAATTAGTGTGAGTGAAAGAGAGAAGGAAGGATATGAAAATTTGAATTCGGTGGTGCTTCAATGATTTTATTATACTTTTCGTAATCTTAGGGCTCGTTGGTTCGAATTTTGGAAATGGGACGGACATCCTAGATTCCTGAGAAAAAAAATTCTTGCCATCTAGGATATCTTGCCAGTGTTTGGTTTTACTATAAATTTCACTCTTAAAATCCATAATTATAAACTCATATCACTTTGGTATTTTAAAACAAACATTGTTTCTACCTAATCAAAGGTAAAAATTGCAATTTATTTAATATGTACTAAAAAGAAAAGCCTTCTATATCAATTTGGGCTGGATGGAGTATGCCGCAAACTAAAAACTAACACAAGTGCTCACTTAATCTCTAGTCTCGACACTGTTAGCAAGCAAGAAACATTTCTTCAGGATTATCAGGGTCGGAAAAAAGAAAAAAACAATGGTATCGTAATTCTATTATCAAGTCTCCCCAAAAAAGGAAAATGAAATTTATGAAGCCGACATTATTATGCTAAAAATCAAAAGGTAAAGCATTTTTTGAGGATATACTAAATCAATGTCGCACAAAATGGTTTTTTCCCCTAGGCTGCAAAACAATTGAAAGGAATTGTTGTTCCTCACTATTCAATTAAAAAAATTACATGCGCATTGAAGTACAGCCCAAGCTAAAGATACTACACCTCAAGCATAATGTACAAACTGCACAGCACGTCGACTCTCTACATGAGCTTTTCTTACATAATTTTTTCCTTTTCATGTAGATAGAATTACCCCAGATCAGCTACGTAATCCACTGCACATTGCACTATGGCTCTTCCAAATCATATTGGTAAATCGTATTGGTAAATATGAGTATGCAATTGCTATTGCCAGATCAGAATATTTAATACCAGAGCAATGTGTGCAGGTATATGCTTGTACATTATGCCTCAAGCACAACACATTTCTGTGGCAATAGCAATTACTTTTGAGATTACCACCAATCAACCCAGAAAAAGAAAGCCATAAATAAGCTCTAGAAGATTAACGGGGAACCAGTAAAGTAGTCAAGTGAAAGGATAGAAGTTGGGGAAGAGTATACTGCCGAGAAGGATATAGGCCGCGCAGTAGGCCCAGATAAAAATATCCCCACATCTTACTTTTACTACTAGGATGTACCATCACGTAAGAGGCGAACCAGTAGAGAGGAGGGCTTGACGATACGAACCGAGTCGAAACCTGTAAAATTTCATTACCAGTTTGTAACATTATTTCCATTTTGGACAAGCATATGACACACCAATTCAACTCAAATAACACAACCTGACCAAAAATATTTGCTCTCAGTGAAATATATATATATATATACACACAGCCAGACTCTAAAGAGAAATTCGAACACTTTAACAAAAAAAAAAATAAGGGACGTCCATTTGGAGAGATCAATAGATATTATATATATATATATGAAAAATTGTAGACATGATCTATATGATGAACAGGTCAGCTCCATCGACTTTCATCAAAATATTCGATCCAGAAGTGGGTGAGATGGCCATTAAAAGTTTCAATGCCCTAAATGCATATATATATATATGTATTTGAGTATTTGCCTACCACAAAATTGGGCCATGAAGGAAGTAAGAATAAAAATAAAAGAGAAGGACGAAAGAAGTATAAGTGCGCATTCGATTGAAAAGTTGGAAAAATAACTATTTTTCAGGACAAGTTAGAAAACGAGATGAGTGATTTGCTGAGATGTCCTATTATATTGTTGGCTTTCAATGGAAAATAGGGAAGAGATGGAAACATTTCACCAAATCACTCTTCTTTCCACCTTCACATAAAAATAAATTGTTTTTCCAATAATTTTCCAACTTTGCAATCATACATACAGACCATAACAATAACACATATAAGATAAAGTTGGAGGCTGACCTGCACATGCATGACAAAAAATGCTGTGGCTGACATGAATCCAAGTGCAAAAGAAAAGGCAGAACAATAACCGACAAATATCCTTGCTTGTTGTGTGTTGAATCATTATCGAGTGAAAGCGTTGCAGGATCCTCTCCTTTTATATTCTGTTTCCTCCGTCTCAGAACATGATCTTCTGTAAGAAACCATATAATCAAATGAAATTTTTATATTCCTGTTACAACAACAACAACAACAACAACAACAAAGCCTTTATCCCACTAGGTGGGGTCGGCTACATGGATCAAACAACGCCATAGTGGCCTGTCATGAATCATATCTATAGTGAAACCATTTGACTCTAAATCCTTCTTAATAGTTTCACCTATAGTTTTTCTCGGTCTTCCTCTGCCTCTAACTTTATATTCCTGTTACACAAACCAAAATACAAAATCAAGCTGTAAAATTAAGACTTCGCAGCATGAACGGTAAAATACTAGCCAGCCCATTCAGCAGTATGAAAACCTCAATCTATAATTGTGGCCGTTCACTAGCATATAATAATACTAAGCTGATAAAATTTATAAATTTCTTCACGGAAAAACATAATTCCTCCATCTCAAATTAAGTTTCCAGCTTCCTTTTTAAGAAACTAGATATATCGCACAAATGACACGTGCACACTTTCTGTTTATGCACGTGCATCATCCAACAACAACAACAACCTTTATCCCACTAGGTGGGGTTGGCTACATGGATCAAATGACGCCATAGTGGCCTGTCATGAATCATATCTATAGTGAAATCATTTGCCTCTAAATCCTTCTTAATAGTTTCACCTATAGTTTTTCTCGGTCTTCCTCTGCCTCTAACAACTAGGCTTCCCTCCATATGATCAACTCTCCTTACCACGGCATCTACCGGTCTCCTCCATACATGCCCAAACCATCTAAGTCGAGATTCAACCATCTTTTCTGTAATAAGTGCCACCCCAACTCCCTCTCTGATGGTATCATTCCTAATCCTATCTTTCCTATTCTTGCCACTCATCCATCTCAACATTCTCATCTCAGCTACATTTAGTTTATTCTCGTGTTGGCTTTTGACCGCCCAACACTCAGTCCCATACAACATCGCTGGGTCTAACCGTAGTACGATAGAATTTTCCTTTTAACTTGAGTGGTACCTTTTTATCACATAACACACCCGAAGCTTTCCTCCATTTCAACCACCTTGCTTGGATCCGGTGGTTTACATCTCCCTCTATCTCCCCATCTTCTTGTATAATGGATCCAAGATACTTAAACCGAGTGACTTGTGATATGACATTGTCCCAACTTTTACCTCTAAGTTAGGAGTGCTCCACCTTTTACTGAACTTGCATTCCATATATTTTGTCTTACTTCTGCTTAAACGAAAGCCATGCGCTTCTAAAGTTTGTCTCCAAGTTTTCACCTTCCCATTCAGCTCTTCTCTGGACTCACCTACTAGGACAATATCATCTGCAAATAGCATAAATCGCGGTGCTGGCTCTTGAATGTGTTCCGTGAGTACATCCAAGATCAAGGTAAACAGATAAGGGCTCAAAGCTGACCCTTGGTGTAGTCCTATAGTTATAGGAAAATCTTTTGTGGACCCACTATGTGTTCTCACACTAGTCTTAGCTCCCTCGTACATGTCCTTGATAACACGAATATAGGCAATCCTAACCCCTTTCTTCTCTAGGGCTTTCCACAAAATCTCTCTTGGTACCCTATCGTACGCCTTCTCCAAGTCAATGAAAACCAAGTGTAAGTCCTTTTGATCCCTTTGATATTGCTCCATCAAACGCCGCAACAAGTAAATTGCTTCCATGGTCGACCTTCCGGGCATAAAACCAAATTGATTATCTAAAATGTTGGTTTCCTTTCTTAGTCTCCGCTCAATCACCCTTTCCCATAAACTTCATAGTATTGGACTCATGAGTTTAATCCCCTGTAATTGGCGCAATTTTGTATCTCCCCCTTATTCTTGTAAATCGGGATTAGGGTGCTTCTCCTTCATTCTTCCGGCATCTTCTTTGATCTCAATATCTTGTTGATAAACCTTGTGAGCCAAACCAATGCTTTATCTCCTAGACCATTCCAAACCTCAATAGGTATACTATCTGGCCCAACTGCTTTACCACTATCTATTCGTTTCAATGCTTCTTTCACTTCCTTTTCTTGAATTCTGCGATAAAAGGTGAAATTTTGGTCATCCTCTCCATATTCAGTCATCTCCACATGTTAGAATCTCATAACCTTCATTAAATAATTTGTGAAAATAATTCTTCCATCTCTCTTGTATGTCTTGTTCCTTAACCAGAACTCTACCTTCTTCGTCCTTAATGCATCTCACTTGATCCAAGTCTTTTGTCTTCCTCTCTCGACCCTTAGCAAGTCGGTAAATACTTTTTCCCCCTTCTTTGGGCCCTAAAGATGGGTATAGTCCAATATCAAAAGCTTTAGTCCTCGACTCAATCACGCCACATCCGCCTTCTTTGTCTCTTTCTTTGCCTTCTTA